>LR737388.1:11229901-11439650 GCA_902655005.2 Marronus borbonicus
ACCAACAACTTCAATCGCGAAGATGGATACAAGATCAGCAACACGTGGAGGTTAGCACTACGAAGTCGTCATACAATGAACGACGCGATTCAGCGGAACGGAACGGTTATGGATCAGCAAAGCGGAACAAAGATAGGATATATAACGAGCAGCAAAAGACAACAACAGCAGTCTTTAGAAATCTTCTGAAGAAGCTGACAGGATAGTCAGCGAAACGTCAAGTTAAATATCAACTACACGACATCACCCGAAAGACATTTCTACAAAAGACTTCTGTTTTTTTTTTTCTGGAATTTTTAGGGTTGTCCTCATATTATCTATATTAGGACTGGATTATTGAAACACCGGGATTGACATTTTGACTTTTATAACTATGAAAAGCTATGGGAATTCCAAAACCAATGCTAAAGAAATGATGTTTAAGCGACGTTTAAACTGAAATTTGTACGTGCTAAAATTTTCAGAAAATTATTCATTTCTCAAAGTTGCATTCTAGACCTATATACATGCTATATTTAAGAGAGCTATGCAATATTTGGGGTATTCTATTTGAAGTAAGGTCGATATTCGTTTCTAACTTAATCAGAAGTGCTGTAAAATTGAAAATAATTTAGGAAATAGACCTTTATCATATTTTCTTTACTTTCAGAGATACGTCTGGAATTATATCAATGAATCAATTGAAATATATTTAAAATACTCGGCAGGAGAAACTAAATCACTATTGCATTCAATTAACTTTCAAGTTATTGTATTGTTTCTGTTAATTCTTACAGATTGCGTACAGGTGTGATGTGCACGTGTCCTACAACAGCGCTGGGGTTAACGCCGCTTCACATCCATATTCAGAAACAGGCTAGCGTAAAGGCACTCAATAGAGTTTGCTTTCTAGAATGAAGGGACTGCAGCCTAGAGATTTTAGAGGGCATCTTAGAATCCTTGAAGATTCCAGTATAAATCATTTGATGTACATTGCAAAGGAAATCCCTATGCAATACAATTTTGATCAATCTTATAAGGTGATCACTGAAAGCAGTACTGGTTAGGAATCCGGCCAACCTCAAAGCAAAAAGGTAACCAGTGGGACTAATTACCACCCTAAAATGCCTACAGGACTACACACCAACATATTTCAAGCAGAGATCTCTGCTTTGAACTTATGCGTCAGAACCTCGAGACAGGGATACGAGGCGCAACCAAAACTATATATTTAGTGACAGCCAGGCAGTTCTAAAGGCTATCAAAGCCTACTCATACGAATCTGGTCTGATTTACGAACGTATACACAATTTAAGGCAATTGGGACACAAAAACCACGTTACTTTGCGATGGGTCTCAAGCCATCAAGGGATCGAAATGAAAAGGCAGACAAGCTGAATAGAAACGCAGGGAATATACCCTTCATCGGTCCTAACCTCTTCTACAAAAGAGGCACATGAAAACAAGAAATTAAAACATGGGAGGACAATCGAAAGACTTCGTACTGAGAAAATATTCCAGAACAAAAACAGGCGAAAGCATTCATATCAGGCTCGCCTAAGACAGCAAAAATAGTAGTAAAATCATTTAGCAAAGGGAACTAAAACATTATTGTAGTTTGATCATATAACTTTTTATGTTGAAAAACAAATCATTTCGATGTTACAGCGTCGTCTTCAGACTCTCTAATCCAGAAAATATCTAACAAACATTCTACATCTACAAACATAATGATTGTAATTAAAATACTGAAGGATACAATGGCTATATGTTTTCACTCAAATGGAACTATTCTTTTCGTTATTCTATATTGTTATCTTCCTACACAACAACAAAAGCAAAACAATACGTAATACTATATACGAAGTGATTTTGTTTTCAATAAATCACCATATGTATTTCTATTAATTCTATTGCATATTATCTACAGCCGAATTACAACGCAGGGGTTAATCACATATCAAATCAACGATCAGATGGATGACGACACATTATTGGCGACGAATTGTAATTGCAAATCCGCGTTTGTCCCAATTTCCTAGTGGAAATCGCGATTGCAATAGTCGAACTGACGGACGTCCGATTGACGTTTAATTGAATCTAAATTTATAATCATCTTCCGATCTCCCGATTTTGGATTGTAAGGGGATTAAAGCGCTTGTGAAGGAGGACCGTTCTATTACTATTTTTTAAATTTGCATTGATCTGAATTGCAATTATTTTTTTCACAGTAAACTCGCTACTGTTTGTGTTCGGTTCTGTTTAAGTTTGAATGATGACGTACACTACCGCTCATATTAGTTCGGACACTTAAATAAATTTGAGGTACTAAAGGATATTCAATTTAAATGAAACCGAGATATTGCACTTATGCTATACTATTATTAGCAGATGTTTATGACATACAATACCTGTTCGTCGAAAACCTTCCCTTTGTTTGAAGAACAGCTTGTACGATAGGGGGCATCTGTTCTACTAGTTTTTCCAGGACTCCGTTTGGTATATTATTTCACTCAATTTGTACAGTGTTTCACAAATGATTTGTCGTTCTTCTTCTGTTAAGTTCGTCCCATAACAGTTCGATTGGATTGAGATCGAGACTTTGCGGTGGCCATGTCATTATTTTCAGTGTATTATGGTCTTCTTCCCTATTTAAATCTTTTTACATATGAGTGCGGAATGTTTGGGGTCGTTATCTTGCATAAATACAAAATGTTGGTCTATTAAATTCATTCCCGATGGAATTGCATTTTCTTGTAATATTTCTAAATAACCTCTTTTTCACAAGATACATCGATTCGCTTCAAATCTCTTGTACCCCAGACAATCACGGAACTTTTGTCTTACTTCACAGTTGGCTTTATACATTCAGGCAACATTTTTCTACCTTTCACTCTTCTAACATAAACACATCTTCCTTGTCCAAACACCTCAAACTTCCCATAGCACTCGCTTCCAGTCTTCCATTGTCCAGTTTCTATGTGTTTCTGTGCACTGCAATCGTTTTTGCCTGGTTTCCTACCGAAGAGTTTTCTTACAGCAACACGGCCGTGAAGATTTATCCGCTTGCGATTTGAACGTACTGGAACTCTCAAACTGCTCGTACGTTGATGTCTCCGAATTATATCACTGTCGATTTATTAATGTGTGTCCTTTCGGACATTTGACGCACGAATACCCATCTTTATGTAGGCAATTATTATGAAATGTTTTTCTACACTTGTAGGTTTTTCTCTAGACATTTTAATAACTCTTAACGAAATTGGTTCACAACTACAGAATGCACATACAAGCAAGTTTATTTAGAAACTGAAGCGTACTTTGATATGAAGGACACTTTTAGGGTAGGAACATGGGGACAGATAAAGTGTATGGGTTTATTCATGTATACATCCGAATTTTTGGAAGTATTTGCTTGTAATGGGCTGTAACGCTCATAAATTATAGATTATACAGATGTTATTTATACCGAAGCACAATGGTATTGTTTCCAAGAAAAGCTTTTGCCTGTCCGAACTAATATGAACGGTTGTGCATGTCATGCCGTACCGTAAATTTCTCTTTAATTTTCTCCTTTTTCATTTTTTTTTTGTTCATTACAGCTTTACCATGCTATTTTAATTACACGAGAAAATGCAGTTTCCATGGAAAGAATCACGCCCAAATCATTTTATAATGACGAAGAGGAAAAGCATTAGGCACATTTCTATATATGTATTTCAATGACTCGTAAAAATATCATTTATTCCCTAAACAATTTATGAGATGATGTGATTCACGTTGCCTACATATGTAATGTTATAGAACGAGGAACATTGATTTTTTTTAATAAATCAATTACTTTTTTGCGTTTGAAATAGCAAAAACTGACAAGTATTAAATTTAATTTAGTTTCACAAGTATTAAATTTAAAGGAGAAAAATTAACCCGAAGTTGTGACGGTTAGCCTAAACTTTATGTTTACGCATTGCGTATTCACAATTCCGCGTATTTTTAAATTACAAAAACTTGGATTCACAACACTAAACACTTTACATGAAACACTTAGCTAAACAAGTGATACCACAATTATAATATTTCCATTAAATTTTCTTAATCTGAAAATAAACTATTTACGCGAGTATCGATTTTAAAGCGTAACTTTATCTTGCCCTCTGAATGTTGATATTTACTATTGGACTTCACAACGTTGTGTTAACGAGTAATTTATCATTTTCGACATTATGACAAAGATTACATTAGAAATGAAGATTCAGGAGGTGAAAAAAAATAAATAGAAGAAGGGTTACTTAGCTATTATTCCAAGACCATCGTTGAAGGGAGATAACTTACAAACAAAACGCTCACGACAGGCAGAGGGGAGCCTGAGTTTATAAAAGCGGTCGGAAACATGGAGAAAGAGATCAGAAAGACGTACTTACATGGAACACAGTTGCTTGAACGCATTTATACATGGTGTTAAAGATGCCGACGATGTTTTGAAATTCTGGAGTCTCAGTAAATATCTTTGATTTATTTTTTCTACATCGCATTTGGTAGGTCTCTAAATATTGAGGTTACCAGCCTAGATAACTACAAATGATGAGGGCACACTGAACACATGTAATTAGTGTAATTCTAATTTAAGGATCACGGAAACGTTTAAGCAACGTAGCACGACTAATATTGATTTTCGATTTGTTGCCTCAACGTTGACTCGTCTCGGTCTCGGTCTCGAAAATCGAGATGAAACTGAGGGTAGTCTTTTCAACACCGAGGCACTACAATGACGACACGGTAATTTTCAAATTATTCAGCTTAATATGTCTTACTAATAATTTAAAAAACAGATTTAATCGGTCTATATGAAATACCAGTTAAGATACCATAATACAGTACATAGCCGAGCTGCTGGCATACATAATCAATTAGTGTTTTACTTGGATATTTTGCTGAAGAAATTTCGAAAATAATTTAGGTTCGTAAGTCCGGGAATAAGAGCCGTACCGAAGAACTATCGTCCTATATTGCCTAATATATCCAAGATTTTTGAAACAGTTTGCAAGACGAGAGTTGTTAATTATTTTAAACAAGTTTTCCACAAATACTGATTTTCAACAAATATAATTTTATATTTATGACCAAATTAACATAAACGACTTTGTACCTTCCGTAAATTACGATTTATCACAGTTTCTTCAGTTGTTTGATCATTCTTTCTTATTATCAAAATTAAATCAGTATTGTTTTTAGAGCACTGCGTCCCGTCTTTTTGATACAGATTTAAGTAATATTAAAAGAAATATTTTTCTAATATGACCTTAGTCAAAACCGGTATACCACAAGGTTCCACTTTAGGACCCATCTTTTTCATTGGTTTTGCTAACGATCTGTCTTTCTGCATATATTATAAAAAATTACTATTGTAGTCAGATGGTGCTAGTTTATCGATTGCTAATAAATCATTGGATTTCTTCATGAAAGACGTTAAATTGGTTTTGAACGGACTAATTGAATGGTTAAAACTAAACGTGTTCCAGATTCGGACCATACTATGGGTAATCGAAAACTCGACGTTTCGGCCACAATCATACGGGGCTCCTTCAGGAGAGGAAAAGGTGATAGGCTACAATTAGCACGGTAACTCAACGTATAAACCACGCCAGAGATGAAACTAGCTATTCGGGAGAGCCGAAAATCAACTGCAGGGATATGAGGGGAGCAGCACCCTTTTACAGATGACGAGATTTACAAAATTGTGAGAATGTTTTGCAACTTCGTTAGCATCTATATACATTTCGGTTAAACTTTCAGTCAATTTTTGTGTTTGGTTTCGAGGCCGACTCTCTATTTTTTTTTCTATGTAAACTGGCTAGGTCCAACGAAAAGTTTAAATAATATTTAAGCACATGCTTTAAAATACTTTTGACAATTCAATTCAATTTCTGCAAATATGCTTCAACAAAGCACTGCATGTGTCTCTTAGCGCCAGCATTATAAATATTTTATATTTGTGTCCTTTCACAATGAGGTGTCTTTTTAATCGTGATTACTATAATTAGTATTATTTTATCAGTATTTTTACTATGCCGAGAAAACATTTTCTTTGGATTATGGGTAAATTAAATACAATCCATACAAAATTTCACGTCAGCTTTTACGAGCTATAAATAACCGGTAAATATCCCAACCATGAGGATGATGATCATCGTCGACGACACTTTTATAACGAGCGCTAACGATAAGTTGAAACATTAACAAGTGGTTAAATCGTTTGCGTAAACTTCGTATAACGACACATTAAGCCTCGCATTATAGCTTATACTATCGGCGGGCTATAGCAATATTGACGAGTATTATAAACATTTACAGCGGGCAGCGTAATTAATTTTCGAAAACAATGTAACATAATATGAAAGGAACGTGCCTCGAGTTCGTGGATGTCAGTTGTTTACCGACGGTGTATATGTACCTTATATTATTAATTTGGAAGAGTACATAATCAAGTTCTCTGAAATAGGGTTTCCTTGTATTACGCTGAAAGTTTATGAACATTTTCAAGCTTAGTTTGCCATGACAAATGGGAAAGGAAGGTGACAAATAATGGGGATAGCAGCCGTTCACAAAAATAAAAGACTCTTTTACGGAATTCGTCTTTTAAGATAAATTCTTGGACTTTAAAAATTTTCTTAAATACTTGTATTTCTGTCTTTGAAAACAAACTATATAAACAAACCTTCGGTACATCGATGAGGAGCCCACCGAGTGCCATTTTGGCCTTGCTAGTAATAGACCATTAAAGTGGAACCAAGCTTCGTCTGAGAAGAGGTAAATACCACACTTTGACTGACTTTTGAAATTCGTCCAAATCTTATACCTCGTCATACTACATCTTTGGAAAGGGAAGCCAGGACAGCTGTTTATAGATATTGGCATTTTGCTGTATAACAGGACATGGCCTGCGCTCGGACAGAAATCCTTGACAAGATACAAATAAATCACATAAATAATGAAAGCAAGAACTGTGGCGCAGTATGATAAACAACACACAAGTGTCGGCAAGCTCCGCACCACAAATAATTATATATATATATATAATAAGATAATAATTAATCCGGGACGGCCGCGTTTTAAGGACACCAATGATCATCATCTTCAACCGATGACCAAATGATATTATTATTATTTTATTAGTATTCTTTACAAGTGCCTATCTCTATCCCCTGCACGCCTTCGGGTAAAAATAGGCACTTGTAAATAATATTTTTTCTAGGAAGTAGGGATAACACATGCATGTTTAGTTTTAGAAGTTCCTCACATCATTCGGTCACCGGTTGAAGATGAGGACCATTCGCGTCCTCGAAACGGCCGTCCCGGATTAATTATTGTATTATTATATAATTAATTATACTTGTATGGTGCGAAGGTTGCCGATACTTATGTGCTGTTTACTTGGTTACAGTCTCTCTTTTCGATACTTTTTTGTTTAATATTTTAAATTAAATTATATACTTTGTAAACCCAAAAATATTGTTTCTGTTAAACCTTTCCCGTTTTCTTAATCGTAAAAACTCAAGAACTTGATTTAAAATGGTAAGAATAATGCTATTTTTAACGAGTTAATATGAAACCTGACCTGACGTTATAGAGATACAAATATTTGCATAGTATGTGGACCTGAAATTTATTTTCCGCTGCGTTTGTTTTATGACGGCGTAATCTCCAATTATGCTGTCCAACCGTCCGTTGCCAGGTAACAGCACGTTTACAGATAGGCGCGCGCCCATTTATTCTACTGCTCCATTTCTCTGCGCAGGCAAAGAATACAAGAACGTGAATTCGTTTGGCGGGACTCTCTAGCGATCCAAAAACTAAAAATCAACTGCAGAAACTTGACGACGACGTTTATTTACCGCCATCAATATCTTTTCCACGCTGACGTTTGTCATGAGAACTTCCATTTTCACTTAATCTATCAACACGTCGGGGAATCGAATGGAGCGTTACGACGTGTGTAGCTCAAAATGCCATTATCGCAAATCTGGGAAAGCTAAGTTTGGATCTAATGGAGGCATAGGGTTTCAAGACAATGTGTGAATTTTCTATAGTTTCACGTCTAAGAAATAAAGAAAAGTACAAGCTTTTCATATTTTAAGAAGATTTTTTCTAGTCGAAAGCAATCCGTCAGACATTTTTAAGTGGCCAGAATTGCAGAGAGAAAATGAAACTTTGCGGAGCAGCGTGTAATATTAAACGCACAAGCATTCTAGTCAATTGTCAACAAAACGTTGAAGAACCAGTAAAACTTCGACGCGGCTCCCGACTAAAGACCATCTACATATAAGAAAGATTTTTTTAAATTCCTACAGTGCGGTCTAAATCTATGAAATGAGGGTTTGTTAACATTAGGCGTAGACATGTTTGCTACTGGGAACACATCTTATTATTTTTTTTTAATACTACAACAGTCTTTATTACAATTATTCTTCTGGAGCGTCAAAAATGTGGTCAAAAGCACATCCATATTATATAATATAAAGTTAGTATTGCACTGATTTTAGTTTTATATTTCAATGGCAAACCAGATGCAACAGAAATTGTATCAGTCCAATTTCGCTGGAATTATGCGAATTCGCTCGTGCTGTTCAGTGCACTCAATAATAATAATAGAATTAGAAATATTATCACATTTTTTAATTTCCTCTTATAGTCACGATGACGATGACCTGATTTAAATTCTTACACATGCAGTTAGAAGTAAATGCAAAACAAGTGGTTTTATTAAAATTATATGGTATGTGTTTTTTGTTGAACGAAAACACCATTCTTCGCCCACAATCGTATGGAGATTCTTCGGGAGAGTGGTAGGCAACAGTTAGCACGGTAACTCAACGTGGAAACCACACCAGAGGCGAAACTAACTGGGCGGGAAGCACTTGACCACGGTAACTCAGTATGTCAACCATCCCAGAGGCGAAAATCAACTAACATTCCATTTCTATTTCAATCAAAAATGATTTATAGCAAATAAACCTGTTTAGTTGTTTTCAAAAAATTGGGATTAGCCTAAACATTCTTGCCAAATTATAGACAACTTATAAGGTTTCCAACAGGTATACTGCAGTATTTCTATGTTTATACTAACTAACTAATATCCTCTTCAACTCTATGAATTCTTCGTCTACACTACTTACTTTCTTGAGTTTTTTCATCTTCTGAGTATTTGCGTATAAATTCAGTTCTACTAATGTTACTTGCGCACTTAATTTTTGATCCAATTCGTCATCTCTTTCATTTAGATTAGCTCTTGACAAGTAATCAGCTTGCCTGGTACAAATTTCGTTAACCCGTAACTGTATCAACATTGGCAATTTTTTTTTTTTTTCTCACAGTCTCCTTTACACCAACCCATAAGTTTTCTATCGGCGATTGTGTTGCTCAAGATATTAGATTATCTGCATATTTTGGATCATGATAGATCCAACGAACTGATATTTTCTCTTCCATGTAAGATAACATGACTTACAGATGAGTGTAGGCTTTCACAACCGTAATTCATAGTAGAAATGTCTTTCGTGTATTGTCGCGTACTTGATGTTCGATTTGACATTTCGCTAATCATGCTGTCAGCTTCTTCAGGAGATTTCTAAAGACTGGTGTTGTTGTCTCTTGCTCCTCGTTATATACGTCATTTCTGTTCCGCTTTGCTGATCCATAACCGTTCCGCTCCGATGAATCTCGTGTTAGCTGTACGACGACTCCGTAGTGCTAACTTCCATGTGTTGCTGATCTTGTATCCGTGTTCGCGATTGAAGTTGTTGGCATTCTTCATTATTTCTATTGATTCGCATATTATCCTCGGGTAGTAGTGGCTGGTCCTGGCTAATAACATTCAGAAAAATTAAATGTGTGCGCGGGAATTTTTGGTGATCATATCGTCGGATCTTTCCCTCTTAGCGGGAATTTAAACGGTGCTAGTTGTTTAAACCTGATAGAAGACAATATTCGATCCAATGAATACTGAAATCGTTGAATAGGATGAAAGTCTGATCGAGGATGAATTGATTTTCCAATAAGACGGGGCACTATCCTATGTTACTGCTTCTGTCAGAGATTTCCTAAAGCATAGGTTTCCCGGTCGCTGGATAGGGCGGAAAGATCCCACGGAATAGCCGCCTCGGTCACCTGACCTATGACCAGTTATGGGGATACATTAAAAGTATGTCATTACTATTATCATCGTCTACAAAACGAAAGACGAGTTAGAATTACACTGGCATGCTATGCAGTGTCGGCAGAAATCTTTACAAGATGCATATTGTGAGTTTGAACAACGTTTATATCTTTGTATGGAAGTTGAAGGAGACTAATTCCAACAACTTTTAAAATAAATAAATTTTGTTTTCTAGTTGAACGCTAAAATAAGATATCACTCAACTCCTGGCTTAATTTTAAAATTCGGGGGATGCTACCCTTACGGCTAAGGGGTTGAAGGAATGCAGGTAGTTTCTTTATTAGAATTTTTGCCCCTCCAAGTACATTTTCCATTTCAGAAAATTTATGAAAAACGTATCATGTGGTAGTGAACGTGGAATACTTTAAACCGGGATAGACAACTTTCGATGTGACGGTTTCAAAGTATTTACTCAATGAAAGGGTTAGAAAACAGTTTATAATATTAGAACTAGCCCATCTGCAACTTATAGTATTGCCGGTAAGCTTATAAGTTAATAAGTGTTTATAATATCATATATACCATTATTTTTTGTTCCCTGTGTAGAATATTCTGATGTAATTTTCCCTAATTTCAGCATTGACTTCGTACATTCGCTCATATCCAATGATAGCATTGGTACATAAAGAAATTGGAGCTTCAAAAGTTAGATATTGTTTCTATTTATTTCGATTTTTCGCGGTTCGTCTCGATAATAAAAAAAAAATTCCCCCACAGCGGCTGATACGTTAAAGAATAATCAATGGGATAACAAAAATATATGCATAATGATTGATGTACTTCGAGTTTTTACGCTTGGACCATTAACAGTCATTGGTTATCATGTTGGAAACGCACAAAAATTATTGGAATGGGAAAGATTGAGCGTGTGAAATTGTTATTCATTGCAGTTGGGGATAAATACTAATCAGTATCTAATAATCAAATCCCAGGGCTTTACAAAAAAAAGGTCCAACATATATCAAGCGTATAGGAGATGCACAGTTACCTAATTGACGCAGTTTGTAAATTTCTTTCGTTATTCCAGCACAGTCTATAACTTCCTAAGACATTAACAAATAAGTTAAGGGAGTAATTCCTCTGTGACAGTCTGTAGGAAAGCATCCGTTTAAATCAATTACAGCGTCTTCGTAAAACACATCTCTCCGTTATTAGGCGGAAAGTTGGTACCGTTCAGTAATGTAGTGGACAGGATATTGGACTCTAATTGGGTCAAAGTTGACGAATCCAAATTATCCTTACAGCAAATATGCGGGACGCGAACTCAATTATTTGAGGTAGCAACGTCAGCGAAACACAATTAGCCTGCCACTTTCAAGCTTCGATCAGAACGAGAGCGGTGTGTACTACCTGCGTTTAATAGAACTGGATTGCTCGAGATCGATTTCAATTCCAAATAAATGCCTAGAAGCGGGATTTTACGTAGTTTCCATTAAGTTGAATTAAAAATCCCCTGGGAAACTGTACTGAAAAATTTGTATTACGGTTTTCGATTAAATTTTCTGTAGAATTGTGTTTAACTTGAATAATTTTTTTCTTATCTAAATTTGCTACCTTATGTTCCCTTTCTTCTCAGGCAGAGATTTGCTGGTTTTCTTAATTTATTGCTTCAAATCCTTAAGTGTAAAAACTTTCAACATAAGTGTACGAAATTTTAAGAAAGCAAGAGATACGACGACTTTATTTGAGAACTATGCTTAAGAATTTTAGGTTCTGGTACACCTATTTCTTGAAATTATCATTTTCCAATCGATTTGTTTACCGTCACTTAAGGTTGCTTGAATTTATGCAAAAGTTGGACGAATCTGATATAATATAGAAGCTTGGAGCATTTTCGATTTTCCTGTGAAATTAACAGTATTAAATTTTATTTGTTGTTTTACAAGTTGTATGTAAATGTGAATGTAGATAAATGCTCTCCATTCAAATTTCATCGTTTTGAGAGAAGAAAGCTTTTGAAAATCTTTAATATTTGACCACGCTTGCTATGTGACGTCATTCGGTTGTCCCTAGATTGCTTTACGTGCATTCTTTTCTTCAACAGATGCATTGAACAAATTAATATATCTTTGTTTTACTAATCGGTGAAACAACTTGTTGTAAATGCATTATCTATTTTTCCTCACTCCAAATTCAAAATTCACTATTCGTTGATCCATTGAAAATATTTAAATGTGATGGCATGATGTAACAATCTTAATGAAATATTATTGAGATAAGTATGTAAGCATGGGTAACCGAAATAATACTCAATGGTCCTAATTCTGTTCCTTAATTGATCTTAAGTTTTGGCATTCTAACAATTCTTGTAAACTTTTTCAGTCAATCAAGTCAAAAAAATACGCGTACGAGGCACAAAAGGTATGTTTTGCGCTTTATATTTATACTTATTTATTGTGGTAGATGACAGCAGTTTAGCAGTTTAATCGCTGCTGGATAGATCAGGCGCGATGTATGGCAGAAAAAAGGCCGAAACACATACTGGCCATATGGAAAGCGTATGCTTTGAACGATCGTCGACGATCGAATTATCACCTCATTAATCTTCTATCCTCCCTGTCCAATTTACTGGAGGCGGTTGTTCTTACTCGTCTACAACTAGATGCGATAGAACAATTCACGGACAAGCAATTCGGGTTTCGCCCAAGGATATTGACCGACTTCCAGTTGCTTCGTCCATCGGAGTTTATAGGAAATACGTTGGGCGACGAGTGGGGCGGTATTCTCAGATACAACACCTGTTTCCGACACGGTTTGTCACCGTGGTTTGCTTTTGAAAATGAGGAGAATTAGAGCCAGTGAGCGAGAGGTTGCCCTATTAGGATATTATCTGCCGGAAAGGAGGTTTTCCATAGGGTGTGGCTCTACTTTGTCCTCCATAAGACCAGTTTCAGTTGGGATACCACAGCGCCCCCCACAAGACTCAGAGTCCGTTATATATATAGTGTTTCGGGAAATATTTTTGTCCGTAAACAAACGTACAATTCGCCGTTTGGGTATGTTACCAATTAAATTACAAATATACTTTCATAATTTGAATTTGTAAGACATTTTATAACATAAAGCAAAAATTATATGTAAAGTGAATAAACAAGGTAACCGCAGTAACATGAGACCCTCGTCTATTTTTCCGTATTTTTCGCATGCCTTAGTTTCAGGGTGTATAAGATAGGATAAGATAAGTAATGTCTTTATTATAAACAGGAAGTCAGCAATAGCAAAGGGCAAGAACATTTACTTAAAAATAAAAAATTAGTTTTCAGATTCAAAGCTGCTACTAAAAAGGAAATACAATGATAGGCTAATAAGAAAATTAAGCGGAAATGAAAATAAAAGAAAATAAAAGAAATCTTATTGGAGTCCTAACAATACACGTTTATATGAAGCTTGTGTGGTATACAATAAAGGATTTATTAATTAAAAGGTAACTTGTTTAAGTTTAATGATATTTGTATATCAAAGCAATAAAGTGAATTCAGCAGTACTGTAGTATGCCCCTATACCTGAGAAGTAAATTATTGTAAAATTTTATGGCTTGGTAGTGTATAGAAAGGCGATTGTAAATGTACATACTGGGTGCGGTCAATATTCTGTTAATGATCCTAATAACCTCCTTTTTAATTTTGAAATCCTTATAGTGGATGGAGAAGTTCCCCACAAAATTATACTGTAATTAACTAAACCAAAGAAATTGGCATAGTACAATAATAAAGCAACATTAATATCTGTATTCTCTATTATTCTTCTAATTTGATAATAACAAACGTTAAGTTTAGAACATATGATTTTTTCAGTTTAAATCAGAATCGGCACCGACACCCAGAAGATTTCTAGTTTTATCAGAATGTAATTTTAAATTATTAGCGGCAAACCAGCCATTAGCAGTCACTTTCGTAACTAAGTAGGGAATATATTATATCACAATTGTTAACAAGAGTTACATCATCGGCGAAGATAATGAAGAATGACAAGTGTCTGAATTATATATGCAATCGTTGACAAAAATAATGAATAAAATAAGACCAAGTTTGGAACATTGAATAACACCTGAAGAAATATATGTAGTACTAGAAAAATGTTAATTCTAGTACTTATTTCTTCAGGTGTTCAGGTGTTCCTCAATGTTCCAAACTTAGTCTTATTTTATTCATTATTTTTGTCAACGATTGCATATATAATTCAGACACTTGTCATTCTATTATCGTTGGTGATCACATAAATAGGATTAAAGTAATTTTAAAAGGATGTCTCTGACACCATAGTATTCTAATTTTTTTAACAGAAATTCATGATTGACACAATCGAAGGCTTTACTCAGATTTAATGGTGATCGTCGAGCATTTATATGATTCATCAATAGCCTTCAATCGCCTTAATTAAAGTTAGGATGGTAGATTTCTTTTTACGATAACCATATTAATGCAGACAAAAGTAAATCCTTTCCTAAAAAGAGGTGTAATTTTAGCAATTTTAAGCTGTAAAGGAAATATTCCTTCTACAAGGCATTTGTTGATAATCATTTCTAAAGGAGAACGGATAAAGAGGCTATCTTTCTTTGCTACATATCAGGGCAAGTAGTATTACTGAATAACCAAATAGCCTGATGTATTTCAATTTCATTGGTAGGAAGCAGGTAAGAAGATTCAATGCTATTAATTGGGACATTATTTGAGCTTCAATAATCGAATTTGGGATTGATGAGGTAAAAAGATCATTAAAGTTGGATGTTGAAAAATTATGTTGAAGCGAAGGTTTGTTTTTTAAATTAATATTTGACTTAATAATCTACCATGATACTTTATTCTTGTGATTTGAATTCAAAATATAATTAGTATCGGCACGTTCGTTTGCTTTTTTTTTTTCAGCTTTACATTTGTTGTTTAGTTTATTACATAAATTCGTAGACTCAAAACTGTTAATAATAATAGTAATAGCAATATAATCCACCAACAAAATGTTAGAGAAAACAGTCAAGTATGTATAGAATTGAGACAATACTCAGCTAACAATTAAAACACAAACTGTTGAATAAGAACTAAGTTCAAGTGATATTGCAACGCAAGAAAATGAAAAAAAAAATCATAATAAAAACAGAGAATAAAAGGCTGCATGGTTCTAATAATTTAAATATTCTTGTATAGAATATGGCTCTATATTGCAAAGATACTTTATTAATTGCTTCTTAAATAAACCAAGTTATTGTTTTTGTACAGTGTGGTAACTTATTAAACAAAGTCATACCAGCATATTGCTCAGACTTCTCACTAGCAGTCAATCTGTGTTTAGGTAGCCTGTAATTAGTTTTGTTTCTTTTAAAATATTCTTGCTCAAAAAGGCACTCACTAACAGTATATTTATAATGAATAACAATTAATTTTTTATTTTACACAAAATGTGTAAAGCTTTTATATCAATTTAAATAGTCTAAATTAAAATGTGTGTACAAATTAAAATAGTATAAAGCATCCAGTAGTCTAGTTTCTTAAATCCTTGTTTAATAATTTCCTTTCTAATTTATCCTAACTGGTGCAGAAAGAAACAGTTCATTTTAGTTATACAAGTTGGTGAGAAAGGCAAAGTTCTAGTTTTTAAGCTTTACACATGCAGCGCATAATACAAGAATGTCAAAACTAGAATTATCAGAATCCACCATTTGTTATAACAACAACCTTTTTTTATTCACTAACCTCTATGAAGTTCACTTTTGTTATAACTTTAATACAAAGAGAAGGAAAATATTTTACACAAGGGTTCCCGATCAGAACCACTCATTTTAATGAATTTTTTTCATTCAAGTCTGGCTTTTTTCCAATCTATTTGCAAACTAACGCTTCAGAAAAACGTGAAAGCTGTTCGGTGAAAGTTAATTTCGAAGGTGATGAAATGGTTCGGAATCAATCTGTGTTGTCGTAAATTAAAGATAAGTACAGAGCAATGCCGAATTCACCTTTTTTCACGTTTCCAATTTACATCCATCGGCGAGGTTGAAAATCAAAAAAAAACGTTGGAATGGTATATAGTAGGCGTACACCATATATGATAATATATGTACATACTTATATAGGTAGGAAAAATAAGTTGGCGAAGCAAACACTACCATAGAGCAAGCGCGAATATAGTTTCTTAATATTTTTGACAATTTTATACAGTTTATTCATTCTTCTAGGCAATACGCTTCTTTCTGAAAGCAATAGTACTAATGGATTTCTTAAAAATAGGAAACATTGTTTTTTTTCGATGACATTATTACCGGCGTAAATGTATAGGTGTACACGTGTCTCACATATGAAAGGGTAGACATTGGAATATTCTGAAAACTTGGCAATTTACTAAAGTCGATATGTAATATTGAACTAAATTATTTTTAATAATGCGACACTTCTGGTTATACCGGAAATAACAACAGAGTCCAGCATTGAAAACGTAGAATTTTTCCGTTCTAAATACGTGGGGATTTGAATTGCTTCAGTAATGAGAATTGCATGTTTGGCAGTCGTTTCTTATGAACGTGTCTGCATTTGTCCAGATAATATTGTCGAAAAATAATTCGTGGTCTTGGCACCATATTAAGAACCATAGTAAGAACTATCTTTTGCATCTTTGCCTTTCAAAATTTTGTACTATTCGTTTATCTGTGTTTGGTGACGATTTATATTTTTGTGGGTACCGAGCAGCAAAGGCATCACATGGTCTTGATATCAGTTATTACATTGTCCATAAATAATAAAGAATTTAAATAATAGAACACATCAGAACAAATAACAAAAAGAAATAATGATAAAATAGCTTCCTCATGGTAATGATGGAATCATTCACGGTAAACGCAATGTAAGGAGCGAAAGATACACTACCCACGGATCTGTTTCTGCCTACTCGGCGTCATCACCTTAGTTTCGAGAATATTTTAACTCTACCCTGTATCGCTGTCTTGTTCTTGGCGTCGTCCAGTGCCAAGAAACACATGCCTACCGTTTAGAAAGAGGAGACATAAAAGGGGTACTGTTCCCCAAGCTATCCCTCGAGTAGTTCTTGAACTGCTTATTACGCTGTTCCCGGTGAGACATCCTGTATCATGTATTCTTGTGATATGATCTCTAATTTTTTTCCGAAACAGTTTTTTTACCTATAACGCATGGCTAAAGTACTTAACCATTTCCGCAAAATAACTTTAAGTTGCAAAAATACCTTACTTTTTTTGGAATGCAGTGAAAGATTGGTTACAAGTTATTTTGTTGTGTTTCGAAATATTCGCCATTAAGATTCGTAGACTTCTTTTTCGTTGGAACCGATTCTCGACACATTTTTTCCTCTCTGAAGGTGGTATCTCCAAAACACGGCTTTTGAAGCCTTCAACAGCTTCAACAACCATGTGAGAGCTGGCATTGCCATGATGAAGAATGATGCGATGTTGTCAAATGTTTCCTGTGATGATTCCATCGATAACTTCTGGCAAATAAATTGTAGTACACAATTCAGTATTAAGTGAGTTAATAATAAGATGAGTTATCGTTGAGGCGGTATATAAATGTTATTTTATAAACGAACTAATACACACAATAGACGAACGCATTTTTTAGCAAGGCCAAACCATTGTGATATCTTACGGGAAAAGTAAATATGACGTCTTTACTTACTAGAAAAGTGTGAAATAAGAGAATTATCATTAATTTTGTCTTTACTATACAACAGTTTCACAGTTTCATTTTCCTCGTTTTTAACAAGACTCTGAATAAAATGTTTTTATAAATGATTTAATATGTGGAATCTATTTATTTTCTTTTGTTAATCAACATGAATAGAAAATTAAACAATTTCTCGTGTTTAAAGAATACAGTACTTTATTTCGAAATTGAAATAATTATATTTCTTTTGACAAAGTTTGGAATTTTTAGGCAAAAACCTAGCGCGATCTCTGGCTGACAGCTGTATTGAAATTTTAATGAGTTTATTTGAGTTTTAATTAGTATATATATGATCTTAAAAAAATAATCAGAACTGAATTTTCTTATTTGGCCATACAGTAAATTTTGCACCCGTATACTGACGTTGTTCGGAGGAATGAAGCACTTCGATATCCACTCTTGATATCGTAGGCTCGAAGCTGCGCCCGATTCAAAGTCAACTATTTCTTGCTGCAAATCTCGTTCCGTGGATAATTGGTTTGGTGTTGAAAGGTCAAAAAAGGTTCACTTAGTAAAGTTTTGTGTTTTTCGTTAAAATAGTTTCATCTAGATTTGGAACTTGTATGTTTATATATATTTTTATCGGGGAATTTTGAGAATAAGTCTTGTTGTCGAAACATGTTTATCCCATCTCCATTTGCTCCTTTCTTTTGGTTAGATTCCCAGTTTACTATCTGAATTAAATCAAATAGTATTCTTTAGCGATATATTTGGCCATATACGATACAATAACATCATTTGATATGAGGAAATGAAATTGAAGTTTCCACTGGTGAATTTCTTTCCTCCCACTAAAGGTGATCTATTTTTTCAACAAAAATATTTCTTGTCACATGTTTACACACAAGAAGAAAAATTGAATCAACATCGCTTCATCTTGTAATAAGAGGTAACTAAATGCAATCAAATGCCAAAATAAAACACTTTCTAACGTGAGTAAATAAAAAGCAACATAATATAATCCATATGTTTCCAGGCCCAAAGAAAGGGTTAATCCCGAAACCGGTGGCACATTTAAATAAAATATAGCGAAGTTCTAAAGCAATTAAAAAGTACACTATTTAAACTCTTATTCTGTATTTCGTTTACCATTTGTTTGGTAATAATAATAATACCACTATCTGTAAATAATAACGTTTTCATTTAACTTTTTTTTTCGTAGTTCGATAATGTTTATTCAAATCTTTATTACAGGCAACTGTTGGAAGTGTCCGTTTTAGAAAGCAATGACACTATCAGGGATAATAATAATCAAATTGGGAATTATGGATAATGTTGTGCTTAATTAGCATCTACGCGGAAAACAATTTCCTTTTTTACATTTTAAGCTTTAAATTTATAACAGATTGGACGCACACTTTTTTAGTTCAATATTTTGAGTTAACATCAAATGTTAAATACCCTTTCTTCTTTTATTTTAGATTTTTTCTTATTTGCTTGTTAGATTCTAAGTACAGAAACGTCCATAATGTACTATTTTTCTTGTAACATATGCATACATATTGTCTACGATTCATTGCAATATTTTCCCTATAACGACTTGTATATTTTATTTCCGTTCGAAATAAAATATTTTCAATAAAAGGCAATGCTAAAATTGCATGTAATAATAGAGAATTCGCTGATTGGAAAACACTTAAAACTTATCTAAAATCATTATATCAAGAGAAAAAACATTACTCTCAAATATTTAACGAAATGATGAAGTTAGAACAGCACTCTAACGAGAGTATTTCACAATTCGTAACACGAGTGGAGTCCATACAAAAACAATGTCAAATAGCTATACAAGAACAAGCAGAAAGTTCTCCTGATATTTAAGGTATGATTAAATTATTAGATTTATTAATTAGTCGATTTCAATATCATTGTAAACCTGAAATCTCTAGAGTATTACGTACCAAAGAAATTAAAACTCTAAATGAAGCGTTAACTTATGCTTTGAATGAAGAGAAAATAGAAACAATGTATAAGAACGAAAAACCAAATCGTTTTAAGTCGATTAAATTTTGCAAAATTTGTAGAAATAATTCTCAGAATACTATTGAATGTAGGAAAAATAATATTTCCAATTTAAGGAGCACAAAACAGATCAATTTTAGTGCCCACGTTGGCAATGATATAAAGTACTGCAAATATTGCAAGAAAAAGGGTCACGTAGTAGAAGACTGTTATAAAAGAAAAAACAATCAGTTATCAAAAGATGTTGCAACTAGTTCAAATATTTCCTCAACTACAAATCCAAAAAACGCAAATACACTCCCGGTGTCCATCGCCCAACCGAGGAGCCTTTGGGAAATAGAGGCGATATAAACAAAGTAAATATAACTAAAGTCTTTATTTCAAATAAAAGTTCAGCCCATGTAATTTGCACAACAGATAGTTCGAAAACAGGTAGTCTCAAACTACTTGTCGATACAGGTGCTGAAATATCAATTATAAAATCAAGTGCTTTAGTTCCCCAAACACTAATTTACGAAAACAATTGCTTAGATATAATAGGCTTATCTAGTAACAAGATACGTTCTTTAGGAACTGCAACTGTTAATTTAAATTTCTCAAATATTAAATTCGTTCATGATTTCCACGTCATTAATGTTCAAAATAATTTAGATTCACATGATGGTATTTTAGGCATGGATTTCCTTAATAAACATGGAAGTATTATCAAGTTAGATGAAAATGTATTGAAAATAAAAAATGTGGGTATCCCGTTAATAATGAATTTCTCAACCGATTCTAACTTTCCTATCTTAAAGGCTAGAACGATCACGTATGTCAAATGTAAAGTTAATAACCCAGAAATAAGGGAAGGTATATTAGACGCTCAAAATGTTAGCGAAGATCTTTATGTAAGTCGTTGTATAACTTCTGTAGATGAAAACGGATTTGCATTTGTTTCTGTATTAAATGCAGGAGAAAAGGATAGACATCTCAAAAAGTTTTCCGTTACTTTAGAATCAATTCCAAATTCGAACGAATCTCATATATTTAATGTTAATAATGCCGTTACACCTTACGCAAATAAAGAAACGAGAAATGATAAATTAGAAGGTATTATTAGATGTGAGCATTAAATAATGAAGAGAAAAATTCATTGTTAGGTATTTGCAAACGGTATAACGATATTTTCTTCCTTGACGGAGATATCTTGTCTTCCACTCAAGCAACTAAACATTCTATAAAAGTAACTAGCGACATACCTATTCACACAAAAACATATAGGTACCCCGAAGTGCATAAAGAAGAGGTAAACAATCAGATACAAAACATGTTAAAGCAGAAAATAATCAAACTTTCTACTTCCCCGTGGTCAACTCCACTTTGGGTCGTCCCCAAAAAGTTAGATGCGTCAGGAAAAACCAAATGGCGAGTCGTTATCGATTATCGCAAGCTTAACGACGTAACCGTGGGTGACGCTTATCCAATACCTAATATTAGTGAAATATTAGACCAATTAAGTCGAAGCAAATACTTCACCACGTTAGATTTGGTATCCAGATTTCATCAGATAGAAATGGACCCGGAAGATGCCGAAAAGACAGCATTCACTACGCCTCACGGACATTTTCAGTTCGCACGCATGCCGTTTGGATTAAAAAACGCGCCTGCAACGTTTCAAAGGCTCATGGATGTTGTACTAACCGGTCTGCAAGGTATGGAGTGCTTCGTTTATCTAGACGATGTGGTAATTTACGCATCGAGCGTAGAGGACCATTCAAAGAAACTGGAAAACGTATTGAAAATATTGAGAGAACACAATCTAAAACTACAGCCTGATAAGTGCGAGTTTATGAGGCATGAAGTCACTTATCTTGGTCATATAATCACGGATAAAGGTGTCAAACCGAATCCGGAGAAGATTCAAATAATAAAAGAATTCCCTCAACCCACAAATTCGAAAGAAATTAAATCCTTTCTTGGTTTAGCTGGATTTTACAGGAAGTTTATCCAAGATTTTTCGAAGCGAACGAAGCCGCTTACGAACTTACTTAAGAAAGATGCCAATTTCGTCTGGACAGAAGAACAACAAAAGTCATTCGATGATTTACGCAATGCCCTAATGACAGAACCGATACTACAGTATCCGGACTTTTCCAGAGAATTTGTACCGACAACAGATGCGAGTCAAGATGCCATTGGTGCCGTATTGAGTCAGGGAGAAATAGGTAAAGATCTACCTATCGCCTATGCTAGCAGAACTCTGAACGATTCTGAGCGAAATTATCACACCTCGGAAAGAGAAATGTTGGCGATAATTTGGGCAGTCAATTACTTCCGCCCATATCTGTATGGTCGTCGTTTCAAGATAGTAACAGACCACAGACCCCTTACTTGGCTTTTTAATGTAAAAGACCCAGGTAGCAAACTCGTAGGATGGCGTTTGAAACTGGAGGAATACGACTATGAAGTGATTTATAAACCCGGTAGAGTCAACAGCAATGCCGAGTGTCTATCAAGGGTGAAATCGCATGTAAATGAGGAAAGGTTTGTATATAATGTCATAAAACCTACCTACGACGATTTTGTCAAATCAACGTACGAAATAAATAATTTCGATACTGAAATAAGCGAAGTAGATTATAATATCTTAGATAAAAAAGGTAACATAGCACATTTTTCGGCAATTGATATTAACGATCCACAAAATAATTATTCTAAAGAGATATTAGAGATCAGTGATGATAAAGAAAATATTTAAGCAAAAACATAGAATTATATGAGATCTGTAAGACTAGAAATTCTGATAGTATCTTTTATCACTGTTTCATAAAAAACTTGCATTTTGAAAAACCAACATACAAAGATCTCTTTTATACGCTTCTAAATTTGAAAACTTTACTAGTCCATGATAACAGAAGTAATTATTCCGAATCCTAGTGACAATTTTAATCGATTTAATTACAATAAATTCAAAGAAATGCTCAAGTATATTTTTTGTCATACCAGTATCAAGGTAATAATTTGCCTTAACAAATTAATAAAGCCCCAATCTCAAGAAGAGATTCAAACCATTTTAAAAGAATACCACGATGGACCAACAAATGGACATCCTGGATATTTTCGAATGTATAGAAAAATAAAATTAAAATTCCGTTGGAAAAATATGCAAAATGATATAAAAAATTATTTAAAACATTGTGAATCTTGTCAAAAGAATAAGACAGAGCGCCGTTGTAATAAAAATCCCATGGAAATTACTACAACAAGCGAAAATCCTTTCGATAGGATATATTTAGATATTGTAGGCCCATTACCTCTAACCATTGACGGTAACAAATATATTCTCACAATTCAAGATGATCTAACCAAGTTTTCATATGCATATCCCTGCGAGAATCATGAAAGTATTAGTATAGCAAATAGTTTAGTCAAATTCATTTCTATTTTTGGTATTCCTGAAACTATCTTAACAGATTTAGGATCAGATTTCAATTCAAAATTAATGAGAGACGTAACGAAACTGCTACAAATAAAACATATCACAACCACCCCTTATCATCCACAGACGAACGGTGCGCTTGAAAGGAGCCACTCAACTCTAAAAGATTATTTGAAACATTTTATTAATGACAATCAAAATAATTGGGATGATTATGTCCACTTAGCAATGTACGCATATAACACGAATATCCACAATACAACAAAGTTTATGCCTTTTCAATTACTATTTGGCCGAACACCTAAATTGCCCTCGAGCATTACACAGAACACCGAATTCAAATACACATATGATAATTATTATGACAATTTGAAATATAAATTAAATAAAAGTTTCGAAGTAGCAAGAGAGAATATTAACAAAAGTAAAATGAATAGCATTTTTGCTATTTTTTACTATTTTCATCATAGTACTTTTGTACTATGATGAAAATAGTGTCGAATACGTTTACAAAAGCAACGATTATGTTTATTTAGAAAATAATGCTTCAAAGAAAGGTGTTAATAAAAAATTATCGTCCAACTGGACAGGTCCTTACAAAATTATAAAAGTTCATAGTAATCAAAATGTAACTATTAAGATAAAAAACAAAAATGTTCGTGTGCATACAAACCGAATTAAACTAGCACACCCTGTTTCAGGAGTTGCTGAAGAAATCTACAAAATAGAGCCAATAACATCAGGCAGTGGTTTGTTTTTCGAATACACTAGTAGACTAAAAGCTTATTCATCTCAATTGCAAATCATAATTTATAAAAACATCAGTTTTTACGAAGAAAAGTTAGACTTTTTGAATAGAATTTATTGGAAAACCACTGATATCTGTAAGAGCAAAGAACAAGGTGTAGATGGAACATCTGGTTGTTTGAACACTTTATACTTCGTCGATAACCAAATTTCTTTAATAAAGCAAAAAATTGAAACATTATCCCACCATAGATCATAAATCCACGATTAATAGATTTAAACGCGGATTATTTGACGGTGTAGGTAAATTATTAAATTGGGCTTTTGGAATCGCTGATGCTGACGATGTAGAGTACTATGATAACATCATTAACAAAGTAAGCACAGATGAAGAACACATAAATGTATTAATGAAGGAACAAATTCATGTAATTAAAACAACTATTTCAAATTTCAACGAATCTATCATCTCTTTTAGAAAAAACGAACAAATTTTAAACCAAAATATTTTATTGTTTAGCAAATTTATAAACGCAACAAGTCAAGGTTTTTTATCATTCAATAGACAATTAACTATACTATCTCATCTTAATCTAATGACATTCCTGGCAAACGAATTAAGTGGTGAATATGATGTCTTAATCGACAGTGTTTTATTTGTGAGAAATAATGTAGTTCATCCATCAGTTATAAGACCTTACGAACTCATCAATGAACTCAATGGTAATGTTGGATTATTAAAAAAATGGGAAAGAATTTCCTTTGCCATTAATCAAGGAATTTGCTCGTAAATTATTAGACATTAGTGATCTTAAAAGTTTTTATTCAAACGATAAATTAGTCTTTGTATTATAACATGTATAGTGGTATAACATGTCCTTTGACATGTTATACCACTACCTATTTCCTACCCCAATGTATCTCAGACATATGCCTATATCCAACCCCGAAATAAATATGTTGCGATGTCTGAAAATAAAATGACATATGTACATGTCGACGACATAGAGAAATGTAAGAATTTAAATGATGAAGACAAAATTTGCGAAATTAAAACAATATACTCGACATCGGACCATTTATCATGCGAACTGTCTCTGTTAATTCATCCTAATAGGAAAATACCACTTTCTTGCGATATCAAGAACATTAAAGGAAACTTTTCCGTCTGGGAACCGTTGAAGAACAACCAGTGGATATATGTATTAACTGCATCCACAAGAATCACGATTCCTTGGGAAAACATTGGAATATTCGATGCCGTGTTAATAAATACAGGTATCTTAACGCTAAATGAAAACTGTAAGGGTTATGCGGAAATCCATCAACTTACACCTACTTCAAAGGTAGTAACATGATACAACAATGTAGTTCCATCACTAAATATTGTGTCCGACGACTGTTGTGAAGAAAGAAGGAAGAACAATTCCGAGATCAACCTTCATCTGGAGCACATCAGTCTAACGAATCTGAAATTGGAAGATCTTCGAGTCGCGAATCATAAATTGGACCAGTTGGACCAGCACATCGACCAGGTTTTAGATAAACCACATATACTTCGATACCAGCATTGGAACATTAGTGCCTTAAGTGTCGTAGGAAGTATAATCGGCACGGTTTTACTTTACAAACTTTTGAGGTGGTGTTGCGTCTGGCGACTGTTCAGATGTTTCAAATTCGATCAAGGATCTCGCAGCAAAGATTGTTGCATCCAAATCTTCAATCAGTGTTCTACCCGTTCACCAACCGTGTACAGCCGTTCAACGGACATAGCCCTTGACCAGCTCTCTTCAGGAAATAGTGAAGATAGTGACAGACAATCAGTTGATGCGGTGCAAAGAGTGAGTGCGCGTAAAAGTGTATCGAAAAACAGAGAACTAAAATATCCTGACTTATAAAACTGTAATTTTATAATTCAGTCTTAAGGAGGGAAATGTTAAATACCCTCTCTTCTTTTATTTTAGATTTTATCTTATTTGCTTGTTAGATTCTAAGTACAGAAACGTCCATAATGTACTATTTTTCTTGTAACATATGCATACATATTGTCTACGATTCATTGCAATATTTTCCCTGTAACGACTTGTATATTTTATTTCCGTTCGAGTTTTGTCCCTTTTCCAAAGACGTTGTTATGATTTGACCATGTTCGTAGAACTTAAGAAATCGCATGTATTATTATTTCAATTCCCCTATTTTAGCTATACGCCATATGGACACATCTGGTTATGTATGTATCTATATACATATCTATGTACTGCAGGGGATGATGCTGCATCTCAATTTTTCACAAAAGACTCTACTCTCAACTCTCTTAGCAATAAGACGTAACTATTAAGCAATCAGTATATGTACTTAATCATTAGTAAGTAGAAATAAAGTTAGTAATAGTAACTTTGGTGGTTTTCTTCCGAGTACACACACGCAAACCAATCAATTTAAATGTTTTTACATAACACAAATTACAAACGTAAGATTTTTATTAACTAAATTTTAAGAAACTTCTAAACTACTTCTCAATTGTTGTTCAGAAATAAAATGTAGCACAAAGCGAGCAGTTTTGAAATACATTGTCTTACATTTTTTGTCTTTTCTAAATTTTTGCCGTATTCTAATGTGTATTATCCTATATTTCTGGCTAACTCGCCTAGTGACTGCTTTTTAGTTTGATTGAATAAATTGTAAATAAAGGAAACGATATTAAATTACTAAAGAAACGTCGATTTAAATAGTCTTGCCTGATTGTTACCAGTACTTCTATGTTCTACTGACCAACAAGACATAAATTTATCATTCTAAGCCGTGTCGCTTTTCAATGTTTTCTCGGACGAACTAAACTTTGTTTGCAGTGATCTATTGCTCCCCAAAACCTTTAACATTAGTCCCCAATTGGATCCGACGTTTAATTTATCTAAAGTAGTTTATTTATTTATATATCACCGAAAAAGAAAAAGAAGTTCACACGAAGCGGAGTTTCTTCAGAAGAAGCTAGCGAAGCGTATAATTTAATTACCTGCGAATTTATGGCTCTCAGGTGTATTTGGGCGACGCGGAGGTCGAACCGTTTCATAGAGATATCCTCCTGGACCTCGTTTGCCTTATTGAAAAGATTTGCTTCGACCGAACGCTGCTGTACCCGCACCAACGTGTCCAGCGCCTCCTGGATCTGCTTGGTCTGGGCCTCTAAGTCCGTCGCCTCTTTTCGGAGTGCGTCGAACGACGGTTTTACCTGAACGGATGCCAGACGATCTATAACGAGCTCGTCTTTGAGTGGAGGAGGAATACTGTCCTGTTAAAGAAAAAAGTACGATTAAAATTTATTAACCAGCGCTTAAGAAAAGAAGACGAATTCCGCTGCATGTTTTTGGACCGACGTAATCATCGTAAGCATGAAACGAAAAAAAATAAATATTAAGCGAAGGGCAGCTTCATTGCTGATTCGATACTGTTCAGTGCTATGTAGTATGTCCCAAAAGTTTGTAATAAAATTCATTAACTCAACAGGTCGATTTTTACCTTTAGTCAACTATTTGTTGATTGTGTAGTGCCAGTTATTGGCAAATGAGTCGTACATAGACTAATAGCTCTGGATCTAGAATCGTACATGTAATTTTGGTTTTGCATAACTTTGTCTTTTTATTAAACCAAGGTTCACCGTATTCAAGAATAGGGAGTAATCAATAAATTCAATAAAACTCATCGCTTCACGAATGCAAATATGTTTTCCTGTTGATTACGATTCAAATGTTATTTCAATTGTGGGGTGTAACTTTATTTTGAAGAACGTTACATCGTACAGGCATTGTAGATCAAAATAATTGTTACTTCAAGAGTCACTCTCATATTTTATCCATCACTATTGTCTACAGTCTGCATACATACATAATGAAGCACGCGATGTCTACATTTTAGCAATCCTTCAAAAGCGCCCAGGATTATTAATGGTAAGTCGCAGTCTGAATGAAATATTCGAGCAAAATAGCTTTACCAAACTTAACTTACGGTGGGTATATCTTGTCCATCTTCGGTTTGGTCCTGAGGTGGAGGCGGCTGCGGAGGTACGAAGGGTCTTCGCGTAATCGGACCTCGTCCCGTGGGAGCCGGCAGCGCTCTCGCTAAATGGGCTAAGTCGTTCGATCCGGACACTGCCTTGCATTGGCTTATCAAACCGTCATATCTCCTACATTGTTCCATCGCCTATGGAAATAGTTGCATTAGAAAGGAAAATATAGACTCTTTTAAGTATTCCGCTATTTGTTCAGTCGTTTGGTAGATTGTTAAGAGTTTTAGACCGGCTTTTTCTTTACCATTACTATCTCGATTTAAAAAATCTATACACTTCTTTGTTATTCTAAATGGAAAACAATGATTCCAAGTATAAGGTGCAGGTAAGAAAAAAACGTATATTTCTATTGGTAATTAAGGAACTACGTTGTTTTCGTCTTAATATTCGTCCACTCGTTTGATTTATTACATTTGGTGAATTTCGTTCAATGTATTTGAATTGACAAAACTTATACAATTTAAAAAAAAGGGAAGACACAGGAAATTAAATCTTTCTCACCCTAGAAGACACAACTTCTGCGCCCTGTAGCACGGCGTCCGCCACCGTTGAGCAAAGGTCGCTATAAATTTCTTCTAGTTCCTAAAACAGAAATTATAAGAGGCGATAAATTTTCCACACAGTTATCATAAGCGCCTTTTTACGTCTGAATGATTTAAATGTACGTGCTCGCGGAGTTTTATTTATTTTTTTTCTTCCAGATTTATATGAAAGAGATGTAAATGTAGGCATTACACATACAATAAAACTTATACATAGTTTAAGATTAACTTTAATGTGTGATCAATCAGAACTGTAGATATGTGATCACTAAATATTTTGCTTAGTGGTTCATTTTTTATGTTTCAATTTGTTTCCAATGGAATTCTAGTTCTTAATACGTTTAAGCGTTCTTGTATCCCTTTCACTACTTGTAACTGTTAAATACTAATTGTTAGATTTTTGTGGCTTCTTGATAGACAACATCTAGTTCGTTGTCTACAGGTTATCTAAAAAGGCAGTGAAGTAATAAATGTGTTTATTGAGACCACGGGCTTGGCAGATGTTGCTTTATTTGATTTGAAGCCAAACTGGAACCTATTCGTATATAATTTACTTATAATTTTAAATTTAAATACGGAAAGTAATATTGTTATTTCTCCTTATTCTTGCAGATATACTTAACACTTTATCAACATTATTACAGAGAAATTAGAAAAACCAAACAAATAATTTCCATCGGAAGCGCCATACCATGGTGGTATTGCACTAAAGTATTTTTTTAAATTCAAGAGATGCACACGTTTGACTTCTACACTTCCAAAACTGTGTATATGTTATAAAATCCCATATTTCATGAAATAACAAAATTGCTGTTCAATTAAAATGGTCCAGTAATAAAAAATCGCTAAAAAATAAAACATTTTAAATTAATTGATTAATTGTAATTAACAATGCATGGAGTTTTTAATTTTTTTTTTGCCGAAACAGGTTCACGACGTTAAATATTACCTAAAGCAATAACATTTTTTATCGGAAACGATTAATAACAATAATATTCGCAATTAAAGTTCCATATCCCATGGTTAAGAATAAGTGGAGTTCGGGTTTTTTTTTTCCTTTTTATTTTTTATTTTACCTACAACAATAAAAATGTCGGCTAAGAATATGTGGCGTTCGATTTTTTCATTTTTTTTCAGTTGAAAGATGTTCAAGGCTTTAACCCAAAACAATAATTTTTTTTTATCGTAAACGGTTAACAATAATATTCGTAATTAAAGCTTTTTTCTTCCAAAATATCGCGCAAACGACACAACAATCGATACAATACACGAATCCCTATATCAGCTCGGTGCGATCTTTTAAAGATATGCCACCTCAAATCATAACACCCCTACCTCCAAATGGCACACGTGGAGCCGTTTCTTTCAAAATACCTTTCTCTACGCCTCCTTCTCACTAAAACTATGATATCAGAATGTTATAGAGTGAATCTAGACTCCTCAGAGAAGAGGTCTTCCTCAATCACGAACCTCCTACTGTAAGTGATTTGCAGTCCACTGCCTCTTAACGATTTTATGTTGCTCCATCTTCTCCTCCCTTCCTCTAGCCAAAATTTTGTATTTGGGAAACTTAATGATCGTCTGTATTGATCCCGCATCGTAAATGACGTCGTTGTTACTAGTAATATTGAAAGAATGATAGGCGCTCTTATGGCTAACCTTAAAAAATTTTATTGACTTGATAAATAGAAAAGAAATGAAAACGAAGAGTGCTTTCTGCTAAGGAGACATATCATTATTGAACGATGTGAAACCTGCCAAGGAATGTTAGAAGAAAGTTCCACGAGATTATTGGTTGTTGCAACATTGCGATGTACTTACAGAGTAAGAAGTATTGAAGTTAATTGTACCGATGTAAGAAACAGACTCTGAAGTGGTCTATTACGTTGTCAATATTGATTTGCTTGATGTGGTTTATGATACTCACCTTGCAATAGCACATGAAGGACGAGATCGGTTTTCTGGAAAATCGTAAAGCATGCCAGCAGAAGAAGAAGTGTGAAAAGAAAGAGGAGGTAGTGAAACCACGGATTTCCAATTTCATTCAGATGGTAATTATCAATTTATCTTGATCTATCAGGGCCACTTTACAATATTTGTTGTGTTAAAGTCTTTGGAAACTAAACACGCTGACGAAATTACATGTTGTGTTCCTGAAATTTTTTGCTTTTCAGAGATGCTCAGAAGTGCTAAACTACTGTGTAAGAAAAGCTAGGGCACAACCAAACCCAAGGAGGCGTCAAATTTTCTGATACATGATTGTCATCGATAGAATAGGTATAACATTTTCCTACTGTAGTTTCTGTAAGGAATGTTGGTATGTTTACCGGCGCATCCACTAAGTTTTCGAGAATTTTATAATGTGATGATACAAAACATGTTGATTGTTAGGTCTCTATTTTTAGTTCAGCAAAGCCTAGAATTTGCTTCTTAAAGTTGTAAATTCCAATTGAAGGTATTAGATTTGAATACAATCCCGTTTACTAGCCTTTGGCTTTGTTCTTTTAACAGAGTTGTAGGTAGTGGATAAAAGCTTCGCTTTGATGTTGAAAAAATAGCGTTCCTCTACTCTCTGGCTTTCAAAATATGAAAAAATGAAAGGAATATCCGTTCAAAGGCACGCGATTGCTGACTAATTTAGTATTGCGCAAATGCAGTTGCTTCGGTTGCAGCCAGTAGAGAGCGCTAGTAACGAGCTTTTCGAAACCCTTAAAGCGTTCGATCTGCAAACAGAATTCAAGTAATTTTACCTTCATATTCCGTTCGATCGCTTCGTCATATTATGATCGGGGGAGTTGGATAGGTCGGTATATCAATCACGTGTCAAAGGTGCCCGCTTAATAGAGAGCAAGAGAGGCTTATTGCCGATTCATGAACTGCTATTTGCACGCTCCTTCGCCACGTTTATAATGTCATTCTCGGCGTGCGTGTACGTGGAAGCCCGTCGTTATTGCCCGCTTTTGATAGTGCTGGTCATTAGCATGGCACCGATTTCGGAGTAAATTGGGTGTCCGCTTTGCTCGTAGGGATTTTAGCCGAGCTGCAATGTCAGCGATACGGATGAATATCGAACGACAGGTGGTGCAGACGTGGCTTGCATGAAACATGCTTCAAGTGGAATTCCAGCCGGAGTAACGAAGCAAAAAGAAGAAAAAGCGAAAGAATGCAATGGATATGAGGAGGATTTAAAGAAATCGTTTGAGGAAAATGGCCGCGCGTGAGAATTGATTACATGTGTTTCGGCAGATGCTACATCTTGTGAAGAGAAACAATAAGTACACGTAATAATAAATAAAATGAATAGAACCTTATAATTCTTTATCTCTGCCTAATCAAATGATCTCTGATTTTTGAAGCACGTTTTGGTAGTCACTGGTTAATATTAAAATAATAAAAAGAAAAACTTGAAATATTTCCTTTGTAAAATAATGTAAATTAATTTTAATAGAACTTGTTATTTCATTGAAATATTAAAGAAAAGACTGCTTTCCAGAACAAGTTATGTTTCCAATTTGTTTTACGGCCCGATAATAGTTCTCCCACTATAATTTTGTCTGGAAATTCAATTCAATAATAGATGTAGTGGATAGTGTACATTTAATGGTAAATTTCATAGCTCGGTTCCCTTACTTATTTGAGCTTTTTAGATGGGGATTAATTACATTGTTTTTTAATGATCTTTCTACTTTGTGACATAATCTACAATATAGCCTGTATATATTGTAATGTTTTGTCCGAGGAAAAAATTTAAAGATACATTATTTTTCACTCGGGAATATTTCAAGAACACCTTTTCGGCAATTTAAGTTCAAATAGAAAACGATAAATGAATTTGAACGAGTTTTAGGTGAATCTAACGATGTAGCGACGTTCCAATATACAGTATGTCCTCGGATTGAGTTCACAATAGGTGTGATGGACCAAAAATTTTCCGGATTCCGCCCTGCTTGGTCTGAAACTTATTTCTAGTTTGCTTTCGATTTTTTTAAATCAAGTAGGCCTTTACAGTCGAGCAAAAACTATTTTAGTTTCAAGTACCTTTTCCGTTCACAACACGCCAAAATGCTACTAAGAAATGTTGTTCAGAATCAAAAGTTACGGCGTTATGCAAATTTTTAGAATGATCATAGAAGTTGTAAAGAGGAGAAAAATCTTTATTGTTATTTACGAGTACATGATAAATCTTAAATGAGAAAACAGGGTGAATAGAAATGTTCAAATTAAAATTCAAATTTTTATGGTTTATTAAAAAAAATTAAACTACAGTTACTCTATTTGGTTTCCTCCAAGAGCTGCACATTTTTCTATCCTAACTCTAAAATTGTTGTATACTTTTGCTATGGTCATTGGGTTAATTTTTTCTACAGAATTCCTAACTTTTTGTTTTAATAAGTCGGTGTCATTATGAAGATCATATGAATAAACTTTTTGTTTTAAATAACCCCATAAGTGAAAATCCAAAGGAGTCAAATCTGCTGATCTCGCTGGCCAATGTATTGGACCATGTCACCCAATCTTCTTTTCTGGAAAGTGCTGATTCAACAAATTTGTAATGAAACGAGTTGAATAGGCTGGGCATCCGTCTTGTTGAAAATGAAAATTCTAAGGTCACGTTTTCATGGCACGTAAAAAAAAATTTCGAGCACATCCAAATAGGAGTCTTGGTGTAAATTAGTGTCAAAAAAGTATGGGCCAATAATTTTATCGTACCTTACTGCACACCATACATTTACTTTCTTGTACCGTTGATTATTAGTTACCATACGAAAATCTGGATTCTCATGAGACCAACGCCTACAATTTTGGGAAGACACGATGCCATTAGTTGTTAAAGTTGACTCTTTTGAAAAAATTATTTTGTTGTAAAAATATCTCCCGTTTAAAATCTTTTTTCCAGCCCATAAACAAAACAGCAATTATTAGCCCTCGCCTCTAGCTTCTAATTTATGAATGATCGTGGGTTTAAACGGTATAATTTTATTTTCTTTGAGAATTCTTTGTATGTGCGATTTACTTATTGATAATTCAATAGACCGCTTTCTCAATGATAATTGATTAACAGCATCTTCATGATCATGGACTAGCTTCTTTTTCTTCAAATTTTGCGCACTTCCAGTTTCTGTACTCCATTAACAGAAATTGTCACCATTAGAAATCGCTCGTGCAACTAAATGTTCGAGAGTCAACATTTTTAACACAAAAACCTATAAAGAACAAGTAATTTGCAAATTACTGAGATAAGTCAATTTAGAACAAATACTTCAAGGTTTTAACGTTTATCTAAGATGATGACGGTTAATTGTTTGTTTTAGTACTACGCGATTGTTCGTTCATACAATACAAAAAAGAACGTGAATTTAATGAAAATTAGCTGATCATTATGAAATTTAAATAGTTTTCTAGAAAGGTCGTAGAAAGCACTGTGATACAACCTACGCAACCTACGATACAATCTACGCTTTTACAAGTTTTATTCTACTCCAGTATGGTTTTGAAATTTTAACTTATTGTGCAAATAGCAGGAACCTAATGTTTTTTGTCAGCCACCTACACCTGTATATTGTTAGTTTTTAGTTTCTTCGTTTAGAAATACACCGATACAGTTTGAGCTTCATATCTCTATTTCGAAATATTGTTAGTTTTGTTCTCAGTCGCCTAATTTTTTTGGGAGATTAAATTGCATACTTGCTTCTATCTGGACATTGCATTAAAACCCTGTCGAAATGTACAAGGTGTTCAGTATTGAACATCGAACATAACCTCAAACACCTGAAACATATAACAACACTGATTCAAAATTTTGAGCGTAAGTAACTGCTCTCAGTCAAAGCCGAGTCTTGCATTTAGAAATATCGAAATGATTTCTCGTGTTAATATAGTTTAGTTACCATGATAACATTAAACGAAACATACTGACATTAACGACCTTAGGCAGTTGATTTGAGCCTGAGTATAGAAGAGTTAGGTAATGTTTATGTTATCTATTAGAAAAAAGTGAAGGAAATGCTGCATCTTAGTTTGCAAGATCTATAAGCAGTACTCTTGATCGAAATATCTTCGGTTGAAAGTGAGGATCGGAACAGCTGTCCCGGATTAATCAATTAAACTTGTGTGGTGAGGAGTATGTCGATACTTTTGTGTCGTTTGCCATACTATTCCGTGCTGTCATTATTGTTGTAATTCTTATTGCAATAATTAATTTTGAATAGCCTGTATATTTCGAAAGGGTAATGAAGTATGCAATTTAATACTGTAAAAATTTACGCTTATATATATTTGCGTTTCAGATCTTTTATAGTAAGCAGATGTATCTAAATTTACACGATTAAGAGAAAATAATGAATATCTCAAAATCTAAAATAGACGAATGAAGTCCTTATTATGTTGTTTTATTTCTAGACGAAGAAAGTAATAATATGGGGTTTCCATTTAAAATTACAAAGTGCCTGATTTGCTACTTATTGATCAACCTGTATGTATGGATTCTATCATATTATCTGATACTTTTAATGTCCTGCACTTGGCGCAATAGGCACAATTCTAGAAAATCGGGACACCTGTATAATATTTGCAAATAATCTCAAATTTCCAGTTGGAAAAAATATCTGTTTATAGAATAGATTCCAAATGTTACACAGGATACAATTTCGGTTTTTTAAGTGGAGTGCACAGTGTCGGCGTTGTAAAATTTATTTTAACATGTACAATTATCTGTCTTCTATTTGTAACCAATAATTTTGTATAGTTTTGGTTATTCTTCAAAAAAGTATATTTGGTGTATATACAGATATCCACTTAATGTGCAGGTGGAAAATAAATCCTTCTCTGAGCGATTTAGACAAAAAGTTTTTAAATAAAAATTATAAAAATACATTCAGATACACAGGTACTTAACTTTCGCAACATACGATACAAGATTGGTGTTTTAAATAGAACACCGTCTATAGTATTACGTTTTTGGATGTCTTTCCGATTTATCATTCAAATCTCATAAATGCTTCCTCTAGTTATCTTAATTGTTGAGAATCTTAACGGGCCAATATCTTAAAAGCTTTAGACTCGATAGCAATACACTGAAAATTTTTTTATATCGGTGTTGTCATATCTGATTCATCTTATTTTACTTAATTTCTTTTTTAATGCAACACCTATATTTTTTTAAGAATCTGATCCTTCCAGTGTTATTTAACCGCGAGAGGTTGGAGCTGCTCCGTTACATGTCGGCATTTCCCGGCCTTCTATGCCGTGTGCTATGTGTAATACATATCGCAGTGCGAAGTTGATAAGTGAACGCAAAGCATTAATGTTGAAAATACGTAGAAATGCATCAACTTGCGTGTTTGCTAAAAGGGTAAACACGCATTTATGGCAATTTCCAGACTTAATGTATAATGATAAAGGAATCAGGTGTTTAGTTTGCGATAAATGTTTATTGTGTTAGAAACCATATATGTGTAGGAACCATGTAAATAACGCAACACACAAATAAAAAAAAACGGATGGAGACCATATAAAGAATTTTTATGTGATTTAACGACTATGGTACGTTCGTGCAATATACTGTTTGCAAAAATCAGACGTAATATCGATTGTAACACGAACAATGACCTAGAAAGGATCGCCACATCCTTATTTGCTAGCCTGTAAAAGACAGCAAAGGTGTACTGCCAAAGCTCTTCATAATGTATTAGTTAGAACACTAGACAACCTTGAAATTTCACCAAAGCAATTGTTAATGATGGTTACCGATGCTGTCGCGGTTATGCTTCGCACAAGTCAATTATTCAAAGCTGTTAAACCGAATTTGCTGTACATTGTTATGTGCAGACATGTTGCCTGCATTCTATTATTTTAAACATCTGGAAAAGATAAAATTGGTAATTTTACAACTGGACGCTAAAGAAGCAGCTGCAATAAAGCTAAGTCAAATGCAATTCCAAAATCCTCAAGTTGCGGCAGATTTATAAACTATTAACGACAATTACGTTCCAGTAGCCGATACAATAAAAAAATTGCAAAACACATCGTTGTCTTTGTGTGAAATTGTTGACCACATACAAACAGTGCTACATATTTTAAATTACGAAGAAAGTGTTTCAAAAAGTAAATTGGCCTACCATAGAATAAATGTACCATACTTGTTTTTCTAGATATAACTAGCTACATTTCTACGTAGTACGTGATTGGAACAAAAAGAAATCTTTCTTTTAGGATTCGAAAAATTTGAAAAATCTCTTAAAAGCTACAATAGAATTGCCTCTTTAGAATGGGCATCTCTGAAAATTTCTTTTTTGTTGTAAAGAAAGCACGTCTAGAAGATTTATGAGTGAATAAACTACGCAGTTCGTATATCTAAACATAACTATGGTATATTTATTTTTGGCAGAAAATGGCAAAAACGTTGTCCGGTATTTAATGGTGAGCTCTTAAGTGTTTTTATAGTTCGTCGCGAAACGAGCTGAATGCGGTTATTATATAGAGTGCCCACTAGAGCTATACGTTAATATAAGATTAATGAGAAGTGTCCATTAATTGAGGTGTTCGTTAAGTAAAGGTGTCTGTTAGAGGAGTATACATTGTATGTACATATAACTCTTTTACCCCTTGTGTGTTTAATTATTCAAATATAAATTACAGCCGAGAAAAAAATTATTTAGGGCAGGTATTTGTACTAATGGATAAATTAACGGCACGACGTGGCATGGTGCAGTTACAAGCGCTTCGTATATCTTCCGGGTTAAACTAATAGCACATGCACCGCGGCTGTATAAATTACATGATTTTTTCGCCGAAAACGGCTTTCTCCCTCTGATGTAGGTAAGGTTTGTTCCGGGGTAAGAGCTTTCTGTTGCTCTACGTTTAAATAATGATTATCCACAACAAATTTAACCAATCATTTAATGTTGCATTTTTTATTTGCATTTACCCCGAGCTTTTATACAGGCTAGTTTGGGGCGAGTGTATGGTAGGGAATATTAAATAAATAATTGGATTTGAATATAAGTTAAATATATGGCAGAATTACGTAATATTTTTGCCTGAGGATCTCTTGAAGTTGTTAATTTTTCTAAAAAGGACTTCATCCCTGCTTACTAAAAATTAACAGTGTTAATATAAAGTATTTTCCTTTGATGTGTGTGCTAATATAAGTTTAAAGCATTTCCATGGTGTATTTATCGAAAAAAAAATGTTGAATATGATGTTTCCAGCAGATGGATGCTAAATGAAATTATCTCAAAATATCGTTAACATTTCATTATAATTTTGGTTTCCTCGTCGTTAACGTCCACTGTGATCGTATTTTCACATTTAAGCTTATCGTCGCTATTTATCATATATTTGTCTTTACTAGGTACTCCTTCTAATAATTGATTTTAAAGTATTTTTTATGTTGAATTTAACAAAACCAAAGGATTTTAAGATTCACAGGATAAATAATTGGAATGAGCTGATATGCGAAAATGTGGTTACATCTAGCAATCCCATCTACTACAATGACAACTAAAAAAACTTACTAACTAAACTAACTTCGAAATGATAGCAAGGATTTTTGTTATGTTTCAAAAAGAAAATGAATAATGAATTTGTTCTACATTGACTCAATAAAGATTTAAAAGAAAGGCTTAAGGACCTGCTAATATCTAATTCGTTTTACACGCTTGACGAATATTTTAATATGAGATTTTAGTGTGTTATTCCTACCTACTGTTGTAGTACATATAGAAGTTTTTATAGTATGGTGTTTGTCGACTATAGATTGTATTGCATGCGTGAATTTTTTATATACATATTTTTATTTATTTCAATTATATCTAGTTTACCAAGTCATTTACTTCGTTGTTTTCTATTAATCGATGTTAATGCTTGTATAAAGATGTAAACAGAAAATAAATTATTGTAATGTTTTAGGTGGGGGAAAATTATTCGGATGAAATTGAGGTTCAGCAATTTTAGAATTTTATTTGAATTGATAAATGAATTTTTGAATGATACATAGAAACCAACCTTATTTATCGAAGTCCCTCTTGATAGACGCTATGTTTCCTTTTGAAACACAGCTATCTCTGAGTAATTTTTTTGACTCACTCTTTGAATTCTTCAAATTAATACCTTCTTATTAGACTCAAAGTCAATAATAAATTAGCGTAATTTAAAAAATATTGATGTCGAAATATATGCCGAAACTATTTATTTTTGATGTAGCATGATGCAGGAACGCAACTGTAGATGAGATTCTATGCTTTCTAAACCAGCTAAAACACTACAATGTGAAACTTTACTGAAAATTTTGACGAAGACCAATTGATGAAATTATATTTTTATATGCTTAAACTTACCCTAAGTTATGTTTAAGAAATGTTTTACATCGATTTAGAAGTTGTGGAAAAGAGTAAATGAAATAGGAAAGAAATAATTGGCTAGACTTATATTATCTTTGTACCACCCACTCTCCACAGATCATAAGTCAGAAAAGGAATTTTCTTTTAGAAATCGAGGTTTCCACCGCTAGAGGGACCTTTGCTTTCGAAAGGTGGACAACTCAGCGAGATGTTGTAGTTGTTGATATAAACATAATTTCTCTTAAAGGGCGTTAATACTACCAACTAAGCAAATGTGTTTATACAAACATATTGGTATATTAATGATAGAAAGAAAATAATCGATATTTGTCAAAAAATGGGCGAGGTTACTGAAGGAATTAACATAACTACAATGCTATAGGTTGAATAAGGAAAACCTCTAAAGAGAAAGCTTTGAACCAGAGGATGGATAAAGGCAACTTGTAGCAGGAAGTATGCTTTCAGCATTCGCACTTACAATTGTCGATCGTTTGCGAAAACTTTGCTGCTTTTTTTTTCATAACATTTTATATGTAAAAATTAAGCAAATGTGTAACTCGGAGAAAAGTATTGATTTTTTCTCTACGATTTCTCGTGCGCGTTGTGATAGATGCGAGGTGATATTTAGGAATAAGGCGCGTAAAAAGACGAAGATTATGTTACGCCGATCGTTGCACCATAAAAAAAGTCTTCTCTCATCGGTCAAGGCAGTGTGACCAGTATCCAAATATAGACGGTGACCAGGTGCCCAAGAAGTCGACATTTTGTCGTGGTCAGCCACGAGCGAAGTATAAAAGAATTACATGGTATTGCACCATAGTGGTAACGTACAAAGGCATGTACTTTGGCCGCCCCACGTTAAGTACAGCCCAAATAGTGGGTTTTAGTGAAATATATGTGTTTAAAGTGAGTCTGTCACCAGCATCAGAAGAGCCGCGAGCCAGAACCTTCACTATTCCATTTCAGCCAGCGGAATGCTGTCGGTTTCCCGCCAACAGACCGCACCCACCGTCGTGGTAAGTCGTAACTATTTCTTTTGTTTATTTTTATATTCACATGCATTTCAAACAAAAAATTCAAATTGTATATTCTTTTGCCATGGATTTTGGTACTTTAAATAAAATTAATATTCATTTTAACCTATTTCCGGAGGCCCCATTCTTAGCAACAAATTATATGTTTATCGTATTTCATATTTATTATTAATTGTAATATCCTTTTTCTTCTTTTGTAACAAAGTTTAATGTTATTCTTGAAATCAATTTTTCTATTTCGTGGTGCATGACTACTCGTTACTGAAGAACCACGGGACCTGAGAAAGCTGCGAGCTACGAAATAATAAAAGTAGTCTCAATTAATTTAAAAATAAGCATTATAAAGGTAAGAAGACTTTTTCATTAACATTTCATTTAGTTTGTAATATTTATGTATTATAAATTCCACGATACTTCGCACTCTTTAATTAAATTTACAAATTTAAGAGTGTTGTTAGTACATTTAGTCGGCGCCTTTGGTAATTATTTGACAAATGCACAAAAAGTATGCTTTTAACATAACTAGAGTTAGTAGAACTAGGACAGTATTAACTAGCACTAGTGCTTTATTAACTGTCAACGGCGCTTTATATGTGTTGTAAGATGAGATGATGATTCCGTAGTCTCCACGTAGTGTTGGTAACACTGCAAACATCAAACCCATTTGTCAATTAGTTTGATGTCAAGGGTATTCAAAAGAAAACGTGTTTTGTTTAATTCAAATCATGGAGAGTACTGAGAAACATTCCGTGACTTGATGGCTTAAGGGCCTAAAGAATTCCGAAATTTTGGACGAGATGAATAATGTTCTAACTGCACCATCATATGCCACTACAAAAAAGTGCTGTTATATTTATATAAACTACATTAAACAGACCTATCCTAGTGTGATACATGCGTAATTAGATGACAATAAATTATAAGAGTAACTCTAAAACATCTCACCTGCAACAATTGGGGTAGAGTGTCCTTACTGTACTCCTCTAACATTCCATTAGTTGCGTGCAACTGCTGAATGTACGTGTTGTGGCTGTTGAAGTAAGCGGTTAGGCTGTCTGTCGTCGGCGCAGTAAGATAGGACAGGTAGGCGTTCTTGTAATCTTGTCTGCACTGCAAAGAAAGGCGATAATACCCTTTTAAATATATGCGAATTCTAAATTAAATTGGAAATGGAGAATATGAGGACATTGTGAATTAAGGGTTAATTGAAAATTAAAATTTATTTCCAGCATCCCTATATTTTGCTCTAAATTAACGTCACGTACCAATTTAATTGGGGACTGTTTGATTTGAATAAGCAGTGAGTGATGGAAGGAAATAGTCGATTAGGGAAACAATGAACGTTGACTAATTGGAGAATTTTTTAATAAAACACTATTGTAAGCGATAGAATTTAAGTTATTTAAGATTCGTTTGAAATGAAAGAATCTTTCGCTGTTAGAGCCATAGCAAAAAAATAAAATGAATCACTGTGGACCGAAACGCTTTTTTAATTAAATTACGGTGTGAATTCTTATGACTGTATAATTTCGTAGTAATTATTCCTATGCAATTATTCAACAACTGCATGATTTGAATGTTACCGTAGGGAGTGGATTCATATTCATTGTACAATTATGAGCAACAGTTACGGGCCTACATTATTTTGATATGCTGAAGAATTTTGTTGTACAGTTCACTTAATATAATATTCATATTAAACGATTTTTGCAGCTTTACTAATGATAAGGATTTATACCAAGGGCACTGTTTAAAGTCCTTTACGACATAACTTATATTTAATAAAACGTCAGACTAACAACAAGTTAATTAGAATGCATAATATTTTTTTATTATTTAATGATATTCTTAAAAAAGGAAAATATCATGAACTCCTATTTGGTTGCGTGTTTTCATTTTATTAAAATAGGATGCAAGAATATAACTTGACCGATATCGATTGCTTGCAATTTCTTTCAGGAAATTTGTCTGAAATGCAATTTTGCTATATTAGCACTTCCTTCCGAAAAGGAGGGACGGATCTAGTTGTTTGTGTTATCTCTTTTGCAGTTCTCCATCGTAATAATCACAGAATCAGATTCTCGATTACTTGATTGTTTACCTGTTAAGCCGAGGTTAAGCATAACGCCGATCTTATGTTATCTTGCCACTACTACTCACCAGGGTATCGGTTTTGTTATGAAATTATAGCATATTTTGTCAACGGGCTTAGCACGGTTAATAGAGTTAAAAAAAATATATGCCACAATAACGTACCTCGTTTGTATTTCTTTATTAGTACTTATGTCAAAAGAAAAATAAAAAGTAATTATAATGCGTAAGCTTTATTATTAGCCTAATACAAACACTTGAAACGGCTAGAAGTAACAATATTTAATTTTAAAAATTTCTCTGATGACGTCTTTTCAAATACTTTTGGCGTAGTTCGTTTAAACTTAGTTCGTTTGCCGAATTCCAATTAGAGTCGTTTAGGGTAACAGGAAAATACCTGTAATACGTGTGATACAGACGAAGTACTATAGACTGAGTAAATTTGCATAATTTTGATATAGATAAAGCTGGCATATTTAAAGAACATGGTTTTTGAATATCCTTTTTTAAAATGAATCCATCTTACTTTCTTCCACCGTAATAGCGTGTTATCCTAACCTAAAACTCGGCATATTTTCATTTTAAAACCTTTTAAAGTCAAAAAGGTCGGTATGTATGTCAAGGGTACTTAAAAAAAAGCCTTTTACACACTCTATGAAAATTGTAACTTCTTTCCTAGAATCATGATTGTAACAGTGCGTTCGCTTACTTTCATATCTCTTGACCCTACGAGCAATGTATGTGCGTTGGGTTTTACAAGGGAAATCCTTAAAATTTCTGGAGTTGATCACTAGATAGCACCTGCCGCATATTTCAAGAGTCGGCCGCGCAGCTTACTATTAATAGCGTTTCAAAGAAATCGATTTTGTGAAAAAATTGACATTTCTGGTGAACATTTTCGTGCGATGATTTTTTTACGATTTTAAAAGTGGCTTGACTCAACAACAATGCATCGATCGACTTCATTCTGCCTTTGGTGACGAAGCAATATCCAAAACCATAGTTTATGACTTGTTTTTTAAGTGTGGACGTACTAATGCCAGTAACGAATTTCGTGAGGGTCAACTGCTGCTCTTCTGGAAAACATCAATGCTGTGCGAGAAAGATTGAAGCGCATCGACATGTGACATATCGAGAGAGACTAATACAAACAATTTTACATGAGCATTTAGTATTGAAGCAACTTTGCAATCGTTGGATTCCACGCAATTTAACCAAAGTTCAAAAAATAGCTCGTGTTAGTTACTTCTGCCAACATATACAGTATCAACAGGTAACGAAACCTGGATGTATTTACACGAATCAGAAGCAAAATAACAATCCACTGTTTGGGCGTTCTAAAGCGAACCAAAACTAATAATAATTGGTCGTTTACGAAGCGCTTTTTCTTTTGTAAAATTGGGCTTGTTGTTACAGTTGCTCTTAAGGATCGAAAAGCAGTAAAAGCTGATTGATGTACTACAATTTGTTTGTCTCAAGTCTTCGATGAAATAAGAATAAAGAGTAGGCATCGGCGCGTCATCCTTCATCACGACAACGCCAATTCTCACGCAGCACATCGAACAGTCGATTATTTAAAGGAGAATAACATTGAATTAATGATTCATTGTCAGTATTCGCCTGACTTATCACCGAATGACTTCTTCCTTTTGTCAAAAACAAATTGCATGGTGAGCGGTTTTCAACAGCAGAAGAGTCCGTTGAAGCATTTAAAAAGCATGTTTCTGAGATATGTTTCTTTCTTTTTTCGAAAATTTTTAGGGTTCCCTTCGTATTCTCCTAAATTCCAGTACTTTTGAAATATTTGCACTGTCTTAACACGAACTGTTTATGTATTCTTGCCCCTTGTTACGAAGTTCTTTTCGTTTATCTTTCAATTCCCTTGATGCACAAATTTATTTAATAATATTTATATAAATATATATTTATAATATATAAGTATATAATATTATAACAATAATATTATAATATATAATATATAAAATAAATAAATATATATAATATTTATATAATAATATATTTTTATTCTTGAATTGTGTGCTAATATACTTTCCACCGTTATCACTTTGTAACTGTTTTATATGTCCATCCTCCGAATTCTCCACTTTACTTTGATATTTTCTAAATTCATCTAAAGCATCAGTCTTCCTCTTAATCACCTTGACTGTTACATAGTTGGAATATTCATCTATAAACGTTATAAAATACTGTGCTTCACCTAATGATCCAGGTGAAATTTTTTCTCTTTTCATTTTCTCTTCTATATAAATGGTATATTCTTTTGAGGTTCCTTTCCTTATTGTGTCCAATTCAGATATTTTTCTGATCAGTATGAACATCTTCGATTCTTTCATTTAATTTACTTAACGACAGCAAGTTATCCTCTAATCTTGGTAAGTATAGCACGTTTTTTAACACTATACTCCAACAACTATATTCATTGCTTATATTTAATAATGCTTTTCCTTTCTACTCTATTTCCGTCTGCCGTTGCTACCTGACCAAACTTTGTTTCTACGAAATCCGATAAAATTTCTGTATATGAGATCATGTGATCTGTGACACTAGAATCTAATGTCTATTTATTTATTTTAAAGTCATATTTTGTATTTACACATAGTGATCTAAATTTATTTGTAATGGTAGCTATTTCTTTCTGTTTAGTTTCTTCTCTTTTGCTTGGCCTACAAAATTTTGCTTTTCCACCACACGAAAAACAGAACACTACCATTCGCGACTGTTCGTCACTTCTGTAATTCTTACTTGTGTTTATTATGATTATTATTGTGATATTGTTCCTTTTATTTTCAAAGTTCGAGTTCTTCGTTACAGTACAGTAAGTGATACCAGTTACCTACTCTATTCATAATTTGATTCATAGAAATTATTTACACATATTTCCACATTGTATAGAGCAGTATATTTGCCCGTATTGTTCCAATATCTCTAATGTTATATATGTTCTACTCGCCCAGGGCGAATATGAAATAAAACTCATTTTAGTCTCTTTTTCAAAAGTCCAATCTTCCAAAAACCGCCATAAAGCCAATCCCTATCCACGGCAATATCTTTTTGCACAACGTATAAGAAACGATTTAATTCCTATAAAGACGCAATCTCTTTTATACACACGAAACTCCTTTAAATTGAGAAAAAAGAGCTTAGGTAACAATGGGTACAAACTAAGTATAATGTCTTCCAAATTATTCCGTTCAAATTCATAAAATCGTAAAATTCGTATTATGATGGCAATCCTCGGAATAAGATCGCGTTCCTTATCTACTGGAATTTTTTCTTTTTCTTAGATGATCATTCTCGAGCGCTCTTCATTTTTCAGACGTCGAATACCTTCTTAAATCGGCACGGCGAAAGCCTTCTGGCGAGCGGAGAAGCGAATTAGCCAAACGACGAGGAACTTTTTATTATGCTAAAACGTGTATTTAAGCGAGGGAAATTAAAATCTGATTGTTTCATTAGGGCGATGATTAGTGAATAAAATATTTTTTCACCGTAATTGACGACCATTAGTGAAGCATCTGGAGGAAAACGAAGATGAAAAGAAGGGTAGAGATTTATGTGTACATACACAGGATTGTATAAAATAAGAAATTTAATGGGTGATATATCCGATGTTCAACAAAGCGTTTAATAATAGAAAATTCGAAATAATTACAATAAGGGTAAGTACCTTTTGTTCAATATTTTCATATAAATTACAAAAAATGTTATATAAAGTTAATGCATTATCTTATCTTTCGGAAGAAAAGAAATTAGAAGATAGGGACAACACTCACAACCAAAAAAGGGTAGGTATTAATGAAGTCTGAAAATTTGGCAAAACAATTATTCGGATCAAAAGTGAAGACACAGTTACACAGTTTAGTCGTTGACATTATATGTAAGGCACCATTTACACAGAGCAGCATTAGTGAATAGACATGGTAGTATCACTGCGTTAACAATATGTTTGTCCGATATTTTTTAACAAAATCAACAAGATGTTGATGGCGAAATTTGATTTTCGATATTTTTATTTTGAAGCAATTCGAGGCATTGTGTTAGACTAAAATCGCACAAAATCATCCAACGAAAACCTTCATATGAAATGTCAGTTTTTGCTTAACGCTCACTATAAACAAACTACTCGGCCTATTTCTGAACTGTCATTACTTATAACAATAACAAACGACAAGTTGTACGAAAATCTAATCATCTAGCCGTCAATTGTGAAAACTTAAAACGCTACTATATTCACAAGGAGGTTAACAAACATTTAACCGAAAAATATTGCTACTGTGAACCGGGAAGTTTGAAATGTTGTATATAAACAACATTTATCCAGTAAGTAAATGTAAGGAAGGAAAAATAATATAGCTTTTTATGAAACGTATACAGTGGTATCTCGATTACGCAAGAAAATGTTGATCAATTTTTGTTTTCGAAACGGAAAGGCGCTTTCGGATACGAAACCCGGCTTATAACCTTTATAGATTTGGCAGAATTTCCGCGCGACTCGTGTACGTAAAGCAACGGTGGTCAAATTCCTTTACCTAAATCAGAAATTTTTAATACATTTTTGAAAAGAAAAATTGTAATTTTAACCTAATATATTGGTATATCTATCATATAATCATCAAATATATATCAAAAAATTTCTGATTGAAGTAAAGGAATTAGGCCACCATACTCAGTTTTTTTTTTGTCATATTCAACTAAAATCTACAGGAATTTAAGATTCAAATTTCTGACATCAACTAATCAACAAAAGAGATAGTTATACTAGTTGGTAAGGATTAATTTATAAATAGAGTGGGTAAATTCGGGTGGATTAACGTTGCCACTTGTGCTACGAACGCGCTCCCCAACCTCCAGTTTCCCTAGACAACTATCATACATGTTCGGACAGGGAATTCGACACAGATTTTGGGAAATACGTAACAATTTGATTTTTATCCTATTGTTGGGCTTTATAAATAAATCCTTAAAAATGCAATATTGTCGTATGTGAAGCAAAAAAATTGTCCTCAATTTAAAAGGGAACGTGATGGAAGACAAATAGAATTTCTTGTTTTAAAAAAACAAAAAATAACTAGATTACGTTTCCTTTTCATTTCCAAATATCCAATATCTTATCCAATATCTTATCCAATACCTTATCCAATATCTTATCCAATATCGTTCAAATAATAGTAAGCACAGAACAAATGTATATATTGTTAGATACAAATTTAATTCTAAGACAGAAACATTCCTTTCTAAATCTAATTAATGCAAATTAACGATTTACTGATTTTAACTCATCCCTGTCGCACAACTTCCGGACTTTATACTTTCATAGCGAGCAAATATTGCAACACTGTCCATATATTTTAGTGGCCGACTTTACTTTGGATCTCCAATGGCGTATATATCATTTCTGTGGTTAGACTCCCGTTATTGTATCCCGGTGTATTTGTTTTGAATTCATAGTTCATATTAATCTTACATTATTCGAAAATTCTTTTGCCTTGGCATGAAATCTTTTTCAGAAAACACAGTCGAATGTTCTTATTGTTTATTTCTCGCGTCGCTAATGTAATTGTCCGCCGGGGTCTGGATCGCGCATGGAGGCAATTATGGGCCTATCGGAGCGACAACTATCGGCTCCTCGGGACCTAGCCCGCCGAATACTGGCAACTGTAGACCAGCGACGGAAACGGAATCCACCACGAGGTACTATCGGCCCGCCCGTGATGTAAGCCTATACAACGGGGATGGCCGGGCCAAAGCTTTATCCAAATCGTACTTGCCGAAATATTTGTAACTCAGAAACCATGGGATTGAGTCAATCCACGACGGCTAACTCTAGGCCTTAGGGCCCAGGTAAGGAGTTCTTGGCATTAGGACGAATCCTAATGATTTCCAACCAGCTATGATACGGTGGACGCAGCAATGCTGCCTCCTCTTCCATGTATATGTGCCCCCGTCACAACCGATACTCTGTGGTCAACCAGGGATTGGGCAACGAAGCTGTAGGGCTTCACTGAACGCCATAGGATGAACGTTTACCTAGTGCATAGACAATAAAAATGTCCGTTGCATCTTTTCAGCATTCAAACATTTGTAACATTTTAATCTGTGATGCGCTGTAAGGTTTGGTAATATCGAAGCCCTCGTTTTATTACGGCAAGTTCATCTAGGAAGCAAACATGGCATTAGATGTTTGGTCTATTAAATTCTACATCCTATTTCATATCAGTATCCGCACAAGGGTTTCGCAAATTAAGATACAATCTTTAGAACTCAAATGCTAATGCTGTTAAAAATCAATGCGATATAAAAAAGAAATAATTCACTAGGAACTGGAAAAGAAACGTAATGAATAACAATGAAATTGAACGAAAGAAAAAATTAATTAGGCAAAATAGTAAATTGTGGAACTTTAGATCGCAGATAAATAAACAAGTGCGAATATTTTTTACGACATGAACCACACCAGACAGTAAAATTCGCTGTAACTTTAACAAAAAATAACCCTATATCCACCAAGTTTTCGCGTGCTTCTACTGTTTGTACACAATTCTTTTTCATCTTCGTCACTCTGTTTTGGCATTTGTGGCATGTTTCCGAAATAATTATCTACCATTTCGGACGCGACTTCTAATTAAAACTGTAGAAAGCTTATCCGACTGTAAAACTGATCACTCTGCTGGATGGATGTCCACGCGCGGAAATATCTTTTGTAATTAAATACGAAAGTCCATTAAAACTTATCTCCCCATATCGCGTCTATATTTTTTTCAATTTCTCGTTAAAGACTTTTCTCTCCCGCCAGTTATTGCTGTTGACATAGGAATCCGGTTGGAAAGTTTCATATCTTCGATTTTCTTTAATCTATATCTCGTGTTTTATTTGCGATAACAAGCGACGAGTCTGCAGAGTGTGGACATTGTCGGTTAAAGCAACGATATTGAAGGTCTGAAAAGTTCAGTTATATTGTTTCGAGTAGAAAGGAAAATTGGTATATTAAATACCCTTTTCAAAGAGTTTTGCGGCATTTGTCGATTACGATAATTCATTAATAATAAATAATTAAAATAAGACTCCAAATTCAATTAGTAATTATAAATTAATGTAATTTTTGGATTGATATGTGCTGTAACAAAAGTTACTTTGTTTCGACTAAACTGTTCGGATCAGAATCAAACTGGATTACAATGATTACGATCGTTGAAGGTAGGAAGGAAGGAACATCCACACAAGTAAGTGGTTATCGACTTACGTAAGTTATTTAATTATTGAATGTATACAACATTTTGTTATTGTAGAACTTGTGACTAAACTAGAGATCTAGTGGAATAATTTGGTATAGTGAGTTTAAAGTTATCGTTTGTAAAATTATGACGAAATATTACTTCAAGCAATGAGGAAATGATACCACTAGGAATACACTTTGTCGTGATGACGACCAAAGTTTTAGAAAAAAACATATTTCACCAATATTTCGTTTTTATTTTTAAAGCTTCATCAGGGTTGCAATAGAGTTAAAGTAGATAGCCAAACTCGTGAACATGGAGATTCAACGATATATATATGTTAGGAGGAATGCAAGATTCATTAGTCAAGGCTACGACATTCAGAGGAAGCTTGTATAAAGTAATTTTCAATGTGCAGTCGAAAAAAGTCGTATTCAACTTGTTTGTAAATATGCATTTTATTTCGGCAGTCACCACATGTTCCCAAATTCGCAGCAGTAAACCTGAAATGAAGTACACCATAGGGCTCAATTGCAATAAACCTTGCCAAGAATAATAGTAAAACTATTTAATAAATATTAAAGTTGCGAGCCACCTACCTTCGCTAACTTTTCCTCCGTCTTCGAGATGATGGTATCGTAGCTCTCTCTGTGCGTGAAGACCTTCCTGGATTGTATTTTTCGGTAGAACGACTTCTCGAGAAGCGGCCTCGAAACCTGCCTTCCTAGGATCGACGCGATCTCGCTCAGCGCCTGCGAGTCTATCTCGACTTCCTGCAGCAATGTCTCCCACGTGTGAAATAGGGAACTGGGACAGGCCGGTCTGCGTACGAGATTAGATTATTTCCAAGCGAAGTTTTCGGCGAATTACTCGAATGAATATTTGATTAGAGGTAATGTTTTGCGCGACAAAAAGGGTAGCGTTATTGCTACCTTTTTCGTCAGCTTTTCGTTCGCGGATGCGGAAAATTCGTGATTCCTCAACTTTCAATTAGAATAATTTGGGGATTTTATGAGTCAATGATTTGGTCGTAACGCAGTGAGCGGATCATGAGTGATTCTATTAATTTTGTCTATGAAATGTACACTATAAAGGTCAAGCGTAGATTTACAGTGAATTTAGTTAAAATAGTGTAATTATTTAATTTCTGTTTTCTATAGATAATAAACTAAAGTATTATTGTTACTAAAAAATGTTAGATTTGAACTGTTTTATTAATTACTTTCAATTCAATAGTAATAATAGCGAACCACATTTTAAATGAAATGATTGGCTTCAAAATTTTGCAAATGTAGTTATTCTCAGGCTATATGCTATAAGGAGCAGTCGCTATCGATATGTGAAAACGTGTGGAAAAACTTCAACATATTTACTAACACAAGTGAGGCTAATTCAATTAAAATATTTTGACGTGTTTTGCTTATAGTGGTCGCCAAATTCGTCGGTACAAATTTGGTGATAAACAGGTTACAATGGGGATAAATTGAAAGAAGATAATTGCTGGTATGTGTATACCGATCACTTCCAAAATACATCAACATTTACATAGTAAATGTAATAAACACTTTTATTTATTATAATAATTGCAAGCATTAATATAAATAATAATTCCTAGTTTTATTTATTAATTTGTTTTTTACATTATTCATGTTCGCTGAATTTGACAAATATGTTGATCTAAAACATGTTAGGATTTTTTGAGTAATATCGGGGATTTGTGTGTCTATATCTTCACTTACTGCTTTTAAATGAATATTATGTTGAATGTTGATTATTTCAAGTTCTATTTCGGATTGGTTTGCATTAAACAGTTTAGGGATTTAGTTTGAAATTTTTGCGATGTTTGAATTTTAATGTAAAGGATTATTGACAAAAGACAATTTTCATCGATGCTAGTCAAATCTGCGAACCTCGAATTTCATTTACGACTATTTCGATTTCATTTATAAATTTCATGATGCCACACTTACTCATTTCTAGATTTTCATTGAAAAAATAATAAATATGAAAAATCAGGTAATTTTTAATAAAATTAAGAATTGTTCAAAAGATTTTATTGAACTTATCATGTCTCTTGTGCTTTTATTACCTTAGATGCTTTGCTGCTTCAAATTGAGATCATTTAGTTTCATGCGAAAACCTACCACAAATTTCTAAAATCAATTAACAAAAGAAATCTTTCCAAAAATTTATATTTAGTAAGCCAACGAACGTTGTTGTGCAATAGAAGTGTTTTCTCACCATCATCTGGTTATAATTTGCTCTCTTCCGCGAATAGAATTTACAATTTTGAATGCAGTATTCATGACATCTGCTATAACGCACTAATTGATGTGTCCACGAAATTGTTAAATGGATGGATGGTATTATTTTCAGAAATTCCTCTTTGCTCGAATAATCTCGGAATACCATATGAATAAATACCTGCTTAACATCGATAAAACCGTTTCACTAATGAAAACGTAACACAATTGATTATTAACGTTAGAACTAAGTCTTCGACCTTTCTCGTAAACGTCGTTCTAGGTAGTTGTAAATCCATAATGTTGCATATAAATTTGTTTTTATCTTCAAAATCGGAAAATAACGATTTCGCTGCAGCAATAAACGATTCATTTATTAACTTTCTATTACTGAATGGCATTTACCAAAGCAACAATGACTGCTGCTGGTTTGTTTACTAATTTCGAGCCTTTCTTTAAACTCAGTACCTTTAATTTTCGTACCTTGGAATTGTTTCGAGAATATTTTCCGTGTAACGATCAGAAATGTCGCTCAAGGTTGCCTTTTTCGAAATAGCAATTGCGAATTGTAGATTAAACATTTTTCATCAATCATAGCAAAAAAGAAATCTATTTCTCATGATACGTTTTCATTTTTTTTTGTACATTCATAACTACCTCTAAATTAAAACTAATAAAATTTATTTCAAATAATCCATGACTTTGTGTGAGTTGAAGTTAATGAAAGGTTGAAATGAAAAAATATTTTAATTTTTACTTGAAGTTGAAACTGGTAGGGTGAGTTAACGCGGTTACGAAGATCATCTAAATCAATTATTTCGTCGGTGTATACCATGGTTTTCATAACGCCTGATAAGTAGAAATCAAGGGGGTTAAGGTCAGGTGACCGAGGACATCTGCAACAGGACCACCTCGACCAATCCACCCATTTTCAAACACATCTAAATGTTGGTGAACTAAACTATCGCTACCGTGAACCAACGCCATCGTGAAGAAACCACATCTGTCGACGTACGTTCAAAGTTACTTCTTCCAATTTTGCATCAACTGATTTTGTAAAAACAAGAGATAATCATATCCATTCAATCGATTTGGCAACACAAAGGGGCCAATAAGTTGTCCATTGACCCATCCGGCTCAAACGTTTATCGAAAATCTGTGCTGGAAATGATTATGACGAACACCATGTGAATTTTCGACAGCCCAGATATGAGTATTACGACAGTTATTTATGCCGTTACGTGTAGACGTTACTTCATCAGTCGCCAATACAATGGAAGAAGAGTTTGGAATTTCAGCATGTTTTTGTAGAAACCATAGGCAAAATTTTAAACAAAAAGCCTGTACTTTTGTAATGGTACAATTGATTTTCGCGCAGGGTTCGCCAGACAATTCGATTTGATAGATTTACTTGGCGAGATATTTTTCAAATACTACTAGAAGGATCTTGTTTGGTATCCAAAATTCGCCGGTGTCGGGCAAGTTTCTTCATACCGACCTTGACGTGTTTACAGTACATCAGTTTCTCGTGCACGGATTATTAGAGCGGCGAATTTTTGTGGAATAGGTGTTAGCCTGTTAGGAAACCGCTCAGTGTACAATAGACTAGCAGCAGCAGAATTCTGGCGTACTTTCCCATAAATTAACATGTCAAGGTATTCACTGTAGGTGCGATGGACCATTTTTACTTTCCTTATTGGGATTTATTCGGAAGAATTTACGTCAAACCAGCACAGTGCAGTGACAATTGACGAAACAGCTTAACAGATGGGAAAAGTTACAGACATCAGCCTACTTAGTAAAAAATTCACTGATAACCTATCGTTTGAATTTACATTTACTTTACACAAGTTGTTGATTAATCGTTTTAGCTTGTATAAGTATAAGCATTACTTGTATAAGTCACCCATTAAAAATAAAAAGAAATAAAAAAAACTCTTATTATATATCTTTTGTTAAGATATTTTTACGTTAATAATCTTGTTTTGAAATGTTTAATTACCCTTTGAAGATAAAACCAAAGGCCATAAACATCCTGTATAGCTAAAAATAACGAATTTATTATAACATTTTCACATTTTTTCTTTTCCGGTTTCACGGGAATCGCTTCCTACATATCTTATTAAATGGAATACCCAGTACAATTAGTTCCATTTTCGGATGCCTCTCTTGAATTCATGCCAACTTTCTTCAATATTCCTTATAGTCATCTATCTTATTTTATGAGATAATCGGGATAACTTGGGAATTGTACAGAAGTTCGCTGTTTCATTAACGGTCGATATCTTAAACATCTTACACGCTAACACGGTGATTTCTTGAAGTTTTTATCAATACATCGAAAAAAAAAACTGTTGCTACATTTAAATCACACTGTTTCAATTCTATTAAATAGGAGATGCCATACGTTTTTCTATAATCTTATCAGATACTGGACTGATTAAACATCCTATCAATCAACACGCTTAATGTGTGAAGCGTGTCTCATGTTGGCCCTGGTGTTAGGTATTCTAAATATGTCTATGCTTACCAGTGGCTAATAGCACAGCGCCAGGGCCAATAAAAATAGCAATTCATTCATCCGTAACATTCACACTCCATTGAGTCAAAGCATGCCTCTAGAATGAACAGTTACCAGTCACTGTGCAATAACGGCAGCACTAGTACCAGCAGTAGTAACAGAAGCCCTGCAGATGTCCCATAGGAGTACGCATGAAACGTTGGAAGAAGAAACCACAACGACTCGGTTGCAGCCCAGAAACCAAGTGGATTGTGCATACAACTAGCGACCACTGATGTCAACGTATATACGTACCAGTTTATGTTACGTACAATCTGGGATAATTTAATAAAGTATTACTACGAATAATACTTGCGTTTCAGCAGTTAAAGATTCGGAAAAATCTAGGAAATCTTTTTCCAACGATGTGTCATCTTCCGTTATCTTCTAATCTGTCCCACACACATTTAAACAAGTATCGATACGCAATTAATGGAAGAAATATAGTTGGAAACAATAGCAATATACAAATCGAGTGTTCGATAATATCCAGTAGCAAGCGGAAGGCAACTTTTGATATCAATTGTTATTGGTTTTTTAAAATAGTGAAATTCTAGCAAGAAAGTGGTAGATATGAGTACAATTTTTACTATTACTGAGGTGGCTAACCTTTTATGAAGAAAGATTAAAAAAAAAGAGTTATTTTACCTAGTTTGAAGATATGCGATTCGACTATTCTTTGTTAAAAGAAAGTGAATACAAATCTTTAATCACCTACATATCTGCTTAGCTTTACAGTACAAAATATTTTATTTAAATAATTCATACTCTCAGTGAGTGATTCATATTGAGGCAAATGGCATCTCCCATTTATATTCTACTTAATCTCTCTTTGTTAAAATCTACGAAACCTCGTTCATTCCACCCTTTTTGAGGACGTTATATCAAAAAAGTATACATACAACCCCATCTGCATAGTTAAAATAAGAAAGAAACTTATGATCCACTTATTCTTTATAACCAACTTTTGTATAATAAAATTTATTTTAAACTGAACTTTGTGGATGTTTTAAAACCTGATGACATTTTGCTATGAAACGAACTACTAATACTAATCCCTTCAAAATTCCTTCTGATACTGTAAAACTAATTTACACTGGCTGCAATTAAAAATGCACCGCCCCTGAATTATTGGAGCATTTCGCTAAAATTTTATAAATGTATTTGTGTAGATCGACTTAAAGGATTTTATCATTCTGTATTGGTCTAGTTCTGCACATATTTTCATAGGAACACTTGTTACAATACGATAGTTGCAATCCAAATGTACAAAAATGAGTAAAACACGTGCAATATGTTCCAAGCAATCGTGACTGATGCCACGCAGACGAGATCGTGCACCTTATAAACAATTAACCCCATCTGAACGTGGCCGGATTACTGGGTCACATGAAGGCGGTGTTAGTTTCTGAGAATTTGCCCGTAGACTGTCGTAATCATTTGGCTGTATTATGGTGTTCGAAACTGTGGATTGCAGGCAATGTAAAGCGCGTAGAGTAGGTTTAGGTGCGTCCGAAATGACCAACTTCCGGTATGGGGTTCCGTAGCTACCGGCTTTTATTGTCATTACCTCTAACACCTAAACATAGACGAACCTAATTTACTTTTCTTTTGTTGAATCTTTCATTTACATGTTTATAAGTAGTATAAGCATTTTTGATACTAAATAAACGTCATTTTGTAAACATTTTTTGGTGGTGCATTTTAATTGCAGGCAGTGTATGTGTAAAAGTTTATAAGCATTAGAATGTGTACGCTAACCTTTCCTTCCTAAGGTCGCCGTTTCTTTTACGAAAGTTCGAGACGAGCATTTGAAGTTCTTCGGCGTGCTGTTCATACATTTGCCCCAGTTGCTGCGTGAAGTCCGACACTGAAAAAACGAGTCATTTTTAATACAGAGTAATTTATGAAGGATGAAGTACAGATGATGAAACGAAATTTTATGTAAATATAAGCATTCTTTAGGAACGTAACGTATGTAAATGCTTCTTTGAGAAGAATGTGTATATACTATTTCGGATTTGAACCTACAATTATTACATATGTATGAGTGCATGTAGGTCAAGCTTGCAGTAGATGTTTATATGTTTAGTAGTGCTTTAAAAATTTAATAAAGGTCTCGACTTGTTTTATATACTTGACATGAAATAACTCTGTTATGCCCTAAATTATTCCTTTTGGGAATACCTTCACGTGGTAAAGCAATGTAAAATGCAAAAGATTGGATATACCTACACATACGTAGTATTTATATGAATCAAACGCGGAATAAGCAATCCGAAGGATAGTTTCTAAGTTAAGAGAAACTTGCCACAACTAAACTAATTCCTTTCGGAATAGTACGTTTACAGAAAGTATTTGTGGACAATAGAAGTGAAACATTAGAAGCCTAGACTTTACAATAGTTTAATTTTATATGAAAAACTACGCAGTCGAAATATCAACTGTTATGCATGTATTGCCTTAATCTCGCAAAGAGGCCAATTTATTTATAGTTTATTGTTTTCTGTTGCGACTACTGTAGGTGTAGACGGTATGACTCCTATACTAGCTTCAAACTATAATCGGTTTAACACTAAGCTTCCGATCTGCCCGTTTTTACTTTTCTCTTCTTAAACAGTAGCATATGTGGAAATATTTGGTCTTTACTTTGAAAAATTGGGTAATTTCATTAAAAGGCCGCTGAGGATATGACAAGCTCCGAAACTTATGTATCCCTTTGGGCCGCGCCGTCACCACATGTGGTTCAAAGTTTTATCCGTTTTTAAATTGAGTAATTTAAGAGCGAAACATAACTTATAAACGAATAGAACATCTAGAGTGAACTTGTTTTGAGAACATTCCATAACGTCGGGATTATTCACTTTCAGTAAAGAGAAGAGAGAATAATTTTTACATCTTTGTCTAGATATAAATATTTGACAAAATAGTATCTGCCCTAAAATTCATATATCAGTTTTTAAGATTGGTAAAATGAAAATGGCATTGCATGCAGATTTCACGATATATTTTTGTTTACAAAGTCTAATCCGGATAATGAAAATGTAAAAAAATATCTTTCCATATAAGCAATGTTTTATTTCTAATTATTAGTAAAGCCATACGTAGTATCAACAATTGAATGTTATTTTTCTTTTTTATCCCCGAATTTTATAATCAGAATTATAAACAATAACAAATATATTTTAATTGTTTTACATCTAATGTGTGGCGCATCGGCTTATAAACGAAAAGCCATAAAATATTTTTCATATTTCATTTCATAGGGGTGATTTATACTATAAATTTGTTGATAAACAATTGACAACTGTGAAATTTGACAAAGTTAAGTTAACATCATTTGCGCCCTCTGGGAACAGAGACTAGAACCTGATACCACTGCGAGTAGACTGTTCATGGGCTGTTGCTATTAAAGTTCAGCGGGCTCGGATTTGCTTACTCCACCAGATAAGTAAAAAATGCGAGTTAATGTCAATGTAAAAACCAATTACGAAATTGCCTACCTTCAATGGGGATTACGATAAGTAGGAGGAATTCGGCGACAGTTTTCAGGCATTCGTGGATAGCAATTCGTTATTATCAGCCGTACAAAGAATGCATCTTAGATCGTGTTTAGATAAAGAAGTACCGGAGAAGATTCAATCTATTGCAGTTTCAGCTATGAATTATAAAATTGTGTGGGATGTTCTGGGGGAAATTATGAGAAGAGACAATTGATAGTTTGTACTTATATAACAGCGATTTTATATATTTTCCCGTGATTATACTGACCTAGCTAGGGGCAAGCCTATTAACCCGAAAAGTAATTTGGTAGCGTTGAATCCTTACTTTGATATTGAGATGAGATTAATACGGTAGTTGCAGTTTCAGTAAAAAAATCTAATCATTTTGTCAGCAAAGCATAAATTAACTAAATTAATTTTTGAACAAGGACATAGTCGATTGGGACATTGCGATCCTACTGTGTTACTTTCTAGTATGCGAGAGCAATACTGGCCTATTACTGGACGAAACATCGCCAAGGGGATTGTAAGAAATTGCAAGATGTGTTTCAGAGCAAATCGGTAACTTACCAGAGGTACGAGTCAATCAATATACACCTTTTCAGAGATTTCATACACAGGTCCATTTCTTTTAAAGGACCGAATGACTAGAAATGCCAAACTTATAAAGGGCAATGTTTGTTTCTTTGTATGTTTAGGTACGAAAACCGTGCACTTAGAAACCGTTTCTAGCTCAACTTCCGAATGTTTTCTAGCAACTTTAAGGTAGACGCGGAAAGCCGCTTAATATACGTTGGGATACTTCTGGTGATCTTAAGAAACTTTAAATTATTTTTGTAGGATTGAAATATTTGTATCTCCTTGGTGTAAGATTGAATATCATGGCATTTTACTCCAGCTTGTTCGTCTAACTTCGACGGTTTCTAAGAAGCGGGAACAAAAAGGGTAATATATCATTTAAAGCGTTTAGCAGAAAGCGCACATCTAAATTTTGTTGTCAACAATGTTGACTCAAATCGACGCAATTTTGAACTCTCGTCCTCTTTGTTCTTTAACTTCCGATCCTGACGATTTGGAAGTCCTTACTCCAGGACATTTTCTTATTGGCAAGAGTTTACTTCGTTTGCCAGAGCTTGATTATACTAAAACACAAGAAAATTGCCTTAAACGTTATCAAAGGCTACAACAGCTCGTGCAACATTTCTAGGTCCGATGGCATGATGAATACCTGAGTAATCGCTAGACACGAGTTAAATGGAAATCGAAAGGAGAGAATCTGTTCACCCTGGATACAATTGTCCTTTTAAAGAAAGGCAACACACCATCTTGGAAAGATCATCGAGCTACATCCAGGCAAGGACGGTGTCGTGCGAGTGGTCAGTTTGAAGGTGAAAACCGGTATAGTGAAAAGAAGCATCACTAAGTTTTGTTCACTATGCGATAAAGACTAAACAATTTATTGCGCATATGATGCGAGGGTGGTACAAGAAGTCCTAACAAAATCGAAGAGATGGCGCTCGAGGTATTGAAAATGGCTTGTTTCTAGTAAGGATAGTTAGTCACTAGATAGCTGTAAAGTCTTAGTTATAGCTATCACACGGTTTAATTTTTATTGTCGATTTAAGCAAAGAAATTTTGTTTATGTAGAGAAATGGAAAAAAGTGAGTTTCGAGCGGTGATTAAACACTTATATTTCAAAGGCTTAACACTGAAAGAGATTAAAGCTGAGTTGAATGAAGTTTATGGTACATCTGCCCCTGTGTTAGTAACTATTTACATTTGGGTAAATGAATTTAAACGTGGCCGTACATCCACAAAAAATTAACATCACTCTGGACGTCCAGAGGAAGTGACTACCCCCAAAATGATTTCAATTTTGCACGAAAAAGAGGGTGTGAAAAAAATCTCGGCAAGATGGGCGCCAGGTTTGCTCTCAGTGGAGAATAAACGCAATCGACTCAGAGGCTGTTTTGACGCTTTCCCGTTGTAATCCTGTCGAGTTCCTCCGTCGATACATAACTATGGACGAGCCATGGATACACTACTACAGTCCAGAATTAAAGTAACAGTTAAAACAGTGGATTTTGAGGCCGAACGGGTTCCGCAGAAGGCGAAGACGGTGAAATCGGCTGGCAAGGTGATGGTTTCGGCTTTTAGGGATGCACGCGGCATCATCTACACCGAATACTTGTATACACTGAATACTAGAAAAAGGTCAAACAATAATTGGAAAGTATTATGCGTTATTGGATCGGTTGAGCGAGGAAACTTCATTTGAAAAAGAAAAAAATCCTCTTCCATCAAAAAATGTACGGATGCACATCTGCGCAGCTTTGATGGCCAAAATTATGGAATTAAAGTTTGAATTAGTACAACATCCACAGTCCAACATCACCGGATTTGGTGCCCAGTGACTTATTTTTATTTCCAAATTTGAGAAAGTGGCTCGGCGGACAATGGTTCACGTCGAACGAGGGTGTCATCGCCCAAACAGAAACCTATTTTGAGGACTTTCCGAAATCCTACTACTCTTAAAAAAGCCCCTGGAGAACGCTTGGAAAAGTGAATAGAGTTGTTGAGTGTAGGCTACTAGTTTTACTTGTGAATAGAGTTGAATGGTTATTATGTTGAAAAATAAATAAAAATCTACAGAAAATACTTTGTTTTTCTATTGTTTTCTAAGGACTTATTGTACATTTTAAGGTTATAGCTATTATATTTTTGAATTTATTACTGTTAAACATCTGCTATCGAGACATATTTCATTTGCAAACGCTGTTGCATGTTTTATAGCGGGCGGAATGTTAAAGGGTGATTCGAATATTTGAACTTTCCAGCGTTCGCGCGCATGCCCAATATATAGCCGGTAAATAGCAGTATGCCGAATATTGAGTTGTATTGTTATGTATAGAGTGGCGACGTTGGGTGCAGTTTGTCATTGGTGTTACGTTCGGTAGCAGGCTAAGCTTCGCATGTGTGTAACTCGTCACGTAGGAGATAGGCAGAGAGCGACCGCAGTACTGCCAGCGAACCCAATTTACAACGAACAATTTAGAAAAATATATCATAGTTAATTCCTATTACAATCGTACTTGGCGATTAACAAAATATAACTTTCAATTTATCTACGCTACTGCATATACCCGATCGACGCTTGGCTGACTAACACTCGCTAGCAAACTGCACCAAACGTCCTCACTCTAGATGTACAAAATATTATATTAAAACGAGTATAGAGACCACATTATTTATATATAGCATAACACATCATTTTTCTTTATTTATTACGACTCCTACTATAATAGATAAAAATAGGGAACACATATTCTTTCTCTTAGTAGATAATTTATTACTGATGTTACACAGTACTTCTTCGCAAACTTCACAAAAAATTATCCTTCCTTTGTGCTCGCGGTTCATATTACAGAAATCCGATGTTTTTGCGCAACCTCTTTTCACATATACGCCGCCGTGGTACATTGACTGCTGCTGGTAGCAAAACGGTTGAGTACAGGACGCTATATTGGTTTCGTTATCCATTTCTGGTGTAAAGCATGGTCCTTTCTTGTATGCGGCACAGTCATAACATTGTGTTAAAGGCGGGCAATAAGTGACGCCGATTAAGTTTAAAAATAAGGTCGCTAAAATGATATACAACATTAGGATAGGTTAAGGAAGTGACAATGAAATGTCAGTTGACATTTTAGATTTCACATTTGACAGTATACTGCTAAATGAGGCGTTTTTCTTGACAATACCTACTCTATAATAATTTCGTTACTTGTACTGGAGTATATTTAACTTTTAAAACGTGTCCTCACACAAAGTATTCAGTACACTTGAGCAATACCGACATACATCTTGAAAGGAAATAGGACGCCAAGCAATAAAGTTTATTGCTCTATCTAAAAATAAAATGGGTTGTAATAAGGCTTAGCGATACACTTCAGCGCCGTAGTATATTTTACTTGTTTCTTATTCTAGACGTGAACAACGGTTATACGAAGCTTTTTTGAAATAACACCCGCGACGACTGAAAGAGCTTCGTGCTTCGTAGGATCCCTTTCCCCTATGGATTTAAAACGTTTCGCAAGTGAACGTTCCAGCGCTGGTGAAACCAGCTTTTATCTTTATCTTACCGTATAATAGCAGAAAATTAAATTGTTTTAGTGAAGAAAACGCGTAATATTAATAATTTTAACATTATTATAATCGCATTGTATAAAGTGGATTTGAAAAGCGTATTCGGTACACAAAATATGCTTTAGTGGCAAATGCTCAGGGTGAGCATCTTAAGACACTCCATAGGCGCAGGCGTAATAATAACTCATGGGTGACCAATGCTCCCGTGTAATTAATGAATGCTGGGGATATGAAGGCATGATTACTATTTTTAATAGAGGACATTCAGTGAAAAACATTTAAATTTAGCGTGCGTGAACGGCTTCAGTTTTGGATGAGAAGGAAATAAATTTTGCCAAGATTTGGAAACATAATTGATATGGTGTTTTAAAAATATTATGACAATATATTGATTACTTATCGTTTCTTTGTTTGAAATATGCACACCCTCAAATTATTATTGTTAAAGTTCTAAGTGGCGGGTGATATAGTATAAACAAATATTCTATAAAATAAAGATTAAGAAAGTAATTTGAAACAATAACAAATTAAATACATCTTGTATAACGGATTATCTGTAAAGCACTTAAAAACGTTAGGATCATCTGTGAGTTCTAAAAGAAGTCTAGCGTAAAACATACAAGACAGAGGCGGTAGGTTCGGACATGTTTTTTCAAAGCAACATATAGGTGAGACGGACAACAAATTTTTGAGTTGGAATTTAATATTTGGGGAATACGTTCTGCTAGGTCTAGGACTTTTGCAAATCGAATATGACTTTATAGTTGAGTAAGGACTATTTTCGTTGCTGGTAAAATATCCTTTTCGTTCATAGTATGTCAAGGTGTTACTAAGCAAAGTTACACAGAATTGAAAGCTCTGGTGTTATGTAAGATTGTTGAGGGACCAGTCTGCTTTTTTAAAATCTATTATTTGTTAATTTCTTTTCCATTCACAGTACGCCAATGTGTTAGTAAGAATAATTATTCAGAATGAAAAATTATGGAGAAAAAATGTTATTATCAAATTTAAGGACGAATGAAAGATGAAATATAGCAATAAATGAATTGAACGAGCCACAAATCGTTCGTAAAGCGTTCAGTAAATTTCTTAGGAGAGCAGAACTTTTGATAGAGAACGACTTTTCGGCGTAAAATTAATGCTATGCTATTCTCAACTCTGCCGTGTTATCAAAGTGGGTCAATCATTCTGAAAATTTGCAACTTCATAATATTTCGTATTAAGCAACTTTTCTTGGTAGTACATTGGCGTACTCTGAACGAAAAAAGTACTATATCTTAAACGAAATTGACAAACAATGCATTTCATTAAAGTTGGCCAATAATTCAAAAGAATTGCACTTTTTATTTTGAACCATTTTTCTCAGTATCACTTTGTCTTACTATTAACGGAAAAGGTATTTTACCTAAAATGATAATAGTTTTTGCTGAATATAATGATAATAATATAATGGCCTACTAGATTTTCAAAAATCGAAAGTAAACTAAAACTTTATTAAATTATATTATTTAATTTATATATCATATATATATATATCATTAAATTTTAACTTAAACATTTTTTATCCATTACAGATATTGACAATATGTCCGTGTACACACTGTATTTTATGCAATGGTCCTTGATTAAAAGCTCAGTCACAAATATATTTTGTAGTATCTCGAAAAATACGCACCGTACCGAAAAATTTGCCGAATCAAAATTTTAATGTTTCCAAGGGCGGCTTCCGTTAGTATTAAACTATGCCCACCCCCACATCCCCTGTGGGCGGGGAGAGGGGAAAATTTGAAATCTTGAATAGGAACCTCTATTTTTTATCGCAGATGGCGCATCTGTGGCGAATCGAAAAAATTTTTTCAAACAAATCGTACGTAGTTTTCGATGTAGGATTCAAATTCCGTCCATCCAATTTAAAAGCTCGTTTTGGTTTTGGTGTGACAATAAAAGGGGCAGTGAGCACTATTTTGATTTTGTTTTTAAAACATTACGTGAGCCCTCTACATAGATAGACAGTGTGTCTCCCGGCATATAAATCAACACGTGTTCAGATCTCTTCGTTAGTAAAACCGCTACGTGTGAACGGCTGTGTAAACCACAAATTGTGTAAACCACAAACCAGATATAAAATGAGCGCCCTTTCACATTATTGTTTTATTTCCTATACAAAAAATTATTTTTGTCTAGCATATTTTTAGGTAATTTTATGATAGTCTGATGAACTGTGTTCTATTCTACACTTATTTATTGTTGATCGCTTTTAGCGTTTCAATTGCTTTGAGCTTTTTGGTTTCTTCTCCTTTGGATTTAATTGATCTTCTTCACCTGCATATACACATTCTTTTAGCGTTTCTCGTCGAGACCTTTCGAACGAAACCGAACTCATCCTCGTAGCTCGTCCGGTTGTCGAGATCTAGACACGACATAAAAATTTGAACCCAAAGTGATGGAATTTTTGAAGGGCCAAAAATAAAAAGTTCGGATTTCCCCCGTTCTAACGTCGCTAATCGATGGCCCTATGGCCGTATATGTTCCCCAAAAAAAAATTCAAATTAAAAAAATTGGTTAATTTAGTTTGTGTGTTTTCCCTATACAGGATCTTCTAAATTTATGTCTCTGACGTATTTGTATAGTGATACATGCAGTGCCTGCAATTAAAAATGCACCACGAAATAATTGTTGTTGGAAAGTGTTTATTAGTATCAAAAATTCTTATACTATTTATAAACATGTAAATGAAAGGCAATTCAACAAAAGAAAAGTGAATGAGGTTTGTCTAGCACGCCTACGCTCAGGTATTGAAGGTAATAGCTATAAAGGTCGATAGCTACGAAACTCTATGTACACTATTCGCCTATAAACTGTTCGTAAAGATGTTCTACGACCGCTAGCGTTTCACTATTGCCTCGCCAAAAATGTTACCGATTGGAGGCGGTGTTGCACAACCAAGCGCTTCAAAGGAAAATCTTCTCGGGTAGTTGCGTGAAACATACTGCACGCACCTGATTCATTTTACTCATTCTTGTGTACTTGGAATGTAACCATGCGACGCGTGCTCCCTTTGCACTACTTTCGAAACAATCCGCACAATGCGAAGAATTGCCTTTACTTATTTTCCTTCAATGTTTTGAATTCACTATGTATTAGTATGACAGATGAAAATAAACTACTTATTAATCGTTTCCCTATTTTATTCTTAAAATTATCATCAATGTGCATAGCGAAATCGTCCAGAGAAAAGAAACGAATTTAATAATATAAAAGAAATTTTATTCACGAGATTAAAGTAATACTAAAACGAATGAAAAATAACTTCCTAACAAAAGGGAAAACTCAAACAACTTCCAATACGGCACAATAGTTAATATGAAAAATTAAGATTACAATTTTATTTGTTCATTTACGTTTTTGTTCAACGGCGTCACGAAATCTACCTTTGAACGTGTTATCGGTAGAAAATTATAGGCGACAGTTCAGATTCAGATACCTAAAGGCTGTTAACGGGATAACGGTAAGGAAAATTTTACGTTGAACTGCAAAGGCAGACCGATGGCAGTATATTCCCCGAACTTGGAAAATACGTCACGTTGGACCGCGAAGACAGACTAATGGTGGTATACGTCCCGAGAACTTGTCCAGCGTTAGTTATTCGTGCGAAGTGACAGCCATGCTCCGACCAAGAGACTATTGAAACGAAAATTTGAGCGGTTCATATAGCAAATTTCTCATGACGTTTGCCCTTCTTGTTCTGACGTGCCAGTAAAGCGATTTCATGACATTTCTTTACACAAATTGCGGTTCGACAAAATTTATACACTGCGGTTCAAAAGTATTTATAGTTCGGACATTCTGCATTTATTAAGCAAAGTTTAAATTTTCACCGTTAAACCCGATAATATTTTTATTACAATTATGGTTTTGTTTTCGTATAGTTTTTATGGGAAAGCATAGATCCATAGATCGTGTGACAGTTTTCAAAGACTATTTGTTTTTATGTATAAATTCAAATATGCAATATTTGTTCTAAACAATTTTATTTCCAAAATCATGTTTCCCAATCATTGTATGTTTATTTGTAACACATTTACGTTCATTATTTCTTTATGTTTTCTTTTCATAAACGGGGTAAAAGACAATTAACCCATACCTCTCTAGGCCATATGGCAGGATCTTGAATAACTTCTTCAGATCACGCCGGTAGAATTGAAAGAAGCTATCTTCAGGCATTTGGCATCTTCAATTTCTTTGCTATTCCTTGCTATAAATCTTCACTGGTTAAATTAGGGACCAGTCGAAAAAACGTGATGATGCACAAATGTTGTAGCTGCCTTAATCGACGTAATTCCACTAGAAGATCTGTATATGACAGGTAATTTCCTCCGACGATTTATTGTTTTCCATTCCTCCTTTTTGGATATTAAGTCGTCCTTTATTTTGGAATTAGTCTGTGGGTCTTCTATTCCACCATTATTATTAGGGTTTTTTGTTTTAATTAGGTTTTTGTAGTATTGGTTGTTTTAACACAGTCAGATATGGAGATCTGACTAACGATAAATCGCCACATTTTTCATTATTACAAGTTCCTGCTATTGATTCAGCTGCGTTGATTTCATTAACATTAACAATAGCTAGTTGCAAATTTTAATTTTTTCATATTCTCTATCTTTTCTTCCAATTGCACTATTTTGTCTCATAAGTCATATGTAATAAGAGCTTAGTTTCTTTAGAGGCTATTTTAGCAACAGTTAATTTAACAATTTCAACAAATTCTGGACTTTTCATAAAATTAATTGCACTAAGCGTGTCTTCTCCCATATCAGGGTTTAACCTGATGCCGCTTGGCATATTTATTAACTATTTAACGCACTTAAAAAATAAATTATTTCTTATTACGATTAATAGTTAGGAGTTGATGTATGTAACAAATAAATTATTCACCATTTTAATAAGTACCTACAGGACATAGTCGAATATGTATCAATTCATTGAAAAATCCTATGTAGTTTTCAACGTGTTTTGACGACAGCATTTATGAACAATAACCTGCATCAATATTTATCCTGTCTGGACTTGCAACCTGTATATATTTTAGCACAGATTCCAGAGCAAATTTAGGAGCTATGTTCGCAATGTTTCTTCTCACAAATACACACTAGACTGGAAGAATAGAAGGTGAATTAATTTACGGTTCGCCACCGTCAAGCTGTACTCATTTAGAACGTACATAGCAAAAGTCGACGTTGGAGAATTAGAATTTACGAGCAAATTCTTGAGTCGATATTCCACTAGTTAATAGCATCTTCTTTGTAGATTAGTTTTCATTTACTTTCTGTATTGTTGCGTTCGTATATCACTTTAGTCAGCTTAACACAATAGATTTGAATGGATTAGTATTTATTCCTTTGTTTCATATTAGTATTTATATGGCGTGCAGGTATATTAAGCGTAGAAAAGAAAGAGTTTATAGGTCACACGGTAGCGGTATAGGTCACACGGTAGGTGTGTGATATATGTATCTATACACAGTAATGCCAGCTAATAAAGATAATGCGCACAAATTTAGGCAAAAATGAGAGAAAAAGGATTATTCGCAAATGTTTAGTATTATAAATTTCTAACAGATAGCATGTTGTTATATTCCCATATCCGATGCCGAAGATAATCCGCACTGAAGACAATCCCACTATTTATATCTCAACTCAAATTACAAAATACAACAGGACTGTCTGTATATGTAAATAACCTTGCACATGTTCACGTGAAAGCGCCAGATGATTGTGAATTGCAACATGGCAATTGGTAGCGGGCTAGCTGGCATTAGGAGCACGGGGGATGAAATTTGATCGATACACCAACATTACATACGCAGAGCTGCAAGTATTGGCTTGCTTGTGCTAAATCAACAACACTACACGTACCTGTATATAAAATAAACATTGTGTAACATAATAGGGTGGAAATATGATGCTGGCATGTTAGAGATGTTACTTATGTTCTTTATACGTTAATGAGCAAAATTTTAGGTGTGTTGCACACAGGATACACCAAGTATTAATATATGTTTACTTTTATAAGTCAACTTCTAATTGCCAAACAACTTTCCTTACGCTTACCTACTTCCACTAGGATACACAGTGACCAATTACATCTAACATAATAGTCATAGACGAAGGTGTATTTAAACTAACAGGCGTTTGACATTTAAGAGCACTTTGACATACATACATGACATAGCTGCATAACATAGATCACAACACGTCAGATTTGTACTGAATTTGCACGCATAATTATGCATCCGTCCATATTCGATGTAGCACGAGGACGTAAGCATTGTCAGATTTGTCGACCTGATCAGGTTTGACTGATTGCCCAATTTTTTCTATAAAGCTTAGCTGTGTACGCACTTTTTTGGAAATTTTTTTTTTTTAATGTTTTAAGCAATTATAGATTACAGTAATATGTCCTAACTACCCCCTCTAAATTCACTGACAAACAGAAGTCGTCAAAATTGAAATTTGAAAAATCTGATCTGCAAAATATATTTTAAAAATAATTAAAAAGTTTAAATTTTGCCTACTGCAATTGTCACTCTTGACAGAACTTTTTGCATAAATCTCTTCCTATATTCGGTCAAAGTTTTAAATTAACGTCTTTATCAAATTTCAATGAGATTACTACAGATTGTTACCTAGGTAATATTTGCCTCTCGAAATATCTCGTCATACTCTAGGAGAACACGTTCTGCATAATCTTTTGCTAAATGGCGAGAAGTGCAGGGCTTGCAGTGTGCAGTGAAGCCATTAGATCAATGACCTACATAATTCCTCGCTTCTTGAAGATAATTCGAGGTCGTCGGGGTCATAGTCCTTTCAATAAAATTTTAGCGATGATGTCGGCAGCAACCACGAAACTACAGCTCACCGGCTTTTTTTGATATGAATATTTAAAAGCTCCGTATACAATGCCAAATACTTGGAGTGCTGAAAGCTGGCCGCCAGATTATTGACGAAAGTCTACGACGTACATAGATGTACTGTTAGATATCCTTCGCTATACTTTACGTCTTTTATGGTGTTGGTAATTGCTTCTTTTTATTTTTTTATACACATACATAAAAGTTACCGGCTGTAAATTTCAACATTTGATTTATGGTTACTTAGAAAAGTGTAAAAAGAAAGTAATAGGATAGTAGTAATAAAAGGAAGGTGAAGGTTTTTTGTTCTTCACCAAATCTTCCAAAAAACTCTCATCATCTATCACATATATTATTTGAATAATTCATTAGCACATACACCAGTAAGTAAAAAAGATTACAGTAGACAGAAACAACTAATATTCACTTGAGTGGTTGAAAGGCAACTCTTTAAGATTAGTAGTTTGCTTGATATTTAATACTTTTTGTTGTCAGTGTAATATCAGTCACCTTGAAAGCAGTTCAAATGCAATTAAATATGTTCGCAAATTAAGATTGCGCAAAAAACCTCTAACTAGCGAAATTCTAATTTATTGCATAATTTCTCTATTAAAGAGTACTTATATCCATATCTTGTTCATTCGATCTTTATCGACGCGCTATAGATTTGCAGTACAAACTCAGAGATCAAGCTTTTCTTTATTCTGTAACTCAGAAAGACAACTCTACTAATATATTCTAACATAAATGGATTTCGGAGACATCTGCCAAATGGTCGGAAACTAAATAATAAGACGCGCGAAATTCTAGTGGTTTTAACAGTGCAATTCAACTGTACTTTCTTTTTTAAGTGCTAAAAAATTACTGTACCATAATGCGCTTGCGCACAGTGGGCTATACCTTCATATTGGCGACGAGGATGTCAATATAAATTTCGTAAGCGAAAAGACAAGAAGACACCAGATACAACAAGTATCTAGACAAACGGTTGGCAGAGGTTAAAGTTATATGTGGACTACAACATGGCACAAATACAAACAATACGACACGAAGTTTCTGATTCGATAGATTCTCGCCTGAAAATGAAGAGTGGGAATTCTACATACAACGTTTTGAGGTGAAACTCAAAAACAGAAATACAAACGAGAAACGCACTGCTAGCTAAGGTACTCCCAGATCATTTTAAAAAATTAATTGATCATTTTAAATCTGACGCTGTAACATCGAAAACATACGAAGAAATAGTAGAGATGTTGAACAAGTATTACGGGAGGAAATCTTACATATTATCAGAACGAGTATCTTTTGCTTTACGATTTGGAGAGGAAAACAAATTAGTTACACAGCACGTTTGAGAGGGCTAGTTAGTTCTTGTGATTTTGGTAGTAATTTAAATGAAGGATTAAAAGATTAAGTAGTGCTAGGTATAAACAACGTTAAATGGCAACAACGCGAATTTCAAACAAACAAATCGACACTAACAGTAGAGGCATATTAAATCGGAACGGGCATCAATACACACACAACGATTAGCGAACTTGACACGTACAAAGCATATATGTTTAGAAATAGACGAGAACGCGGAAATGAAACAATAGAAAACAAAAATAAACCGGAATCAGTAACAGTGTTAGATGTGCGGAAACAATGTGTATTTTGCGGGTACCAACCACATAAAATAGAAGACATTGTCCAGCTTTGGGAAGTGTGTAGGAACCTTGATCATTATTAACCCCAGGAAACGCGCGAATAACTAAACAAGTATGGCGTTTACAGAGGACGGCTTCAAATTCACAAGACAATAGCAATAATTTATCAAACATCTTAATAATTAGAACACCACAGACAAATATTAACAAGGATTTGATCAGAGTCAAAATAAACAAGCAACGATTAGAAATGCTTTACGATCCGGGCGTGACACATTTAGTGATTAGTAAATCATTATGGGAATAAGTTGGGAATTTCCATTTAAAACACGGGAAAAGACTAATTGCTTACATGGATATAGAAACTGAGATACTAGATATTGCTAACGTAACAATTACAGCATTTGACAGTAAATTAAACTTGCCAATATACGTAGTAAAAACAAATGATGTACCGCTATTTGGATTAGGTTGGTGTTTGCCGCTTTGTATACATACGTATACCTTGTTTTTGGTGCAAAAATAAGCAATGCCGATACAAAGCTAGATAAGGTAGACGTAACCGGCGCACAACAAGAAAACATATCTTATCTAGATTATTGAAGACTTATTATTTTGCAAAATTACATCTTTCTGAAACAGCAAAACCGAAAGCTTTTAGACCGCGACCGGTTACAATAGCATTATAGGGAGAGGTAATAGTCGATCTAAACAGTTAGTAAATGAAGGTGTTTTAGAAACAGTGGATATTGTAACGTCACCCATAGAATGGGCTTCGCCAGAAGTGATTTCATTAAAACCAAATGACAACGTAATTATGTGAAGATTTTAAAGTAACCGTAAACTCACATGTGCAAATCGATGAATAGCCATTACCTAGGTTTGATGAAATTATGCCAAAACTCAGTGGAAGAAAACAATTTTCGAAAATAGATCTAAAAGATGCATATTTGCAGATGCCAGTACATCCTGATTAACGTCAATATTTAGTAACTGCGACAAGTAAAGGCTTATTACTGCTACCAAAACCACATGGAATATGATTTGCTCCTGGCTTTCAGAGAACTATGGATCAGTAACTAGCAGGCATCGAAGGGGTAGTATGCTATTTAGATGACATTTTAGTAACAGCTCCAAATGCAGAGACACATTTACAAAGGTTGGAGCAGGTGATGAGAAGATTACAAAGGACATAGAATTGACAGAAATGCTGTACATCCAATAGACGACAGGATCAAAGCGCAAATGAAGACGCCAACAAATACATTAGAATTGGGATAATTTTTGGGATCAATTTCATTTCGCAATTACGTACTAAGTGTGCATACATGTATAGACTTTCGGAGAAAGAAATTCCATTTGTTTGGACACCGTAAGGTGGTGAAGTATTCAATGAATTAAAGCACATATTAACATCAAATGATACCCTGGTTCATTATGACACAACGAAGCCCATAGTTGTTTTAAGCGATGCGTGTTGGGGCACTTCACACTCTTAATAGATCACAAACTTTTAGAACGAATTTTTAATGAAAACCGAAATGCACCAAAATCAACATATACAACTATACTATGCCGTACTATTGAGGCTACCTATAAACGAACAGACACCGTCTGAAAGAGAGACGGGTGGATTTCTAGGACGAGGTCATTTAAATCACTTAATAGTCTTAAGTGATTTAAACACTTATCAGTTACAAAGCAATCATTAAAAGATGCTACAAAGAAGGATAAGCTTTTATAATCTGTAAGCACATTCACTAAAATAAAATGACCAACCAAATCTCAACTGGCGCAAGAGTTGCTCACATTTTATGAGAAACAGGACGAGTTATCAGTAGAACAAGGATTAGTCCTATGGAACGCGAGGATTTGTGTGGACAATCAGTTTAGGCAGCAGATATTGGCGATGCTACCCGATGGCTACCGCGGGATTAGCGCAATGCAGTCCATTGCAAGACTATACATCTACCGGCCTAATATTGATGCAGATATAGTGGACTACATTAAAAACTGCGGCTTATGTCAATGATTAAAACAAGATGACTGCAATGCCCCCTTGTATCCATGGTCTGCGCCGTCTGAACCTTGGTCGAGAATCCACCTAGATTTTGCAGGACCTTTCCATAAAAAAACGTGGTTGATTGTAGTAGATTGGTACACGCGTTGGCTAGAGATTGTGTCCATGTATAATATTACTGCGACGGCAACTATAAATATCCTAGGATAAATTTCCGCATGATACAGACTACCAAACTTCATAGTATCTCATAATGGACTTCAACTGACATCAGACCATTTTGAAAAGTTTTGTCAAGAGAAAGCAATAACAACACCTTACCATCCAAAGTCAAATGGGCTCGCAGAAAAAATGGCGAGGACTTTCAAAGAACATATCGAAAGAACAAATAGACGCGAGTATTAGCAATCTGCTTTAAATGATTTTCTATATTGTCATAGAAATACTATACAGCGTGCTACTGGTAGAATTCCAAGCGAGCTAATGTTCGGAAGGCAAGCACGATTAGTTTTTGACCAGCTAACACCTGATATTTCGCGAAATATGGAAACAGAAAATACAGCATCACAAGGGTAAAATGAAGGAAAAAACATTTATGCAAGAGGAGGAGGTATGGCTTAACAATCTTCAAACTTCTTCAATAACTTTGAAAAAGGAATCAACGCCAAGAGGGATAGTGAAGCAAACAAGTCCTTATTCGTATATTGTAGAAGTGGAAGGCAATATGAAGAGAAAACATGCGGATTAGCTGCGAAATAATGCAAAATCCTGATAATGTTATGATTCCTTCCAACTCCTTGACATCTGAAATAATTCCTGCTAACCAAATACCATCCCTATCAACTGAGGAAACCGGTGAAGTGCCAATACAAATGCCACAGCTACCAGTCCCTATTCTCGAAAATCGAACAAAGTCTAAGTTTTTGCAGATTAAGGTGACCTTCCGACATTCGTTGCGTCTGAACAGCTACCAGTTCCTGAAGTTCATCGGAACCCACGAAGAAATAAGTGACCACCAAGAAGATATTCTTTTGAATAAGATGAGAATGTAGTGTAATGCGCCTGTATTTAGTAACGTAATTGAGTTAGTAAATAAATATTTAATGGAAGCAATCCTTTAATTATGAACTCTAGATCCATTACCATTGTTACAAACTCTAATATTATGTAATTTTCAAGAATATTTTATTTGTTTTTCAGTTTTTATCTACCTGTATGGGTAATACTTCATTTAATCTCTTTATTTGCTTTAATATTGTTTTATTTCCTATATTTGTACATATTCTTATCCATTGTATTAATTTTTATCTGTATATAGTATTTAATTTACAGTAAAATTTATATTTATTTTATCTGTATATAATGTATATGTGGCATAATGAAAGAATCTGCTGAAATTGCATTTTAAAATAAAATATATAAACGTGCTTTAGCCGCAGATTGTCCGCGTTTTGTATTCTAATACGGCAGCGGACCGAGTACATCTCTTCGCCGGTCATATATCGAGATCTGCTAAAGTTCGATTGCCGCTACGCGCGGATCCAGCGCATGCTCGGGTTGCGCGGACGGCTGACGCAATGTTTTCAGTGCTTACGACCAGACAATCTATACGCTTCTCGCACAATATATGCTTTGTGATTTTCTCACTATATTAAGGGGACTGTGGCAAGGAGCAATCAAAGCAAAGTCTACTGATATATGTATATATATAAATAAGCACACAAATAAGAATCGAATATGATAGTTTTTAGTTAACCGAGTTGAGTTCAAACAGAGCTGTTTTTTCTTTATAATACATTTGGAATCGTGATGATTGCTACGTGCTAAATGTTCACTTTGCGGTTACTTTCCTGCATTGCACTTATGCCTTGGGGACAGATAGTCTTGTCCAAGTTGTCGCTTCATTCCGCAGGGCTTATAGTTTGTGAACTTACTTACCCCGACGTTAGGCGCCCCATATCCCACATTTTTGTCAATATTTACATTCTACAGTCATTGCAGCTCTTATCATATTTTCGGCTGCCATAATTTTTGGGGATTTAAAATTTTTTTTTTGTCTCTATTTTTCATTACCTTTCAATAAGAATTTTGAGAACATTACTTTTCGCAGTTTATTTCTCCTTGCGCTTTAACAGACGTCGCTCCGAGTAACATCCTGTGTATTTAAGATAATTTCTCTGATCGGTCAACTTGAGTGATGTACTATTTTATTCTAGAACCTTAGGATTCTCCATTTTTTGATCTCTTTTCCGTAAAGTTTTGACACGAACTGGAGAGTGTGTACGAAGTTTCCTCTGTGTGGTAAAACTAATTTGTGCCTTAAGGAAGCTTGATTTTTGCGGCTTTATTTCGCCCAGAGAAGAAGTAAGGTTTGTCTGTTCATAAGAACGGAGTCTTCTTGGAAAATAAGCTTTGGAAACGAGGTAAGCTTTACGGGTTAGTGTGATGAACTTCGCTTAGTTCTGCAAACTGTCTTTCTTTCTGTGAAGGGACTCTAATCAAGCGTTAGGTATGTACTTAGGTTTCGTTGTACACATTTTCGTCTTATATAAATAAAAATAACGAAGTTGACCTAGTGAGTACCGAGCGGTTCAGATAAGTAGTTCCTCTTCATCGCATCGACTCGTAAATAATTTCGATATTGCCCTGGTTACTGAATTTTCACCTTTGTTCAACTGAAATAACTGAACTAAAACCTACTTGTTAAATTTAAGAATTTTGAAGAAATTATTTGTTGTTTTCTTGAATCTTCGTATTAGCCTTGTAGTTTTAATTTTAATTTCATTGTTAATAACATTGCATTCCTCGGTTATGTCAAATAGTTTGTTCATATTTTACCGATTGGAATAAGTTTTGAATAACATCGTTACTAGAAAGTTTATATTTGTTTTTTTGTGTGCTGATATTTACCTTTTAGAAGTAGCATTTTACAACTTTATGTGAACCTATAAGATCTTGTAGGGCAGCCGACTTACTGCGTATGCCTACGCACAAATTTACCATATTTCAATTTATTTACGTAGACTAGAGAATGTGTTATCTGTAGTAAACTTAGTGCGAAGAGATTGTTTCGATTATATTGGAATGAGATTGTCAGGTAATCGATAGCATTCCATCTACAACTAAGCTGAATACTTCTATATAAACATATTCGATTTGGCACAGCGGCTACGAGTGTTTCCCTTTTGGACGACGACTTCCAGATGAGCGCGTGAGCATTATATTGGGCTGAGAATACGGTAGGTAGGTGCGACTGTTGATTTAGATAGTCATTTTCTCTCGTCTTTCCTCCTTTGTCAAAAGACTGGAACGTGTACCAGGATCATGAGTTTAGATTATCAGTAAAAGAAAAAAGCTTATGTGAACGGTAAATATTCAGACATTGTGTTCAAATGAGGATTGTGATCTAAGCTTAGCTAATTGTTACATAGTTTCAGATTTTTTGTGAGCACAAGGTACCTATACCTAGGCAGTATGTTACCTTCATAACTATACACTACATAACTTGTTTATATTGTTGAAAGCACAAAATATACCGCTGAGCTGAATGTGTATCCCATTCGTTGCTTGGCATATGCAATGTCAATATTAGTGCACTATATTATATTACCACACACTAACCTCATCTCTATATACAAAAACGAAGACAATCAAAACTGCAGAAATAATTATGCAAAGTTAAAGAATCCGTAAAACTCAGCGATAAACCCTCACGTAACATTAAAAGATACCGCCTCAAAACATAGATAATCTACAAAAATCCACAAATGGAATTGAGCGAAAACCACACCAGTAATTCAACAATCCCTAAATTCTGCTATACTAGCACCCTTACTGAACGGTCGGAAGCTAAACTAGAAAAAGTCGTAAAAAAGACAAATAGAGATGGTATGAGCTTTATTCCCAAGTTATTCCCTAAATGTGTTCTTAATGGGATTGTTAAAAATGTATTTAAATCGTGATATAAATCATGTTCAGTGCATAAAAGAAAACCGCACCTTTAGAGTATAAACTTACGGTTACTTGTTCATTAATTTCGTTGAAAGTTACGTGAAATTATCATAGTATAATAACTCACCACACTCTCACACTTTTTTTGTATTCGTGCACGCATTACGTTTCACAACTCTATGTGGTTTTTCTTATATATAAAGATCTTTACAAAGGTACTCCTAAATTGCTCCCAGTTCTCAATATCTTCTTCTATGTACCAGGCCGCTGCTGCCCCTGCTAGATTACTGCGAGCCACTTCAATGTAATTGTATCGGGCCAATTGTGTAGTAAACCTGTGCTTTCTATCTTTCTAAGGCATTTCTTAGCTTCGTTGGGACCTCCTTCACTCTCGAACTTCATAAAACTTTTCATACTTCAGATACAACACGAAAAAAACGGATTTTTTTTGCTCAATTCCATTAAAGCTACATTTTGTTGAAATCATACGCATTGAAGCACTTTCGTTTCCTTCTTCGCATACATTTTCCTTATTTTTCGTTACTTTTTTCTACATCATCCTCACGTTCCCGTCAATTACGCCATTAACTTCACTTCCCGTGCCATTTCATCTCGCCGTAATTTTTGCATAAAACTCTTCAAAATTTACATTACATTACAAAAGCAAAACTAAACTCTTTTTCGCTCATCTAACAACAATCTCGTACCAAGCTAACTTATTTCCTTAATAATAATAAAAAGTATTGCCATCGCTACTAAAGTTTTCGTATCTAACAGGTAAATAAAGAAGTACACTAATGTACATGTAAACTTGGCCAAGAAAAAAAAATAAACGGCAACTAATATCAAAAAATAAATTTATTACTCGAAAGGATAATAATTATCAAAATCTAAACCAAAATTAATTCTTTATTATTCATTATTCAGGAAATTTGTAAATACTTTTCTCGTCAAACAATTCATGTTTTGCATTGAGAACTATTTGAACAACTCGCGGCATCTTTTCGAATAATTTTCTTAATGTATTGCCGGGGATGTTGTTCCATTCTTGTTGGAGAACATTCCAGAATCATTCCCTGGAAGTAGCGCCAACAATTCCGACTCTTCTATTGAGCTCATTCCACTGTAACTTGATAGAGTTGAGATCGGGGCTCATCGGGCGGTAGCCATATCATAATTTGTAAAATATTCTCTTCTTTTTGCTTATTTAGATATTGTGTGCATATTCAGATTGTAATGCTTCGGATCGTTATCGTGCATAAATGTGAAATTCTCGCCGATTACTCACAGCCTGGAAGGAATGGCACGGGATCCTTATATTTTGCGGTAGTCCTATTTCCGCATCATTCGTTTGCACACGGGCTGCCACGCGACTACGCAAATTTCCTTCCATTAGCCGGCGTTTGACTGTAGCAACTGAATCGGATACTGATATCTAGGATTGAATTCACTCGCTATTTCTGTTGCAGTTTTTCTGCGATTTGTTTTACTTATTAACTGTAGTAGACGATCATCTGCTGGACCTGGTCTTCCAAATCGGCTGTTTGTTGGTATCGGCGAATGGTATATTTTATTGTCAACGGAGCTAGATTTAATTTTTCGCCGATTTATCTGGTGAAATGACCCGCTTTATGCGAAGTTATTATGCTGGATAGTTTACCAATAACTGTTACTTTGCCGCGGAACATTTCGAACACTGTTTGTACCTTGCAGTACCGCTATCACAACAATATTCAATGAAAATGCGTTAAAATCTTCTAAAATGAGTACTTAAGAGAGAGGTTGATTCTATCAGTAAGACATCACTAATACTTATAAGTAGAGGACAATAATTAGGTGTAAATGTAATTGGTTATTCCGAGTCAAAAAATGTATAATTAAATTTCTTGTCCGTAATCTTTAGGTTATTTAAGTTGCAGATATGTTTAAGACAAAATATATCAAGACTATGATCGTTGAATGCAATAAAACTTATTAAGTTAAGGTATTGTAAAACTTTCTCCCTTGGCCAAGTTTCCGAGAACTGCAGGCCAAAATTAAAATTTAGAAACAACGTACTGAAACCTAACTCTATGATAACACAACAGAACAACGAAGAGTACTTTCGATTTAAATGACAATGACGTGTCACATATGACGTATGCTGGGCAATAGAGTATATTCCTTGTATATTATATATTGCAGCGTTTCACCAAACTACGTAAGTGCACATTAAAATGATGCGCAGACTGTACTCATTTGATGTAACAATGACAATAAACAAATTATACATCCAGGGCTTTGTATGTATTTTCAACGAATCATACATTCCTTTTGCAAATTATAGATAAATGGTACCAAAAGAATAAAATCGCTATAATTTAGTGGTGAAGCAGTATTTCAAAGGTAAGGAGGAAGTAAAAAATTTCATCTTATATCAAAATCATGTGTACATACCTACAGTGATCTGATATTTTTGTCGAAACGAACTACCCGTTGGATAATAACGTTAGGCCATTCGTTGACGTTATGCTTCACATTTGAGTTTGAAAAAGTGGTTAAGCCTTTTTTCTCCTAAGTTAGTGAAATTTTAATAAACATTTATTTGTATTCATAAGTAATCACCACATAAATTTCTAATGCAAATAAAATTTCAGAAAGTTTCAAATTTGATTCATGTAACAAAAAAGAACGAGTAAAGTGTAGTCGAGCTTAAGAATTGATTCTTGTGAACGATGCCTAAATCAGTGTTGAAAAGGTAGAAAGCAAAGCGCGTATAATTTTGTCTACCGCGAAAATGAAAGTGAAATAGATATTGTATCTAATGTTTTGTAAAGTTCTAAAGCAAGATCAATTTATCGGCGGTTATATATTTCTTCTGCAGGTGTTAAATATCTGAAAATAAAACATCTTTAACATCGTAATAAAGAGCATACTTGAAATAAACCCCGTCTAGTGAGGTATTCGGCATCCGTGAACTCCAAACTTTTTGTTCGCCTTCCGCCATAAGGAATGCAATAATTGAGGTGAATGTTGAACTTTTTCCATTTCCTGAATCCCCAGACGACGATATTTTATCATTTTTAAATGCGTTGGTCATCTTCTCGGTAACCGCTTTTTTCTTTTATTGCTTTCGAAATGAGACCTTGTCGTAAATAACCGAAAGAAACCAAGAAGCCGTAAAATGTCGTAATGAAATTTTACTTTTCTTGCTTTATGAAAAGATCGGTTTCTTTAAATTGTTAGAATACATATGTAAAGTCATTATCTTCAATTATATGTGCCGCTATAAAATAACGTGAATGATGACTTTTTTACAAGTTTAAACACAATAAACGAGGCCAATTATAGAGTTAGCATGCCGTTGTGATATTGACTGTGATGACTGTGAAGGCATTGTTATATATGTTAAAATGAAGAATTACAGGTAGTCAAGGTTCATAAAATGAAATAAATTTTATGTATGTATCCACATCTACAAACGGCTTTTCACAAGTGTCTACAAACCATCGATCAGCATTGAACTGACTAGGCGTATGTTAGTTACTCGGTAAATAATGTATAACCCCGAACAGCCTCGACCTGGTTATGCTTCTCAGGAAAACAACTAGGAAATTGCTTTAAAAAGAGCAGCGTAGCAAGTCCTACTCTGACTGGGAAGTGTATAAATGCAATTTCAGGGATTACAAAAAGTCGTACGACAAAGGCAGAGAAATTCTTGGACTATATTCTGTGAGGTGTTAGAAAGTGTCTCCGAAAGAAACTTGCATCATCTGGTCAACACACATTTCTCAGACTGTACTCTGTCGAGTAATGGGTAAATGAAGGTCACATAATAATGCAGTTGGTAAATGCAAAACTGAAGGAGCTTTTCACCGTATAAATCCTCGGGGCAAGCTGGCGCCCTATCTGCCTTATTAAAGTGGGAACGCGGAAATACTGACACCTCGTTTGGAGGACTAGCATTGCTTTGCGATATGTACCTGCGATATGTACTATGTGCCATATGGAGAGAGGTAAAAGTTATCTTCAATCTTATCGACGTGGAAGTGGCCTTTCATAAGACCACCTTTTCGAATACTACAACCGTTCTGGAGAAACGCGGAGTTCTACATACATTGACAGGCTGGACTTACAACAAACGAACCGTCACTGTCAGCCTGGCGCTTGATGTTATCGTAGGCTGTCCATAGGGAGCGGTGCTTTCACCTCTACTTACTGTGGAGTTTAGATAGATACCCTGATCTGACGTCTAGACATGCGGCTGTCTATGATGACGACTAGTGATACCAGTGAGCGGTAAATATCAAAGCATATTTTGTGCTTGTTTGCAGATGGCACTAGAAGTGAATTGTGGTGTAACGATCACGAAATATCCGCCAATCCAATCAAGATGGAGATGGTCCTATTCACAAGGAAAGGAAGGAGAAGCAAAGCGGAATCACGTTTACTTATGAATGCATCACTTAGCTTTAGTTCGGAGGTCAAATATCTCAGTATCATCGTTGACAAGAAGCTATCGAGGATCCGCATATCGACCACGAGGTCAAAAAAACTATTATTGCGTTTGGACACTGCCGCAGAATGCTGGGAGAACTCGGAATCTCTCTCCCAGAGTAATGATATGTATTTACACTGCAGTCATCAGGCCACTTGGCTTGGTGGCTTAGTGTACGAAACGCGGTCACAACCAAAATACTAATGCAAATACATAGGGTAGCCTGCCTTGGTATCCCGGGTACAAGACCAACGGCGGCTATGAAATCATGCTTTGCCTGTCGCCTCTTAACTTAGTTAGTAGAAAAAGTTGTGTTGACAACCATGATCCTGCTGCTATTCAATAGTATAAAGCAGGACGATGTTGTAAGATAAGGTATATACCCTAAGCTCTGGGAGAACGCGCGCAATAGATTGCTGTTGGCGGCTGGGACGGATTTCGGACATTTCATTCGATCGACAACGATGAAGACAGTTTATGTCTCTTCGTAGACCAATAACAATAACACTTTGATTCGTCAACCATTCAAAACCATATCGTTTTGTCAATCATCTCGGCAGATCACTTTCACTGGACGTCCAGAACGATGTTCTTCTTTGCCTGCCAATGCAGGAGCAGATGTGCCATGAACTTCATCCAACGTAGTTTTGATCTGCCTTTTAAATATAAATGTTTATTCACCATTCGAAACTCACTTTTTTATATTTTTCTAGATAAACAAAAATTCTTAAATCGACAATAAATTGTGTAAGTACTTCTTAAACCACCCTCGTATATTAAATATAGGCGACCCACTGCATTTTTATCCTTCGCACCAAAATTAAGACAAGTCGTACTGAAATTATTAATTTGCAAGCAGCTAAATTTTTAAAATCGTCTTTTATAAAGCCGCAGATATAACCTAAATTTCCTCATTTTTATAGGCAATAATAATAACTTTGTATTACTATTACATTTAACCATGTGATTCAATTTTACGTTAGATGATTTTGTTTTTTCACTTTATTATATTAATAACGGACATCTGCCTCATAAAATAGTTCTTACATAGCTTATATACATTTATTTAACTGTATATATATATATATATATATATATATATATATATATATATATTCTGCGACATAGCCTCTTAAACGTTCGTAAGAAAGAAAAAAAAACACGGAACAAACGAGATAAATACACTTTTGTAGATCAGCTGTAACTGTTTTGACAGCGATGAAATATCGCTTGTATTAAAGTGGTCAGTTTATTTTTGATACCGAATGACTAAGCATCACGGAAAATAAAGTCTATCGCAAAGGAATAGAAAATTGACGTTTGCCAAGTTTGAGTACATATGGTATTGACTTCGTAAAGAAACAAACCGATCGGACACCGAAAATCTTTTAGGGGTAGCTCGTGAAAGAATAAAATTCAAGAGATTTAATTGCATATTTTCTTGGACATTGGAAATGAATATATACGAGACATATACAGGGAATTTCACGAAAGTTAGTTAGAAGTTTTAATTATCTTATTGTGAATGGAATTCCACATATTACATATTTTCAATAGTTTTCAAGATATTAAACGATTCTTTTTTTAAACTGCGTATAATGGGTTAATGTTTTACAATAGGTAGTATGCTATGCAATGAGTGGTACAGCATTCATTTTGTAATCTTTACTTGAAAGGTCACGATGTTTGACAACTAATTGTCTAATTCTAACTTGCTTGTTCTATCCTTACTCTTGAGAAAAAAAAATAGTATTTACAAGTACATACTTTTGTCACCTACACACCCTAAAATTAAGACATGCGAAAAATACGGAAAAATAGACGAAAGGGTCATTGCAGCATGAAACATAAAAAATGCCTGCGCTTTAGCCCAATAAATTAAGCAGAATTGAGAACAACAACGGTCTCTTCTCTCTGTTCATCAAACTATGCTACACTTAGCGATTCTAGGTGAGGTCGTGGAGTTTCTCACATAATGCCTATGTTGGGTTTTCTTAAGCATGCGATCATCATCTACAGAGGAGTAACCATTGTAAGTAGCTAAATGCACTTAAGAACCTTCATAGCAACCTGAAAGATAAACCGGACCGGTATGAAGGAAAGGTCGGGAATTTGTAAATTGCGGGAAATGCGCGTAGCCTATATTGGCTAAACGAAAAGAGCGATAGGCACCAGATTTAAGGAGCACATTAGGTTTTACACGTACGGTAGATAGAATCGTCAATGCAGCGCAACACATAACCGGATAACATAATGTTAAAATATGAAAACCTGAAATTGATTAAGAACGTAACTTAATGTTACGATTTACATAAAGAGCAATACCAATTTGATGAACAGAGACAATGGACCGTTGTCATTCATCAATTTTGTCTGATTTATTAGGATAAGACATTTATTAGGGTAAAGCTCACACAGTTTTATGTTTCGTGCTGCAATAATTAGAGACCCTTTTGTCTATTTTTTGCATGTCATAGTTTTAGGGTGTGTAGGCGACAAAAGCAAGTAATAATGATAGCAAGGACTATGGCGTAGTATGGTGAACAACACGTAAGTATCGGCAACCTCCGTACCTCACAAGTTTAATTAATTATATAATGATATAATAATTAGTCCGGGACGGCCGTTTCGAGGACACGAATGGTCCTTATTTTCAACCGGTAACCGAATGATGTGAGAAACTTCTAAAACTAAACATGCATGTACTATCCCTACTTCCTAGAAAAAAATATTCTTTACAAGTGACTATTTTTACCCCCTGCACGCCTTGCGCTCAATATCGAGAAAGACTGCCTAAGAAATTCTTACAATAATAAAGGATAAAAAAAGTGGAATAATTTTTTATAGGAACGTTTAGGTTTTTTTTGCAAGAAATGTGAGAACAGTAAAAATAAAGTAAAAACTTTTATATAAACCCTAATTTGAAAACTAAAATTAAAAAAAGTCTATTTATCGAGAATCAAATCTGAAGTCGTTATAAGCATAAATATAGAAAATACAATGAGCGTATAAGATAAAAGAATGGCAACAGTATTCAATCCAATAATACAATTGCAATGATTATAACTAATAAGATTGATTAACAGAAAATATTTGATTTATTTTATTCTCAGCTTTGAAACAAATTAAAATATTTCGTAGAAAAAAGAACATCTAAGGAACCTTGGTGTGAAAAAGAAACTCGACGTTTCTTCCTTCGATTTCCTAGATAAACGTAAATCGCTGGAAATAAATTTTAAAAGAAAATACGTTACGAGATCGAGTAGTCAATATGACCGATATTTTTTAAATTACAGCACAGGATTGAACAATGAACGCAACTCGGTTTGGATTCGTACGCCGCTACCATTATTTCTCTTCCAGTTGAATGCCATTAATCTTGCGCGAACGAAATCCTTATCGGCTTGCAATCCTCGAATCTTCTCGAAGAGCAGAGCGCAGAGGTTGGTGACGATTCTGAAGACAGGTATTTTATCGCAATCAAATGTAGGAGCGAAGATCTTTAACTATCTCCTTTTTCCACTTAATTTCCTTTGCCGAGAAATTGTCTGGTCATTGAGTGATTTCAATTATTTTACAGCTTTGCTAAATATTACATGCTGGTTTTTCCAAATGCGATGTAAAAGAATGCTCAGATCTGCAAGTATTTTCCGTTTGTGTTCATAATACAAGCAGGTATTCTGAGACCTATGTAAGCGCATTCGACATATTTGATGCGCTTATCGAGCCGACATCTTCGTTAGTTTGTGGCCTGCTAATATTAGATTCTGGGGAACCTTCTAAGTCGTCAACCAACCGACTGCCTTGGCATAGGTTAGGACGTTGCCCTCAGGATTCTCCCTAATGGCCGCAAGATGTAGCCGCCTGCCACCCAGAACGGTCCATTCTTCTTGATAGATTTTATAATCACTCAGATTTGGATTTAAAGTTAATAGCCGAAATGAAACTGAAGGATCTTCCTCAATCATTCTTCCTCAGTGATTTTGACAATTCTGAATCCGGACATAACGAAATATTGAGAAAAGCTCTAAAATGAGAGACGCAATAATTTACTGTAGAACAGTTACCAAAGGAAAAGAAAGAAGATTTAGAGTCGGTGATCAAGGACAAAATTATTGACTCTGAAAGCAGTGGTCAAAGAGTATATAAGGCAATTCCACCAACAAGTGAGGGACAGAGAAGGCATTTTCCGCGACCGGGTCAAGGTTGTCTACGAATAGGCGACAATACCCTGTGCTTTTCAAGCCAGTATTTCCAATATAAATCAAGTATGCTATTATTTTTTATTTGTAAATATCTATTATTTCTTTGAACTTTCACATAAATATTTCATTATTCTTTTTTATTCAATTATCTTCCAAAACAAATATTTTAAGTGTACATCTTTTGTTCAAAATTTAGCGTGGTTATCAATCCCGGATAATCCCATTTTAACACCGGGACGGTAAGACTGAAATCCCGAAGTTACGGGATCAGCCGTTTATTGTTCATATAACATTCAGCAAAGACAATTTGTTTATTCAATAGGATCTGTTCGGAGAATACAATTGCTTTTTCAAAGTATGTAGTGCTGTTTACGATTCATTTTACGAATATACGTTAAACGCCAAATTTATGGGCACTCATTTCTTTCGGATAATTCATATGCGCTTGTCAATATTTTGCGCATTTTAAACGCCATTCATCTCTCGTGTATTCACTGTTTAATGCGTCAGCCTAGAAACATCTCCAGTTTGCTGTTTTTGGGAGCGCAAGACGGGCATAAACGAAATTCCATCGACAACAAATTAATTTATATTCAATTTGATTGCGTACAATTTTCGTCCATGGCTTGCTTCGCCTTAAAACGTTTAAAACAATGTCTGAGATAATCGACCTTGATGTATACAACGCACTCAGCGTTGGCTTTTCCCCAAATCTTGTTTATTTTTACGGTGAATGTAATTAAGGTGGGGGGTCTAATGTCGATCACGACGATCATGGAAGGGTATCAATCATCGGTCAGGAACAATCTGTATGCTTTCACGCCGAAAATAATTAATAACGAGTTGTTCGGTAGGTCGATGATGTTAATTCCCTATAAATAATTTATTTAGATGTCGTCTAAATAAGTTTCGTCCATCACAGCACTACAATTTACGATAGGAAATATTTACGAACAGCTGCAATAATCAGATGTATGTGCCTTTATATGTACTATAATATCGATTAATAGTAAGTTGTAGAATATGTAGAAATATTTTGTAACGGGGTTATAACGGTTTCTTTTTGGCGGGGCTGAAGACAAGCCAGTCCCGCCTCTTGGCATTATGAAATCGTCATTTTGTGCCGTTTTGTGCTGTAAAAAAATTGTGCTTCAATATTAAGTGAGTTATAGCGTTTTGTATTCGGACATGACATGTTCCCAGGCCCGCTACTTTCGGATTTTGAAATTTCGTATACACCATCATTTTGTGCTAGTTTTGTGCTATTTCGTGCCGCAAAATGGTTATTTACAAACCAAGTGCATGAAAAACCATTTTATGAACGAGCAGCCAGCAGTACTTTTAATGAAAAAGTAAATATGCAGTTAGATTAGTTATAAAATTTTAATTTAACAAGCTGAATATGAAATTAAAATTTTTCCAAGTTCTTTGTTAAAAAATAGCATGTATTCTGATTTCATAACAAAGCAGCATTATGAGCATGCTCCCAGCGCCGCCACCATTGGTGACCTTCCCTTTAAAATAAATGCGCTTTCGAAATGTAATTTAATGCAGACTTGTCTAGTAGACAAGTCTGGCATCATATTTGCAGTTTATTCGAGCAGAAGCGATAAACAATCTTTCATCTTATTGACTTGCGATGAAGCTTTAAGAACTAATGTGATAAAATGAATACAAAATGGAAAAACAGAAAACTAAATTAAGGAACTCTGCTTTCTCATTATTATCGGGTTGCGAAATATAAATTGCAAATTTTTTAAATATAGGAAGAATAAGTACAATTTAAGTACCAAGTGTACGCAGATTAGCAGTAGCACTTGAATGCTATGTATATATGAAATAAGAAAACTAACTATTGCACAAGTTTGAAATTAAAATGTAAGGAACAAAAACCTACTAGTTTTCCCCAGGCAGAGAATATCAGAAAATGTGCCGAAAATACAAAACTTTAAGCGAGACCGTTTGGAGAACGAAAATAACATTGCTACTAATTAATAATACTGAAAATTGAAATCGACAAACCTCAAGATATTATTCTCAAAATACAAATATACCTTAGTTGTCATCAACATGGGTTCCTTAAGTGTAAAAATATTGAAACCGCCGTTTTCAAGCTAATGAATTTTATTTTAAACTAATCTATAAGCCAGAGCGCTATGGTGTTAGGGAAACAGCTTTATCATGGTTTAAATCTTACGTGAGTCATAGGCAGCAGACCGTTGAGATCAATGCTAGTGGTGTTTGTGTTCATTCAAATCTAATTTATCTTATAATATATACTTATAAGGGCCTGCCTCAGGATAGTGTCTCATTTATTTTAATGATGATTATGCTGTCCAATGGCCTTCGATGGAGAACAGACCCATGTTGATGAACTACGCCGATGACACTTATTTGGTAGTTGTGGGATCTACATTTGAGACAGTTATCGACAACGGTTCCAGGTACTTGTCGTTACTTGAACAATGGTTCATTTATAGTAGTTTAATCACAGTAAAACCAATGTTATGCTATTAAAGGCGAAAGAAATAAATTATTCTGATCTTTTTTTCTTTCAATAACTATGACGATGATGTACAACATTCAGCACGTCTCTTGGGTGTTGTTGAAATATTTTTAGGGGTCTATAACGAATAGAGAAACTACCGTTATTTGACAAAACAAAAACAAAACTAAACGGTAGTCAATCTCTACAAATGTTGGTCACGGAGCAAACTCATTTTTGGTAAAAAACTGTCGTAGTTGGAAATTCCATGTTGAATGGCATATCTAGAAGCATTTCGTGACACAAAATTATACGAAATTTCAAAATCCAGTGGTGGTGGGGCTGGAGACATGCCAAGCTCGGAATCTAAAGTGTTAAAATTCGCTTCATATAGAAGCACAAAATATTTTTTTACGGTACAAAACTAGCACAAAATGATGCGTTTACGAAATTTAAAAATCCGGAGGTGGCGGGGTCGGGGCTTGCCATGCTCGAAATTCAAACTGTTATGACTAGCTTAATATTAAAGCACAAAATGTTCTTTTTGCCGCATAAAACGGCACAAGACGACCACAAAATGATAACGTATACGAAATTTGCTGGGGGAGGCTGGGGATATGCACCCTAAAAATTTTATTTTGTGCTCGCATCGTTTTCGAGATATTTGAGAACGAGGGTTAGTGTGGATACTTATTTAACAGTCATCACATCAATTTTTCGGTTTTTGAAAATTTAATAATGACAATGACAAGAAAGTGTCCATTTTGTTCTGATTTATATCGTAAACATTTCGTTTATTAATTTAAAATTTATTCATAAAGTACAACCACTGTAAGATCTTAATGAAAATGACCCTGATCGCCGAATGCAGTTTTGTGATATAATGGTGAATTTATGCGACCGTAATCCACGCCATTCGTCTCTTTTCGGATGAAACCCCATTTTGGATAAACAGAACAGTAAATTAACAAGATGTATGTGCTAGAGAAGAAAGAATCTTTACTGGATTATTGAAGCAGAAATTCAGGGAAGGGATAGTTGATAATAGAATCATTGGACTCTCTTCTTTGAAGAAACTTACGGGGCAGCTATTATTCCAGCAATTCAGCTTCATCGTCAAGTTCCATCACTTTTCTTAGCGAGAGACTGCTTAAGTTGGATATGTATGGATCTAACGTTTAAATTAGAGAATGGAAAGCAGCTTCATTTGTAGCAGCTCTTGAACGTTTTCGGGTATGATGCAATTTGTATTGCCGGTAGTTTCATTTTGTGATTCCTAAGCATCCTCATAAAGTAGTCTAATGGGCGCAGTGATAACGTATAATATTTGAACCAGGATTAGCATTTTGTGAACAGATGAAGGCATTTAGTAGTTGAAGTTGCTTCTTCTTTCGGTTCGGTTTTTCTGTTATTGCAAACCACTTTTTAAAGGATAAATTGGACGAAACATCAACAACTATTTCCATAAAGTGAAACCATGCATGTAGTGCGGAAAGCTCAAATTAAAATCTATGTTCTCGCTCTATTTCGTATTTAATACGGTCAAGATCATTCATTTTACTTGGTTTAGCGAGACATTGGACAAGCCGAAATTGATGGTGTAGTTGTTTTCTTGTGTATCATCTATCATTGTAAGAAACAGTTGGTATTTTAAAAAACAAAAACACGGAAACTCTATCTGATTACCTTTATTTTATATACCTTAATTGCCATATTAATTGAAATAAGTAGTTTTAAAGTTGATTAAGTGCCGTGAATAAAAGTACAAACGGAAATTTTGCAAAAAAGATATTGTTCATGTTTGATTCCTGATATCATTTATTAGAGAACATATCTAGTTACATTAATCACATTTATATTAATATTTGGTGATAAAATAACTATAATTACTATTATATTATTTATCGCACACATCGTATGTACTAAACCAATATTACAACAGCAGGAAATACGGTTTAGTGTATTGGTTAGAGTATACGCATCAATTAACTTGAAGTTTCTCTCTTGCTTGGGCGCAAAAATGCGCAAACTTTTACCTCTGCGTGGTAGTAGACGTCATCGTCTACTGTTCGCATAAAAAACCCGGGGGGTAAATGCTGATGATAGATAAAACGTTAGCTCAACACCGGAAATGGTTACATCTATATAGACTAATAGAAAGCTTATCAAATGTCCTTTGTAACTATGTAAACTCGTACACATAAGGCTAACTCTTTCGCTCGGGATATTTTCACCCGTCCTCGTCCGTTCCTTTTGTGAATCTGTAACTTTTTACGCTAACATGAAAATGAAATACTTCGTACTGAATGTAAAAGTCAGATTCATTTGCTATTGAAACATATGTATTTGATAAAGTATTCCGAGTGCTGCGACTCGACTAACAGATACGTATGAATTACGCGTGTAGTGAGTAAAAGGAGAGTAAACTGGGGGAAAAAGATTTTGGGGAAGATTTATGATGTCATGATGGAAAATAGTACGTGGATAAAAAAATAATGAAGAGTTACGACAACTGTGTGAGCACCAGATAATAAGCTAGTTCATCGGAGCTTAAAGGATGAGATGATTGACAAATGGAAGATAAGGACGACACAGGATACCATGGATGCAGATGATGGAAGGGAAAAAAATGAAAAAATGAAAAAAAAGAGAATAAAAAATGGAGAGTCGCAAAAGGTAATCAAGCTGTGAACCTTTTATTCAGATAAGCATTAAATTATGCATCTATCTATGCTAGTTTTTTTCGTTATTAACAATTATTAATGTAAATCAATTGTAAAATTACAAATAAACTTCAAATTCACTAAATGCATAATCTTTTTAATCTTTTATTTTTGTAGAATAAAGACCCTATTTGTATACAAATGTTGTACAATGCATGTGCTTATAATTAGTTGCAGGCGATCAGTTTTGTACATATTTTAACAGCGTGATAAGTTTACAAAGAATACTGACATTAGAGATGTATGTGCTTTATGTTAAACGAAGCGCATTATTTTGTTATATTGAAACTATTTCCTAATTCGAAGACAGACAAAATATGTGCGTAGCTAATTTTATAGTCATTTTAATAATGGCTGATCGACACGTGGTCTAGCTACGTTCTTTGTCACAAAGGTGGGCGGGAGAGAGAGAGGGAGGGCGGGCGAAAACAAACAAATATGGGGGAAACTGGGGGTTACTAAACAGTATCTAGAAGTCTCGGAAAAAACGCGGAAAGCGTTAGTACGATAAGCGGCATCCTTGAAGGTTACGGTGTGGGCTGAAGCGATTTTTCGAATTTGTTTGGTGGGGCCTGAAAAACGCGCGTGTATGGGCCCGCGCTCAAATCCTCAACCCTGTCATCACGTTAACGATAGGGAAAAACAATGTGATAAACGGTAGCTCTATCAGATAGAAATATCGAAACCGGCGAGAGAAAACGCGAGTTTTTCGCTTTTCCGCGACAAAGACCAGCTCTTACAGCGTTTTCGCGACGCTGCGATATGGATATCGCCGTATCCGACGGGATTTTATTTCGAATTTGGAATTGAACAACTAGTCAAAGAAAACCTTGGTAAATATAAATTCCTATGTACGCTTGATTTCAATAAAGGTACAACGGCTAAGAGCGTTGAGTGTTCAGCTTGCTGGACGTTCAGTATTCGTACCGTCGTTCCTTTTATCGCTTTTCTTTCTGTTTCTTTCTGCGCAGAAATTGCCGACATTAAGAACACCTAATTTTAAATTCATTTGCAGGTACAACTGGTACATGGTACAACTCGCGCTGATCGTCACTGAATGTCTTGACAATTTTGACAAGGCGAATGATGCTTAACATATTGTTACACTTTAATTTACTATTGTATTAAACATACCAATAAAATTGCTACATCGGTATTATCTAGCCACATAATAGTTCTTTGTAACGTATTTTTCTCTGAATATCAAACCTCTCCAGCGACGCGCTACAATATGCGTCATGAATCATGCAACTAATGTAAAAATCGTGCATATTTCCCAACTTAGTTACAAAATAATATATTGTAATGTTTTGACAATATGAAATTTGGGAAAATTTTTGAAATTTTACGAAATTCTAAATTTTTCTTCAAAAATTGAGGGTCGTGAATCTGGGAATGTCCCTAGACACTCTTTTAGCAGATGAAAAGAGACGTGTTAAGATATAGAAATGAAAATAACTACTAATCTAATACAAATCTAATAAATACAAATCTAAACAAGAAGAAGAAGAAGAAGGACATAAACACCAGGTTTATGTCGTTCTTCTTCTTGTTTAGATTTAAGATTCTTCGAACCTCTTTTCTTCTCTATTACCACATGATTGATGTAAGAAGTTCTTGATCTTTTAATGATATTGTTTCTTAACATGTTCTGTATTTCCAGATGGACATTGTTGCGATATGCTTCAGGAATTGGGTACGTCTTGCAAGAAAATGGAACGGACTCGTCGACATGGAGAGTGAGACCACCGGAGTATTGTCAACTAATTGTATATATTTCTCAAATAATTGTTTTACGAATGTTTTGTATTTTACATCACAATTTACTTCAATTAACATTTTGCAATGTATATCTTTTGTTGTTGTTGTTGTTATTGTTGTTGTTGTTGTTGTGTTTTCTTCTTCCTCTTCTTTGAATAAATGTTGTTCTCTACTCGTGTCTTTGTTTTCTCCTTTTGATGTTAATGTGGCATCGACATGTTCATCTGCTAATGTTGTTGTTGCTTATTAATACAATCGTCGCTATGATCAAGAGTATCTAAGCTAGTTTGGTTTTATTTAACAAAGCATTAATACTATCAGCGCTACGCTCAATAGTATCTACTGTTGTTTCATTTTCGCATGCATTAAAGTAATTTTCCTTCCCAAATGACCAGTTTGAGATATCAGATGAGCTGCTAAACCCAGCTGCTGATTTAATATTTGATTTTCGTACAATTTATTTTTAGCAATGAATTGGGTGACACTATTGAAGGGAAGAGTTGTGTTTTTGATGTACATACAATTAGTTTCGTTTCGTTCACATAGCTTCGTGCTGTGATAGGTAGATAGGTGATAGGTCATGTCCGATGATTTCTTCACTAATATACTACTGAACACACTTATGAATAAATTTTAAATTGAAATATTTACTCAAAACTATTGGACTTGGAAGAAATGCTACGTACCATATGCCTGGACGACAGCTAGACATAAAGTCACAAATAAAATTGGTGTTGTTTTTCACGATTGTTCGACTACGTTGGCAATTGTTTTATTCCATTGTCACCTATGATACTTTTTGAAAAAATTGAAAATATACTATTATTGAAATATATGCCGAAACGAACGATTTTTGCTGTAGCATGATGCAAGGACGCAACTGATGCTGGTATTCTGTGTTCTCTGATGACACTCTTGCCCACATGCAATACTACAACGTTAAATTACACTAAGAATTTAGATGAAACGGACCGAAAGACATTTAATTGATAAAGATAACTTCTATACGATTGACGTATGCACTGGAACTTGCCGTAGAAATTTTAGACATTAATTTGATGAAAGGAGAATGACAGATAAAAGTAGTTAATATAAGTCTTCCCCACGATTGTCGTTGGCTGGACTTCTATTAATTTTCTTATTTTTAGGCCCCATAAGTATTCGGCTAAACACAGGAATCTTTCTCTAGGGATCGGGCTTCTTACCAACAGATGGGCCCTCATGTGTCTCGTGACATGCCAAGATGAGAAGTGAATATGGCGCTGATGACAGCTAACCTCGTTGTTGTTATTGTGTTTCATTACAATACATAATACCGATATTGTTCAAAGTACAGAGAGGAGTATGCTATCTGTAGCCCACAGGGATCGGCGCTAGACCCAGTCCTGTTCACGATCTACGTAATGGACATTCCAAAACCGGAAGATCGACCAGTGCTGAACGCCATCTATGCAGATGACACAGCAATCCTGGCTACATCGCGTAACGCCGAGTTGGCGGTCAAACTTAGGCAGGCGCATTAGACCAAAATCTCTAACTACTTCGATTACCAGAGACTCACGATCAACCTGAGCAAGACGCAAGCGATTGCGTTCGCCTGGAGACAACACGGTCCGCTTCCCAAGATCAAAGTCAGAGTGGCGGAGATCGATTGGAACGGGAAGATCGAGTATCTCGGAATGATCCTTGACGAAAGGCTGAATTTCTCGAAGTATCTCAGAAGAGCTCGAAACAGGGCACTAGGTGCAGCCAGACAGTTGTATCCCATCTTTTCAAATTCCCACCTCAACCTTAAAACGGGCGTCATGCTGTACAAGTCACACATACGCCCGATCCTTTCCTACGCCAGTCTCGTCTGGGTCACGGCGGCATCCACCTACATTACCTGCCTTGCGAGTGTACAGAATCGCTGCTTGCGATTAGTACTACACATACCCCAAAGCACCTCGCTGGCAACACTGACACACCTGAGCGAGACTGAGCGGCTGCAGGAATTCCTGGCACGGCTCGACAAAAACTTCTTCGAGAAGACGCTAACTAGCGAGAATCCCGCAATGAAGAACGCCACCATCCGAAGAACCGTTTCAGGATCGAGGCACAAGACCACCTACGATCACCTGAGTAGGCTGGCATAGGTATCACCATAGCGTATACTAGTACCATACTAACGTATATTTTTCTGTTTTAGGAACCGAGTAGGGAGTCCAGGAAGAAGACTCCGAGGACCAAACACCTAGGACCGAAGACCCCAGGAAGATCATCAACTTGATGGAACTGGAAGAAGAAGGACAAGGCAGAAAACCAAGGACACGCCATGCTACATCACTCGTAACCAAACTCCACCGAGTACACTTGCTGCCGAGATTGGCTAAGCCGATGAATTCTTCATAAAACTTGACTGTAGTTATAGTGCAAGCCTACACGATTTAGAGTGAAGAATCATATACCTTTGTCGAGCCTTTTGGTTGTCTGGTACCTGTTTGAAGTTTCTTTTGTTTGGTTTTCTGGCTCGAAAAGTACGTCTATCGACGAATTGTAAAGCGCCATGGCCATCGCCCGAGTTATTAAGAAAACATCAAACCGCAACTCTAGTATAAGGTATTTCTATATTTTCCTTTGTTTGTTCGTAATTAAAACCGTAAACAACAAATAAGTATCGGCACCCTTCGCACCACACAAGTTTAATTTATTATATAATAAATAGTCCGGGACGGCCTAATTATTATATATCTAATTATTATATTACTATATAATAAATTAAACTTGTGTGGTGCGGAGGGTGCCGATACTTATGTGTTGTTTACCATACAACGCCACAGTCCTTGCTATCATTATTAATTAAAACCGGTTGCATTAGTTTGGTGAGTCAGTTTCGACTCTTCGAGACCGATTTTATCTAATAAATAAATAAAACTGTCTTTTATTAAACCGATACCCATTTAACCTTGCCTAGTACGATGCGATGCGTTGATTATAATATTCATTCGTTTCTCTATTTAAACTTTATAAATTGTTAATTTTCTTTTGTCTTGTCACATTCAAATAAACTTGAAAATATATTCGAACTTGCTTCTTTTCTTTCTCATAAGTCTCATGCTCTGTAAATGTTCTGATATATGTAGTAGACGTTTACGAGCTACTCAACTGCAATGTTCCCAACGGAAGAAATAAATTGGTATCAAAATTTTTAAATGTACCAGATTTGACCATTTGTACTAGGTGGCGCAGTCCCAGGTTACCAATTTTTAAAAGAAAATGTGCTGGGTTTCGGTAAATTGCAGATGGTATTCCTTTGTGTCTATAACTGTTCCTTACCAAACCTTTGGGGTTTGGGTTTTCATCTAGGTTACTTTAGATAAAAAAATTAAGGAATGGAGACTAAAAAAACGTTTCAATCCACCCGAACTGGATGCAACAATAACGTGAGAACTCGTCAGCTTGTTTTATCGTCGTAGGAGTTAAACCGATTAGGAAAACGAAAAGATATATTTTATTGCTCTCAAACATTTTAATGAAAATCCCTTCTTCATCCGCATCAAGACGGACGAGACAAATAATTTATTACGGTGGAAAATCGCAGCGTAATTCTTTTCTTTGAAGTTCCATGATGCAATCTATCGGTTTTTCTCAGTCAAACTTCGTTATGTGTCTACGAAAGTTCCGGTGTTGTATTTGGTAGTAGTTGCGTACAAGAGGAGATTCCAAGGTGTCAATCAGCGATCGGATTGAAGCTTGGCAGATTTTCGGAGCCCATCCAATGTTGTAAAACACCACTTTCCGTTTCGACCCGCGGTTAAAGAGAGACATTTGCTCTTGACATTTCGACGATTTTCAGATTTTTGCAATTTACAGGATTATTATGAATAAAAAAAAATATATAGCCAAATGAACCTGAATTAAATAATGTATACTCAATTTGAAATGATATAAATATTCTATCTAACTCTAAATAATGAAATCGCAAGCTAACAAGTAAAAAGTAAGATGCTGATCACTAGAGGCAGCAGGACCTGCCACTATATAATAAATTAAATTTGTGCGGTGCGGAGGTTGCCGATACTTATGCGTTGTTTACCATTGTATTCAAAATTTTCCTTCAACAAGATGAGGGTTTTGCAAGCGATGTAGGTGTGACTTAATTAGGGCGAGGGTTACACCAGTTTCATAATAACTGTGTGAATTGCAAAAATCTGAAAATCGTCAAAATTTTAGCGATAGATTTTATACCCTAAACATGCGGTTTAACGTTAGTCGTTTAGTTTAGTATTACTGTTATATAGATGACAACTTTACCTTCAAAACCTGCACCAAGTGTTAGTGAGTGTGGTAAGGTACGTATCAACGTGTTTCAGAGGACCGTGTGAATTTTGTAACTCATTCTCTCGTTGCTTCTGTTTGGTGACGCATAAATTCCAAACTTCGGAAACTTAGGAACAGTTAGAGTCATCGACAAAAGATGGGTTTTAGCATTTTCATTAAAGTCTCGAAAATAGATAGAACTAGGACGACATTTATTTCGAGGAACATTAGGAAGTATAGTATCTTTTACTTTTGGCATTGCTAGGGTAAAATTTTTAAGAATTTGTCAGTACTTGAAGGGTAGAAGAGCTACAAGGTTACATACGGGCATCTTCGCGGGTACTTTATAACAAAAAGCGTAACTATGTAGCTCTATCTGTTGAGGTGCAATACCTTTTCCCTCAAGGGTCTGTTGTCTATACTTCAAAATTACCAACCTCCCGCTTACAACTCTCTTTGACTAAATAAATTAAAATTACTTAAACCATATAGTCTCATTGCACTTCACTTATTACTATAAGCGTTTACCGGTTTGGCTGCTCGCAAATCGTAGAATTACTCTAATACGTCTAATACACGAAGAGCTAAAATGATACAGCGAATTTGGCAAACATTGGGCGGCACGTCAAAAATAATTTCACCTCATGATCGCCCCAAAATAAATGTCGCCGATTTAATTTTGATATAAACCTACCGTTAATAACCTGGCGTTCGCAATTTGTTGGGAAAATATTTGTAAACACGTCGTTATACTGTCGTCGACGACATGCTTGTTCCGTTCCGCTCTTGTTAACCCTGTTTAGTGATTCATCTGATTTGTTATCGTAAATAAATCTGAAAATTGAGCTTATTAAAAACTGTATCACCTTAACTGTTAATTGAACGTTTTCCATTCTATTTTTTTCTGGAAGAGGTATGATGTTTCGGCAAGCTAAATGTATTTTTCTTCCGTATGTTTTATTAATATCTAGTGATTGCCACGTGTACACTGCCCAAAATAATTAAAGGAAAACTCATTTTCATTTCAATAACTTTTTTAGTTGTAATAAAATAGGTCTTATAAAGTATATCTGAAAGAAATCACATTTTATTTGAATGAATTTGAAAAAACAAAACAACTTTTTATATAATTTTTAAGATAAGAATAACAATTCAGAAAAATTATAAGAAATAGAGCGAATAACAAGTGTCCTTCTTCCATAACGTAAAGTTATTTTGAAAAATTGTGGGTCACTAATAATGTATGGATTTTCCATTAGTATGGATAATTGTTTAACACCTCCGACACTTTCTTGGATAAGTCTATCAATGTCTTCTTGCTAGTTGTTGGAGTGTCTGAGCGGGGTCTAGGCACCTCCTGCTACAAACAAATACCAAAGATGTTCGACCGGGTTCATATCGTGACTTGTGCCTATTTTGGACCTATATCATAAGCGGTTGGTATAACATTATTCATCAAAATGGAATCAATGAGCGGTTAGTTTCCTTGTAACTAATACGAGATCTGTCCTTTTAGCAATACTAAATCCATCCCAAACCATCTCAGATCGGCCACCAACTTTTTTGATTTCTTTTACGATAATTGCAGAATGGTGTTCATGTGGGCATCGGTATACTCGACGGTCAAACGAAATCGTGACTCTATGAAGAGTATTGGCCTCCAATTTTGAAGGTCATACCACGCACGAACGAAATTTAAACGACACCTTATCGTTTCGGAATTAAAGTTGGTTCTCGCACGGGTCTTTTTGGTCTCATGATTGCCTCTTCAATCTACTCCTAAATGTCTGATCGAATATCTTGAAACCATGTTTGAGTTCAACTTGATGATGTTTTGCTGTGGATGTACGAGAGCGCAAGGAGGATGGGTCTGAAAATAGGTCCCATTCGACTTGTTTTCCTCTTGGAACCTTGTCCAATCCGGCTTTTATGTTCTCCGATTTCAAAGGAGCGATTCCACATACGATGGATAGCAGGAGGTCTACTTCTCGAGTACTGCTGCCATTCTCGATAGTACCTACAACACGTAGGCACATTAATTCATTTAGATGCCTCGCTTCGATATAACTGGTGTCCTGATTGACACTTTATGATGAATTGTCAACATGTTGTCAAGTAATCAAAATATACTTTGATTGATTGATTCACTCTATTGCTTGTAGTTTCTTTGAAGTGGTATTGTTATTTTGAAAATTTTACGAAAATTTGTATTGTTTTTGGAAATTTATTCGAACAAAATGCCAGTCTTTAAGATAAGCTTCATGAGGTATCTATAGTTCACCACGGTGGCAGTACAAGGATAAAAATATAGTTGGTGACAATATGCAATTTCACTTCTCGGTTGCTTCACTCATACTATGGGCAGAAATACGGTATTTTGTTGAGTGTGTGTAGATGCATGAATTCCAAATAACGATAATGTCCATCATTGTCATTGTTGGTGCTAAATAATTATGGAACTGTGTAAATTAACCTTTGTTTTTATTTTGTTGTTTGTTACGTTTCCTATGTCTGGGGATTATAGTTTTTTTTGATTTATTCAAATTGTTCAAAAAGTAATGGAAACTTTTTTTAATTTTAAAAACTTTTGTACTATTAACGTTCTGGTGATTTTTAATTAAAAAAATAAGTCACTACTATTAAATTACCTTCTATATTGATCATATTTTGTTACATAGCACTATAAAAACGTTTTGTTCAACATGCATACATTCCGCAGTAATGTCAGCTAGTTCCTATTCTCTAGGGGAAAACGTTTTTACCCTTGTAAGGCTTCTAGCTTGTCACTTCTTTTATTTCCCGCACACGATATTGGAAAAGAATTCAAATACGCAAGCAGAAGTTATACGTGCATGTAACTATACTAACATATACATACGTACGTTATATAGTTGCATTCAACAAAAGAAAATCGATAGCATACGCAACTCATGAATAAAAATGTTCAGTCTTTACGTATGCATATTTAATCTATGTGAATATGTCTATTTCAGACGGAAATATACCATATATGTAGTTTCTTTTCTATAGAGGAATAGAAACGAAATTGGTTTTATTTTTTACATACAGCACAATTGAAAAATAACAACGTATAGAATGCAAGTAACGCTATGTGACTTCGGATTTACTCGTACGCCGGTTAGTGTTATAACTTCAGAAGATTATTTATGTGACACATAACGACGCAGAAACTCACTAGTGTTGCGCTTAAACATGTCCAAACATTGTTTTGAAGTTATCACGCGATTCTGTTTTCGATAATTCGCCAGCAGGCGCGACACCTATCTCCCCCTTATTTTATTTTACATGAAAGATGCTTTGGGCACGTTCAATTTAGATGTGTACCATGTTAGCAAACTCGACGACCTGGCCGCTCCTTGTGAAAGATGGATATTCGGCCACGTTCAAACTCATTAAACCAGTAAGGGAAGACGGATGCAGCTGAGAAGGTCCTTGTACCTTCTAAGCTGCATCTATTTTCCCTTTGATTTCTGCACACGTTTCCTATTTTAAAAAGGAAGTTGTATCACGGATCGGAATACATAAACTTGCTCACTTTCAACAGACCTCAAAGCAACAACTCGATTACTCTCTTCGAAATTTTGACAGACTTCGACTAAGAATCCATGTGTCCACAAAAATTTAACTTCTTATACTATTCTCGCATGTCAGAATGTGCGCATATAAGAAACTTTACAATGAGTTTCAATGTAACAAGCATATAAAGTAAATATTTATGCAGCTAACGACTAGTATAATAAGATAATACACAATTTTTGAAACTTAAATGTTAGGAAGATCATGATTCCGCATTAAAAATGAACTCAATAAAAACTATTTTATATTTGAAAGTAATATATATTCACCTACATGCAACCAATCACAATAAAAAAAATTACCGTAAAGTGATATTTAATGTCAACACGTTTGCTTTGCAACAGATTTTATATCAAAATAAAGGGATCTTTTTATCTCATAATACATTGTTACATGGCAACTATTTATATTTTTTTAATCAATAGATACGTAACGCTCACGATGGGCATATTATGCAACTTTAATATACTTATAAAGCTTACCCTTGATAGAAAAAGATGAAAAGAATTAAATTTATACATTGAAAAAGGTATGCTCATCCAGAATACCATAGCTGTAAGCCTAGAACAAGCGAGCATTAAAAACTTTTAATTAACATTTTATGGTTACACGCTTATACGAAATTCTTCAATCTTATTAAATCATAATATACGCCTGGACATTCACATGTAGAGTATACAGAGAGAAATTGAGATGAGGAAATTATTAAAGGTACTGCTATTTTTATGCTAGTAGGAGTAACAAATAATGATTTGATTTGAGCAAGAATTACGGGGTAATGTGGCAAACACTGTTCCACATCTCATAAACTAGTTGATTAATTCGGAATTGCACTGGGAACTCGTGGACTCTCATTGTAAACCTTACTACCGAGTGATGCGAGGAAAAATCCTTCTTCTATCTTTACTCTACAAGATATTTACAAGTACATACCTACTTTTACTGGTTACCTATCCTAAAACAAAAGCATGTGAGATACTTGGAACTAAAGGCAAAAAGATTGGCTCGTAGCGGAGAATCATAAACATGTGATTATATTGTGACGAACTATGGACTGCCCCACAAATTTAAAGGCTTTTCAAACTAGAAAAGGGTATGAATTCATATAATCATCACTTTTAGTAATTCTTTAAGTTTTGTTTCAATGTTGGTAGCGGACAAGTTTTGCTAAAATCAATCTGCAATTTGTGTAAAGAAATGTTTTGAAATTATTTTGCTTGTACGCGTCACTTACAAGGTCGTACTGCGTCAGAGGCAAGAAGTGTAGCATCATAGGAAGTTTCGCTTTATAAATCGTTCGAATTTTCATTTCAAAAAATTTAGCCTAAGCCTAAGCTATTAATGTAACTTTCCCGCTATGTTTTACTAAGAGAATGTTTTGAGAATAAAATAAAGAAACGATTAATAAGTGATCTGTTTGCATAGTGAGATTAAAACAGAGAAAGAAAATAGGCAAGTTAATTCTTGACATCTTCCGAATATCAACGTTTCGAAAGTAGTCTAGAGAGAGCACATGTCGTAATGTGCTTTGAGATAAAGGCGCGGAGAAAACAACGCTACATGTTAGTCCAGTTAACATATTTCATTTTGTAACTTATTCTGTCGAACTTTCTAATTCTGAAAACCAGACGTAAGCAATAGTTTTGTAATCTCTGGACACGCATTTTGTGCGTGTAGTCAATGCATGGGCCGTAAATAGTATTATTATATATTAGTAAAATGCATGCGGTGACTGCGTTGAAACCTATATTGGATAAACGAGAAGGGCACTACTTTCAAAGGTGCATTGCTGCTATGGGAGGATCGAGTCGTCAACAATTTTGCCTTTACTTCCGTGCAGTTTTGGCATAGATAAGCGAAACAAATTATATAAGAATTAAAGATCTTTTGCATACCATGCAGTTATACGGTTAACAATAGGAATCCAGAATTTCTCAAACAATTTTTTTTTTAATTAGTCAAATAACCTGTGCGGTGCAGAGTGTGCCAGTGCTGTAGTGTTCGTTATTGGCGGTAGATCAGATCTTGAGCAAGTAGCAGCTTACATGGAACTGCACTGCATTCTATTTGTTATTTATACTTAATACTTTAACTAATTTTAATTTATAATTGTCGTCTTTTTTGTCCACTAGCATCTATGCTTTTATTTATGAATTTCCTGTAAGATATAGGAAAAACCATGTAAGAAGACGTTTTCCAAAACATGTAACTCAATTAGAAATCGTTCAATGGCCCAATGCCACTCGTTAATTGATTTCAGTGTGTTATTTTTAAATGTCCCACATATTAAGAACCCACGCCTGTTCTTTTCTTGGACAACGTTGAAAAGTAGTGTCAGTGTCACTCCTCTAAAAATAGCAAATTTGTAAATATAAATAATATGAAGACGTAGTCGTAAGGAACGAATATCTTAATTGAAAATATGGTGTGGTATGAAGTTACCAACTTTCAGATTTTATACATCTCGTTTTATTTACTAAAGTTTACTAATAAACCAACTAATATTGTGCGTGTTGAGTTGGACCAGATGTGGGAGTAATTTTTTGAACATTTGATTAAGCTTTTGTTAGAGAGGAAAGCGATAACGAAAGATTTTGAATGCGCAGTATTAGAACTACAAGTTCATTGAAAGGCGAGCTGTTCAAAGAGAGCATTCAATGAAATGATGTTCGGTTTTTCTATTTTACCATTAGTTTTCGTTGCGTAGTATTTCATTTTTTTTAGATTAATTTATTCACCTACTCTTTGATAAACAGAATAGTCTCACAAATTCCGGGAAAACGAAATAGTAAACAAATGACGGCTGGAGTGGGGAGAATGCGCTTAATGGAGCTAAGTGCAGAAAAATCATTGCTGTTTGGCACCTTGTAATGGGTTGCCCAATTTTAAACACGGTTTTAGTTAATATTTATTTATTTAATAGAATTGGTCTCGTTTATTTAATTTCTTGAATGTATTTATTTGATGTTTATTACTTCTTATTTCACCTTTGTGTGTAAATATTTTATATGTAAAAATTAGGCAAGTACATGACTCAGAAAAAAGTATTGATTTTTTTACCTTATGATATTTTGTGCGCATTATGATTGGGGAGAGATTTAGAAAGAGGCGTAGGAAACTAAGATGATGTTACTCAAAGCGTTGCAAGACAAAAAAAGCCTTCTCCCAGCACTCAAGGCAGTAAAACGTGTGACCAGCGTCCAGGTATCGGCGGTTACCGTATCTTTTTTTTCTCGTTGACGAAGATACCCTTCCGTCATCGCCAGAAGAGCCACGGCCAAGGAATCCAGAAAATCAGGCGGTACTGCACAGCCGTTATGATGTACAAAGGTACGCTTAGTAAGGATGTTAACCGCAGCCTAAATGAGGTGTTTAAGCACAGAAAGTGAAGCCGGTCACTATCATAAGAAGAGCCGCGAGCCAGGATTACCGCTGCCACCAGAAGGACGAAAATGCAGTGTTTTGTGGATTTCAGTAATTAATAAAATTGATATTCATTTCGTGCTATTTTCGGGGACCCTATTCTCGGTATGAAATTTTATTTTTATTTTTGATCAATTTTTTTATTTCTTGGTGCATGACTACTATTTGCTCGAGAACCGCACGACCTGCTGCTACGTGCTACGAAACATTTCAAAGGGTCTCTATTAATATTTTAAAATAAACTTCTCAAAAGTAAGCAGTCGTTTTATTCAAATTTCATTTGCTTTGCAATCAGAAACGTTGCAATTTGGCGCTAAACGTGGAATCAACTTGGCGCCAATCGTAGGGTCAGCATGGTTGCAGCCTTTGATAACTGCTATACCTTGTTTTTCTTCTCCTTGGCATTGGTATAATTATTTGAGTATTAATTGTTGTTTCTTTTGTGTTCTATATAACGAAAGTGATTTAAGTGTATAAGCAGATCTTTTATTAGAAAAATATGAGTGACAAACCAATACTATCTTGGTCTAATCCAAAGGCAGGAAACATGCAGTTCATGCATTTATATAGGTTTCGATAATGAAATCGTATGTATAGATAAACGAAGATTGATTTACAAGTTCACTCATTTTCTATTATTTATTTTAAGATAATGTGATGCACGACTGTAAAAACATTAACTTTTGGAAATAATTATTTGCCCTATATGCCATTGTACAGAAACATGCAATTCCATTCCGGGCTTTTTCATCTAATTTGTTTGGTTCTTCTAGAATTGTTTGAATCGCTATAGTACTGAGTAGAAAAATTCTTAATTTTTGCTAGATAAGTTTATTTAATTTTCATTATATATCAAAACATCATTATTCTTTTAGCTTTAGCTTTTTAACTAGATGATTTTATGTCTTAGCAGAAGACAGCTTTATTACATATTTTATGGTTCACCGAGCTCACTCTTAGAACATTGCTACTTCCTTAACAAAATGATCTCCAGCATTACGGTAATTTTGCATAGAAAGTAGACACACTCACTTTCCTTAATATATTTACAGCATTAAATAATTTACTATAGGGACCGCAGAGACGGCGAGACACCATCACCAGCGCAACATGAAACATGAATTCGTAATGGGGACGAACGATAATGCGAAGCCGTAGCGCCACTTTTAACAATAATATAGCTTTCGGTTAATATTACAAGCAGTATGTAGTCTCTTCCGAAATTAATTTTTAAGAGATCGTCCGATTTGAATAATTCAGCAATTTTTTTGTCGGTTCCTTCCGGGAAACAGGTTCCACGATATACAAGTAGCTTGCTGAATTTTCCGAGTAAAAATATTGAACGTTTCGCTTTCGTCATGTCTGAATTTGCATGAATGTGTCTAATTTGAATATTTTTGCTTAAGCAGATACTATTAGATTTGTTAACTTGAACAAGATGATAATATTACAATGTATCAAGTTTATTTTCAACATTTATGGAAAAATGTAAGGTTAGGCGTTTTTAGTTTGTTTGGAAATCGATTTTTCGAGTTGTTGGGAATTGTAGGCATATTAACAAAAAGTAAGTCCTAAGGTAATCGCAAAGTTAGCAATCAGAAAGGTTAATATTAGGAGAAGGCACTGAATAAGTATTAGCAAAATAACCATTGTTTATTCGTTTGCCAAGCATATGCATTAATGTTGACAGTAAGGACTGTGGGGTAGTATGGTAAACACTAAACTTCTCATCACACAAGTTATTTGGTTAGTTGCCTTGTTGTATCCCTACTCTAAAAGTACGGGCGCTGCAACTCCTAATGGATGGACAGAAATGCTGTTGACCTGCCGAACCATTTAGTCGGTTCTTACCGACCAATTGGTAACTAGGAACTGCCCGTCACGTCCGTTACTTTGTAACCAACCAGAGATGAGATAGTGAAGCTGCAAGACTTTCTGGGTAAACGCCATAGAGTAAACGTTTATCCTAATGGGTGAACAAGAAATATGTAATGCCAGCCTCCTTAGAGGAAGGCTGCTGACCCACGCACGCAATAGGTTCCCACCGACCACTAGGAAGAAGCTGCCCGCACGAGTCCCATTCCTCAGTGGAAGGAGTGGTTGCTGGTGGACACTTCTTCCCCTGTACTGCCAATGTTAAAGAAGTTCCTTCTTAACTTTTGGTGGGTAACGGTCGGTACTGACCTATCGGAACCTACCTTACATCTTGCCCTCCGAGGTCTGGGCCGCGCATGGTGACAACTATCGGCTCGTCGGAGTCTAGGTTGCCCAAGTGCGACAATTACCGGCTTTTCACGACGCAGGCCGCTGGGCGTTGGCGACTAGCGACGGAAACGAAATCGATCATGAGGTACAATCGGCCTGCCCGTGACATAAGCCTCAACAACGGGGATGGCCGGGCCAAGACCCTACCGAAATCGCGCCGACGAGATGTTCGTTACCCAGACGACAGCCATGACAGCTAGCTCCTTACCTGGACCCCAAGGCCTGGGTCTTAGGGAGCTCCTGGCATCAGGATGAATACAAAGGATTCCCCAACCAGTCGGTACACGATCAGTGCAGCAAGTTGCCTCCTCTCCTATGCCCCCGTCACGCCCGTTACTCTAAAACCAGAGGTTGGTTATTGCAATTGCAGGGTTTTGTGGGTAAACGCCATAGGGTAAACGCTTATCCCTAATAGGTGGACGGTCAGATAGAAGTATTTGAAAACTTCATAGACTCTAATTTTCTTAATACTGTCGGTTAATATACGATGGGCACATTGGCCTTAATGTCATTAAATTAACAAACGAAGCTAAGGATAATATTAACACACCTTTCTCATAGCAATCACCTACTACCGCTTCTCGATCTCAGTGTTATGAAGCCACTTAAGGTGCGGTGGCACAAGGTATTATTGACCTGACAACGAAAACATGTGGAAGTGAAAATTCCAAGAGGAGATTTACCGGCATTAGTTAGGAAAACCCTGGAAGACTTAAAGTGTGATATTATTAAGAATGGATTTAAAAGGGCTGAGATTTTGGATGCGATACCCATCTCCCCGATATCCTTCCCATACTCAATTCTTTGTGAAGGATATTTTGCACACGTTCAATTGAGATATTTACTATATTAGCAACCTCTCTAATCTTCATCCGGCAGTCTGCTAACACGATACCATTAACTTTGTTAACTATATCGTCCGTAGTGACCTCAATGGATTTCTGCATACGTCTTCCGATTCAAAAAATAAATCAGTCACTGGTCGGTATTATTAATTTTCCATGATTGTACAAATACATAAATTTGCTCATTTTCAACAGCTCTCAAAACAGCAGTACTCGATAATTCTCTTCAAAATGTGGGCAGACCTCGACTAAGGAGTATTACTCGCAGTCTGTAATGGGTATTTTGATACACAGTTGGTAATGGAGATTTTGATCTGTTTCTAAATATGAATACATCTCATGCTATTCTCATTTAATTACGTTAGGGATAGTAAATGGCGTTGTATCCGATCCCCCAATGAAATTCTATACATTTTTGATGGGTCGGGCGATCGGACTGACTACTGCAGAGTTTCTACACTATCTGCTTCAAGAAAGTTCTAATGCGACTCGTCTGATCCAGCGTTTATCTCTTGAAAGATTTCTTGAATAAGTCTGTGGGGGCAACTACGTACTACGGACTATAGGGTTGTTCCTATGTAGATTAGAAAGGAAATATTATCTCTAAATGATCATTCTCTGTACTGGGATGCTCATAGTGGGCGCTGCATGCATGCATCATTCCTGCAATCGCAATTATTGTGATTTCGTCGCCTATTGTTATTTACGTTGATCAATGTAGCGTTAGTGGTAGTATTCTATTGGCAGTTCCAATCATATGTGTTAAGTAGCGCTGATCGATATGGTGTAATGGTTCACTGTTGTAGAGTTGGGGCATTCTAGACTCTGATCCATAACCGTGAGCCGATGGAGTTCATGATCCTCTCGATTGAAGATGACGCGATATTTTTACAAAAAAAGACAGTTGTAGGCTTAGTTGAGAAGGGAAGTTACAGACGGTATTTCCAGTTTTCAGACAAACAAGAAAAATACCTTAGAACTGCATATACGCTCAAGCCAACACCACAATGTCATATATCTCTTTCTAATTTGGCATCTGTTAAATCGTGTTACGGCTAGTAAAAATTAGAATCTACCGACGCCGAATATTGAACTCGTTTGCGTCTAGTTAAAAGCGGAACGAACTAGACTGTTGGAAAAGGTCACAAAAATGTTGGTCATGAAATATGAGTTGTAAATCGGAAAAACGTAAACTGAATTTGCTGTAATAACGAGATAAATGTCATCTGTAGCTTCGGTTTTATAATATCTATAATAATAACGTTAATAAAAGAGCTCGAAGATGAGTATTTGAAATGTTAAAAATTAGCCTTTGTTGATTCGGTGTTAATTTACATTCAATAATGGCATCGTAAGAAAACTAATTCATCTATAATGATATAAACACGAAAAGCGTCATCACTAATTTGTTATCGGAAAGGTGACTGTGTTTACAAGAATACTGGCCAAGTGTTCTTGTTATTAGGTATCAAAGCAATAGATATACTAGAGAGACGTTTGCCAACTCTCTTAAAATGCTTAAATGCAGTAAGGCGTTTAATAAGTTTTGTCTAGGATGTATTATCACCAAACAATAATAACACTAGAAACAACTTGGATGCAACAGCCAAATACATGATTTGCGCTTATCTGCAAATGTCTCTTTTATTTATGTTAGACATAGTCATAATACAAATGTCGGAGATATAAATTTGTTATACGGTGGGTACTGAAAAAATATAAGGAGCTATTTAAAAAAACTACGACATTTGTGCTTGATTTTGGTAGCGTTTCCTGTTTAATACCGGTTAAAATTTATACAAAAATGTACCTGTACTTCAGATTTTTGAAAGAACAAGCATTTTAAAATTTAGGCGATTACATTACAGAGGTGCATTTCTAGATGCGAAATAACCAACGCAATAATATACAGAGCTTTCCATTTAAAATAATAAATAATGTTTGGTTTCCATAAAAACAAAAAGTCACACTCAATTTACTCAAAGGACAGGTTATTGAACGATGATCTGTGATAACCAATTTTTTGCCAATATAGGACGCCAGCCAAGAGGCTTGTACAAGAAGAAGGTAATTGAGTTGAATGGTGTGGCAAATTTAGGTAAAGAAGTGAATTCGCTACAGATTTTTTATGTGTTCCAGATGAAAATGTGAAATAGTTGGAAATTGTTTAATATGCAAATAGTTCTCGGAGAAACTTATAAAATAATGAGTGTCAATGTGGAAAGTGTTAATTGTATGTGGACGCGTGCGGAGCCTTTCATGTGCCGATCTCAGTTCCAACAAGAATAGTAACGATGACGCCATCATTTCGATGATCAAAAGGTATTACTGTTAAATTTAAAAGAATCTGTTGACATGAATGTTGAACGACACCTTGTGTAAGTATCAGAAGTAAATGTCGCAAGATCCTCACAAACGAAGAAGAACTTGTTTTTGTGTTATCTTTTTTTATTTCTAATAAAATTACTTTATTTCTTATATTAAAAATACGTGAACTAGTGAGAAGTAACATAATGGTTCCTTTCAGATATAGTGAATACCATTTTTTACAGAAGATAGAGTAATTATCAGTTCTCTTGTTGTTGTAGATTTCGAAACTTAAGCTGAATGCATAGAAGCTATTGGAGCGGAAGCGTCCTCGTATGCAAACAAATCCTTATTGAGGAACTACTTTTAAAACAATGTATCTCCATAGCGGTATTCAAACTTTATAGCGCCTGAATCCAACAACGGGATTCCAATTCGAACTCCTTTGCTAACAAAACAACAAAATTACAACGCTAACTGCATTAGTTAAATGATAAAACTAAGCTCAGAGAGGCTCCTACGAAACAGAAGCATTCCCGAACAACTATGAATATATGTATCTGCTAGAGTAACTCCAATTAGATACGTTGTCTTATAATTCATTTAACGTTTGTACCTTTTTATCTTTATCTGTACATGTTCTGTGTTTGCAGTATTTATTCTACAGCACACTGACGGAAAAAGGTATATAAACACAATAGAAAAGTACATTAATGCAATTTTTTTCCTATAAAATTGGTGCAACGAACGAGTTTTAATAAATTTAATTTGCTTAATGAACACGTATTTTCCTGTATTCAATAAATTGATTTATTCATATAAAGAATTGTTTTATGGATTTGTTTATTACAAATATTAAATATTTATTGAATGTCATTTTACTTTGCAAATATTTAAGAGTTTGGAAAATGTGACAATGTCATCAGATTTACAGTACATCAGTATGCTCACAAAATAACCATTATATTATAAAAACTAATTTCTCATTGAATAATGTATAATGCAACATTAGCGGAACCAAATTTTCACAAATAGTTACGGAACTAATATTATAAATATTTTGTTCATAAATTCATAATAAGAATTCCTCTTGTACTACCAGACAAGATTTGTAAAATTTTTTGTAGCTATTTATTATATTATAGCTTGCTATTGTTTCAAAGCGTATTCCGCTGTATGTCTTTATTAAGTGATAGAGTTGTTTATGAGCTATACACATTTGCAAGGATAACTACATGTAAACTGGAATTTTGTTTTGTAAAACAATATCTACCAACTCCAAATGGAAAGTAAAATTACCTAAAGCATCAAAATTAATAAAAAAATACAATAACAATGTTTTAGTTCAAACTACCTTCCTACACTTTGCGGTAGAAATATATTGAATTTGAATGAATTTTATAAGCCCCGTAATCTTTTACATATCTTTGAAATTATCATTATACATTTTACCGTCAACTACAGAAAGAATTTATTTTAATAAATTAAAATCTGAATTAGGTGCATCGTACATGTTTCTATAACTGAATATACACTTTTATTGCTTTGAAGCGTTTCTTTAAAGCTGTTAGTAGCACTTCGATTCAAATATGACTATCACTCCTATTAAAAAAAAAAGCTGTACACAATGAAATATAACAGAACAGAAACACGATTTGTACAGCTGAATAACTATAAAAATTTCTATACCTATAATTCCTATAGCTAATGAAGAGAAGATTTATTAATTACCAAGTGTACAAGCATGAAATGCGGATTTCAGACAACAGATGGTGCACCAATGCAGTTTGTGCTGTAAAGATTTGACACTGGGTAATTTTTTTGTGTCAAGTATCAGACCCGCACGAGTGATAAATTGGAAAAGTGCGTGAATGGTGTTGTGTTGTCGTGTTTTATACCGAACATAGAGCATCCGCGGACGGCATCAATTTTTTGTTTTAATTTGAAGAAAACTGCTGCTGAATCATACCTATTACTTCGAGAAGCTTACGGTGAACATGCTCTTTCGGAAGATACGTGTGAACGATGGCTTCGGCGTTTCAAAAGTGGTGACTTCGATGTTGTAGACAGGAAACGTGGAAAACTTCAAAAAAAAATACGAAGATGTCGAATTGCGAGCATTGTTGGACGAAGATGGTTCGCAAACACAAAAACAACTCGTCGAGTAATGGGTCGTTAGTCAACAAGCTGTTTCCAATCGGCTACGGGAGATGGGAAAGATTCAGAAGACCGATAGATGGGTACCACACGAGTTGAACGACAGGCAAATGCACCGTTTTGTTTTTGTTTTTGCACCGTATAGTTACAGGGGATGAAAAGTGGATTTATTTTGAGAATTCTAAGTGCAAAAAATCATGGATATACCCAGGTGCACCATCCAGATCGACCGCAAGACTGAATCGCTTTGTCAGAAAGACGATGCTCCGTGTTCGGTGGGACCAGAGGGGCGTGGTCTATTATGAGCTGCTAAAACCTGGGGAAACGGTTGATATTAAGCGTTACCAACAACAATTGATTGATTTGCACCGTTCGCTGCTTGAAAAAAAGCCAGAATACCGAAAGAGGCAACACAAAGCCATTTTGCTGCATGACAATACTCCATCGCATATGGCAAAACCGGTTCGCGACACCTTGGAAGCGCTTAGCTGGGTAGTCCTACCCCATGCGGCTTACTCATCAGGGTTGGTTTCTTTCGATTACCACTTGAAAAAAATCCGCATTTCATGCTTGTACACCTGTTACATATTTCCCTTCAAACGCCTTACAGACCGGAGCGGAAATTCAAATTTTGTTCGATTCAAATTTTCTTGGAATTTTCAACAATACATCGAAAAGTGTTTCATATCAACTACGTTCTACAGGATGCCCATCGAAATCGTTGCCGCCATGTTTGATCCACATTTTTCCAAAATCTGATGGAAAAACTGCTCAATAATTTTTTTAACGAACCTTACTCTTTATTTAAAATGTGTCGTCCTTCAGTAAATTAAATATGAAGCTATGCAGTTTGTCAACATAGAGCGTTGCGACGAAATACTACAAACTTTTGTTTCTTTGAGGATATTCAATAAAACTGATGTGCAATTTTGTTTGATGTAAACTCAGCATCTACTCGAAGTAGCCACCATTTTCCTACATACAATATCTAGCGTATAAATAATAAATAAAAATAAGAGTAAAACATATGTTTGGAACACACTAAAAGAATTCGCAGTTTCGCTAAATAGAATTGTTTATGAAGCGAATGGATTTCTTAAGACAAAGCGTAACGAGGACGTTACACAATGTATTACTTCCGAAATGTTAGTAAGTGTTGAGCAAAATACAAAGAAACCGGTCCTTACTACAGTTTAGTATGAAGTTAAATGACGTTCACTTTGAATAGATGTTGAAATAGTGTGCATAAATTAAGGTTTACAGATTGTTTGTGATGAATATTTTTAGGAAAGCAAAAGTTTATAGTATTCGGTCGCAGCATCCTATACAGTTTAGCACGAAGCATATTTAATTTACTAAAAAGCGACACATTTTAAGTATAGGTAAATGATTATAAAAATTTTCTAGAACTCAGATGCATCAGATACTTGTTCCGTTTAAGAAAATTAAAATAGCGGGAATCAAAAATGGCAACGATTTCTATAGCTATTTTATAGATGCTACACTGAAAAAGTGAATTCAATAAATCGTGTTAGTTAACTTCGTTTGTGTTAAAGCAACAAAACATGGTGATATAAAAATCTTACCAATGTATTGCCTGAAACTCCAACAAATAATCAATCGAATAAAATTAGTATCAACGCATAAACCATCTTAAACGGCTCATAAGTTGATCCAAATTCAAAAAATATATAATTTGGACTTCATCAATTTCAACATTGAGTTCTTTAATTTGTACTACCTTACCGACGAAGAAAACACATATTTTTGAAAAATCAAGATCTAATAAATGAGTTTCATTTAACTCTGCTTTCGTTGCTAAAGACCGAAGAATTCTCTCTGTTTCTCTAACTATTTATTGGTAAATAAATATATCCGTTTCTCAACAATAGTGAAATATTAACTTCACTTATATTATTTCAACATTTTGCAGGATTCCAGAAATCCAATTAAAAGTGGCGTGCTTCAGAACAGGAGAAAAATTTCCTTCTTTACTGACTGGTACAATAGCGCACAATTTTCTAAACAGAGCCCATGATAAATTTAACTCGGTTATAGATAAAGCAGGCTTTAAAGGATTTACAGCTTCCGTTATCTGGATGCGATTTATTTACTTGAACGTACAATAGCTACCTGATTGGTTGGTGGATGAGAGACGAGTTTATAATAGCATCGTACGATACACGTAAACAGCAGACGTAATCGAGAGAAACCAGAACTCAAAACTGAAATAGAAATACCCACTACGTTAGAGACGCGGATAATAATTAACATCGCTCCTCCTATTGCAGAAGCCAATCGAAAATATAAAGATGTAGATCTCGTGCCTGTATGCCGGCAGTTTTGTTGTAACGGCATCCAATAGAATGAGGAATGACGACGCAATTTGTTTAATTGAATTATCGATGTGTACACACCGAAAAAATTAATTCAATGGATCATGTTCATTGGTTTCACTTTGGTAAAATCAGTCAATTAAATTAATTATAATAGTAAACTACGTTTATCAAGTTCAGTTCTGTTTATCAATATAATCAATACCCGTATATTCATTTATTGTAAGAAGCTGTTAAGCGCTTCACTAGCGGTACTTTGTCCATGTACAAGGTTGCAGCCATGCGATTTGATATTGGAAAATAACGTAGAAGAGTTCATGTTTCATAATTACAAATAAATAAAAATTCAGATATTAACATTTTATTAACGTTAAATGCAACGACACTGAACGTACAACAGACATGATTTGGGGCTTTTATTGGAAAACGTACCTAACTTTCAGTTTTACACGAGTGGTCAATGCAAGGATATTTTTATTTTATGTAAGACGTATTAACTCGAAAACATGTGAATATTTGGACCATTTACAAGGACGCTAGTTGAAGATCGGATAAGAACATGAGCTTTTTACATTATTTTCATATGTAATTTTTAATGTTTTAGAAAATTATACTGTTTTATTGTGGAATCAGTTAAAGTATTTTTAGCAAAATTGTTCAACACATATACGATGCGTTTAATTGGAGTGGGTGAAAATTGGTGGTGGGGGGGGCGGCATTCTGAAAGAACCGGATCCGTTATAGTAAGTACATACATACGTATCAAACTGCTGAATGGGCGAAGTTAATATTAGCGGCGACTGCCGAGCGGCGATGTATAAATTTGCAGTTGCTGTCTTACATGGGTAGATGTTGACCGATCTTTCTCAAGATATGTATAAGAAAATTTTTTTTATCATGGCGAACGTTCTTAACCGAAAGAAACGCGGAATATTTTGCAATCTTTCTAAATAATATGAATTGTTAATTTTATTATTTACGTTCTGATTTTGTACCAAGCACAGAGCTACTTTATTCTCATATACAGAGTGCATAAATAGTATTGCACCAAATGGGACTATGTAGAAGCGGTTTGGCATTTAGATTTGACGTTTGGTGCGGTTAAATTATACATAAATACCCATTCTTTGATATGAGTTTAATTTGTTTTGTGGGTCTCGTGTTTGTCAGAGCGAACTATCTTGAATTTAATTTGGTTAAATAGCAATTTAAGTTTAGTTTGCAGAATTTAAGAAAGTTTATGAATTCATTTGGCAGGAATTTATAAACACAATACGTTAATATCATAAGCTTGTTTTAATTTATCGCTAAAGCAACGAAAAAACTTAAATAATTAAACACTTCAGGCGGATAGAATACTTCAAGTGAATAGAACAAATAATTGAAAATTATTATTATATTTGTTTTAACACATATTATTTTTGTTTTAACTTGCTAATGTTTGACATCTATTTGATGAAAAATATATTTACTTGAATATCTAACATAACCTGAAATAGGTTACGAATTTCAAATAGCAATGTGCGAAGTAATATTAAGGCATATTTTGGTAAAATTCTATTTCTAATAAATGAAACATAAAGTGTTAATATGTCAACTAGTAAATTGCAACTCATGCATATAACACAAATATTCATCGTATAATGTATGTATACAACATTAGTATTTTTATTAATAAAACAACGTAGGTCGTCTTAGTTATTTAATAAAAATATATAAAGGTGGAATCAACAAGATCAACCATCTGTTTCATCTTCGGAACTTGAGGATTCATTGGGATTGGCGCTACTGTTGCGGAACTCCACATGAGATTATTTTAAGAAAAACACTTCGCAATAATGCAATGTCGTATTTCTCGATTAATGTTTGGGTTTTGTCTCCTTTTCGCCATTTACAGCCAATTTTGTTCAACAAAGTGCTCAAGGATTGTTTGCACAATTTAACAGAATCATAAACCAATTACATAGTTGTTATTACTTTATTGATACGTCTTGTATAAATAGCACTTCGCATTTCCATTTGCCATCTCTTGCAGATCACTTGGTTTCGATTTAATATGAGGTATCTTTTTGCCAGGAGATGGAACGCGGGCCTTTGCAATTTTTGATAGACTACCATAAGTAGTCTGTTGAGTCGCACCGAGTGCTTTGTTTGTTTTCTGCAACGATATATACAATTTTGAATGCATTACAATATCTACCTCATAAACAGCGCTCAAAGGTCATAAAGGGTCCGTCTTCTTTCCTCTCTCAAAATATGCCAGAGTATATATAAGACGGACTTCTCAGTAGTGTGCAGTCATTTAAAATGCGGATTAATAAGTGCATTGAAGGGGGGACTGCGAGGGGACTCATGTAAATCAAGAACTCTAATAAGTGAGAGGCAGAGGGATTCGCATAAATCAAGCGCCCTGATATGTGAGAGGTAAGCAGACTCGGGTTAATGAAGCACCCCGAAGGTGGTACTGCGCCCATTGCTAAAAGTAGTTCACTCATCAGCTACTTATATGTGACAATTTCCCAGTTATTCGAAATTTGTAAAATAAATAAAATTTGTTTTAAGAAGAACTTTGATTAGTTACAATTAAAATGTGGCATTCTTTTTACAGCAAACCTGTGGCAAAATCTACCTTGAATTGAAAAAAAAGTATTTCAGACAAATCCTATATATTTTTTACCATAAAATCCGAATCTGCAATAAAATATAGGTGTTCTTATTTCAAAGTTACCCATCTACAGAATGATTGAATTGTAATTATGGACATTTTTTTCGTGAAGTGCTTATGTTTCGAGGTATTTAAAAGTTTCAAGTTAAAAAAATCATTCGGTATATATCTCCTAATTCCCCCACTGCCTAGATAATATGAGATAAAAGCAGTTGAAGCTACTGAAAACGAGTTCGTAGCCGCCAGAGGGATTTTGACGTTGAACTAATGGACGTATTGAACTCGCTATGTGTGGTGTTAATGACAGCTAAACGGTTCAAATTATTATAACAAAATTAAGTTAAATACTAAAATAGAAGAGCAATGGCAGTTGTTAACAAAAAAAAATACCTGTTACACAATATCGTCAGAGAAAAGTTGGTAGTCCTGACACTCTCTGTATTCAAACGAAAAACTTGTTTGCATAGTAGTATATTCTGTTTACTGGGACGCATCTCAGGTCTAGGAAAATTCTAGAGGAGCTTCTTTATTAGATTATAGAAAAGTATATAGGGAATATTTTTCTCTTGTATTCAACATAAATAATAAAAAATAACTCTAACTTGGTAATAGCCAGTGAAATAAAGTTAATGCTATTTTGAAAGGAGTTTATTCCGAAAAGCATTTTAGTTTCCATTAAATTTTAATTTATTGTAAAATTAAATTTAATTTATTGTATTTATTATATATATGATCGTCTACTGAATTCAATTGCTGCTTGCAAATTTAAACGATGCTAACTTAAACCTAAAAGCTATAGTGGATGTATTATATATATATATATATATATATATATATATATAAATAATTTTATTAACATGACAGCCACTTAAATTTTTGCCAATTATAGTGAACCATTGCAGCTTCTTTTTTTAAAAAGGACGGCTTATGCTAATGTTATGAAGTTGCTATGAAAGTTATTAATTTAAAGTACAGCGGAAATAGTCAAACAAAAGTATACGTACTCTGCGTAATAAACGTATGGTCGAATAACTTTAATTTAATTAGTAAATTTTGCTGCAGGAACGTTGAACGTTGACATTTAAAGACTCACGGTGAAGCCATTGAACATGCAACTAAGTAAGTTTCGCCAATTGTATAAATTGCATATGTCGTCTCTCGACGGTCGTCATATAATAATTGTAATTTAATGTCCACGATATGGAAATGCGTACTTAGCGTTCAAAAACGGATGACTAAGCAGAAGTTGCACCTTGTTCTGAAGCTGATTATTTGAACATACTTAAAACAGATGATTAAGATAAAACAGAATAAAAGCACCTACCGTTTTGAAAAATACTGCACTTTACTTCATTACCATTACTTATGAAAGACAATATCGTGGCTGATACTGTATACGATAATCTGTTTGTTAAGATTTTTGATTATTTTGCTGCTCTTCCTTTAGCTATATAATAGTTTAGTTTGTTTGACTTATCCGTATAGACTCGGTTTTTTAAATACCCCCAAAGAAAATAGCCCGTGGGATGATTGCATCAGATAATTTATGTCCTTCTTGCGTGAAATAACACCCGCTGGAAATTTGCCGAGCAGTAACGCAATTGTTTCTTCTCGTGTGTGGCAGGTGGAACACCTTACTGAAACTAGAAATTTTCCATATTCATATTCTTCAACTGTCTCCACAAAAAATAAAGCCTATGAAGCAGCACTGCAACATATTCATATTTTTGAGTGAGCTAAAGAAGACAATAATATCTTAGATGCTGAAAAGAAAGGAATAGTTCAGCAGCTGTATGTATACATATGCAACTGTATAAAATGGTGCCGGATATATATTTGCTTATTCAATTTTCCAAATTTCTTTACATCTTCAACAGAACGTCGCATTTACTTTAGAAAATGTAAACAATATGAGATGTTGAACAATATGTAAGTTATAAGCATGATTAATTTATATTGATTGAAACATGTAATTTAATATGCATAGAAACTTGTTTTTACTTTTTATGTCTCAATTAAATTTAGTTTCTAATTCATATTTTGGGTTCACATAGTGTATTGGTATTGCAGTTACAAGTTTTGATGTTTTGATTCGAAACACAAACACAATGGTATGTACACCAATATAACGTGAATACCATAGAGCGACGTTGTGCAAAAGCCGAGTCAGAACTTACAAGCAGGATAATATATACTTAACTCCAAATTCCAGCAGCACGCAGACTAAGATAATTTAGCGGTATATCTGAACAAGCACGAATATATTGTTCCTTTTGTAAATATCCTTTTCATACAATGTTTACTTTAATGTATACTTAAATGATAATATTTCATTCCATTGTACTGTTTGCCGGTATACTTTAAACTAACGCTCATAACTATGGGTGTGCACATAATTTTCATTAATATCTCCATTTGCGTTGTAAATTGCTTAATTATTTTTTTATTATTAGTAATTTCCTAAGTACTAATTTACAGTTAACAATTTCGCATGCGTTTCGTTGTACATTTTGTATTTTGTCTTGAACCTAATAATTTACAAACATTACCTACATACCTACATACTACGATAATCACCAGTATTATAATTATAACGGATGCTGGCTATCTACCGAATTACAGGTGATTTTAATTTTCCAGTGTGTTAATTACTGAAATTTGCGAGTCCAATGCTAAAACTATGAAATATCTTACCCCAGCGAAGAAACATTTTGCAGACGGAAAGAATGTTGAAAATACTAATTAATTCTCTTTCTGTTGAACAGCATTTTTAGATGAAATCAAAGTGTACTGCATTCAGGTTTAAAATGAAGAATAACAGCCATCTTCTTTTAAGAACTCAATTACTGAGTAAGCGTTTTGTTCACAATCTGAATTCAGAACACCTGCAAAAAGCCGAGAAGTCACTAAAAAACCAAAAATTTGTTGTGAGAAATGAAATTTTTAATGAAACGTTTCTTTGTTGACGAAAATAAAAACTACTTATCTACTAATATTTTTATTTCATCCAGTAGGGTAAAATTGGCTATACGATAGGAGGTAAAGAAATTGCCTTCAACGTTCGGCGTAATTTTCACCCATATTTCTTTAGAGCACAGTGGGGCCAATGCATTTCAGAATATTTGTTCTTTAGATATTGCGAGCTACATTCCTAATTATTTTGTAACGTTGGGCATTGTGGAGTGAAGAATTTATTTTCGACTTTATTAATGTGGTCTAAGCTTCTTGCTTTTACCATAATCTTAAAACGTATGATTGAACTGGCAATCTTATTTGTCAAAAATGCGGAATTTACGAAATTTAGTTTCAGATGTCACACTAATTTTCTAAGTGTGACAAATTATAATGTAATCTTATTTAAGTACATTGAGTCACGGCGTACAATTCCTTCAGACTCTATGTAGTAGCTTTTACGGCATAAATCATCGCCCTTTGCGTCCATTAATGTCGTACGTCTTAATGGCACGTTAATTACGAGAAATTTCTTACCCCTAACTACCGACGTCGACGGACCGAGTCTCCTCCATACTGTGATAGCTTCATAGTGTACATTAATATTCCCAGAAGGAGATTACACGTTAATGTAGTTACATACATACATTTATTACACTTGCATGCAAGGGTGAGTAGGTGTAGTTGGACGAAGCGCACAATGTTAAACGAACGATTTCGTGTCTTGAGAAGGAATTCAGAAAACTTCTAAATTGACTTTCTAACTAATTAATTTAATTAATTTCCGAAGAAGTCCATATATCTCCCGTGAACGTATTACATGAGAGCATGTATTTTCTCGCGCCAGTTCATTTTCCCATTAATCGCTGATCACTTCAATTAGGAAAGTTGTCAACGTGGTTTCTCGCCATTGTACTTTCCAGTTTAGCGCGCTTCGACAAGAGCATTTGGTTCTATATCAACGTAGAATTTGATTACGGTGAACGGAACGAAAAGGAATCCAGTCCTTACGTGCCTTGGAAACATTCTTTCTCGATTTTATAGGTTAAAGGTTAGATAAATTCATTGCTTCATCTGAACTTTCCCAATAATACTATCTTGAAGTGAGTTGCAGAGCTTGGCGTGTCGGTAAATCGAAAGAAACCACAAAAAAATAAGAATATAAAATCCTATGGCTTCAATTATGTTACATGTATTAGAACTGATGTATATTTAAAGCACAAAAATATTATATATTCGTATGTAATGTCAAATTATTAATGTCTTGTAGCTTTGCATAAGCACCCCATTATTAAAATAGAAATAAAAACATTATTCAGAATGTAGTATTTTTGTTATAAATTATTAATTATAAATAAAACTGAATATTTGGTCTCGTAATACTACATAAAATATAAACGACATACTAATGGATAGAGGTGACAAAGGCAGGTGAAATTATTACTTTTTTGCAGCGACCAGACAGACTCGTGTTTTGTCGACTCTCGGGGAAACCAGTATGCAACACGAACGCTTTCTTATGAGACGAATAGACACGGGTCTGTCTAGTCGCCGCAAAAAAAATAATTTCGCCTGCCTTGGTCATATGTACTAATGGATTACTAAAATTCACTAATATTACACCAAACAGCTAAATTGCAATAAGCAAAACAAGTGAACTTATAAATGTGAACATTAGAATAACCCTGCAAACAATAAAAGTATCGGCACACTCCCACCACACAAGTTTAATTAATTATTCCGGGATAGCTATTTCGAGGATGCGTCGATCCTCATTTTCAACCGTTGACCAAACTATTATAGATTTTAATAACCCCATTTACAAAATTTAGCTCGAAGTGATCTAAGGCGCCTACAGAGAGCATTGCATCTGTGTACTTTGAGATTTTTGCAGGACCTACCCGGTCCGGCCCGTCACAATTGCCAACCCAGCTTGCTTTGCCGGTTGTCGGCCCGTCAATTACGTTCGACCCAGCAAACCCGTTTTGTCCGTCAATCACTATCTTTACTATAAAAAATTAATGATTTACTTATTTAATTCGAACTACAGTAATGAATTTATGATACTTCTGAAAGCAATGTTTTTACTGCAACATTTGGAATATTCCATGGACTTTCATGGCTGGTATCAGTGCTGATACAATCATCTTCTGTAATCTGTAATCAACTGTAGAACTACCGAACATGTTGACTTAATAATAAACGGTAAGAAAATAGGGATTGTGCTGCTGGCTTAAACAGCCTTCTAATTGTGAGCGGGTTGAAACTGCGTCGTTATCATAGCTTCTGTCGACATTTCGTCCACATTGTGATGGGACATCTTCAGGGCAGTCTGTGTGCAGTAACAGGGACAATGACGCAGTTCTAACTCGGAAGTCAAGAGTATAGTGTTTTTGACAACCGCAGAAGCCTACACAATATCTTCCTATTCTTTTTATATCTTTTAGTATCAAGTTATGAATCAACTTGCATATTACTAAGAAACTGGGGTTAACTGCAAATTGTGACGCGTTGTGACCAATTGTGATTGTATTTGAAGACGTTACTTTACATGTTTATGTTTTTTTGTGTGCAGGTGGTGCTCCTTGAAGAATATTTGCGACTTTTTAATAATCGCCTAACAGGTAAGATCACCTAATCTAATCTTGATGTCATACAAATTAGATACTGTTTGCAATTTTTCATTATAGGATTCCGGTTTAAGAATTATACGAATATTGTTTTGCTTATACCTGCAATCGTGTCTTTGTCAAACTGTCTCTGGATTAAATGAGTTTTTAAACATGCGTGATTCTTTACAGATTTCGTACATATGGACACATGCAGAGTCGCGATAACTTGTGAAAAAATAGATGCAACAATGAGCGAGTAAGTACCATGATTCGAAGATTTAAAAACCGTGGAGGAAGGATCTATCTGAAAAATAAGTAGAGTTACATTTAAAACTATTAAGACACATATTTACCTAATATAGAAAATTTTGAAACAAATTAGACAGATATTAATGATATCTTCCAGTGCATTCTTATTTCCATTTGTAATCGTTATATTTCTGAAAGTATTTATACCATAAACATATCTTAATTCATACCAAATCCATTATGTTATAGAATATGAATATTCCATTTCTATAGCGTCGACATACATGCATCTTTAAAAACATGATTTATTGAAAGTGCACAACTTCCAATGCTAAAAATATGTATAGTAGAAATAGTAATGTATTCATTTATATTGTTGTGATATGTTTTATATAACGATATATATGAATGATCTAATATAAATTAATGGCGTTTATTTTAATAATGATGGCACTTTATGTTATTCTTATTAATTCTTGGAATAGACAATCAAATATGTAGTACTTAGTAGTTACTTCTGCAAGCAGTTTGTATCTGTTGTTGGAACTTCAATACAGCGCTTGTCTGGATGTTTCGCTTCCAGACATTCAGCAAAATTAGAATGGACCGGCAATTTGAATATCACCATGTAATGTCTAGCGCAGTAGAAGCTTATTGTTTATAGTTTTGACGTTCGGTGCCAAAATTAATAAGTTACTAGAGAAGTACGGACAGCGTTCTTGATTATCTACTATTTATAATGGATTCGAGTAGCTTTGCGATAGTTGCTTACCAGTGACGTTACATTATATACAGTAGTCTAAATACCACATTTGGTATTTGAGGTAAAATTAGGTTCATTAACCTAATTTTAAAACAATTATTTGTAAACAAAAATACTCTGCTTAATGTCATGTCTGTCTATTTATTTTAAATAAAGCTAACGATAAAATAAGTTGTGCTGCCTTGACGTTGTTGTGAACTACTTGATCTAATCGGAAAGAAGTAAACATTGAATATCGAATATATTTAACTAATATTTATTAATCGATTAGAAAGAACCGGGATGAAGGTACAGATATAGGTACATAAATAACAATAATATTGTGTCGATACTTTATATTAAGTATACTTTACAATAAATGTGTGTGTAGTAATTGGCAACTATTTTATGGTTAGAGTTATTTGTAGATATCCCATATTCCTGGTGATGCTAGTAACGAAAGTTAGCGATCGACTGTATTGCTAATTTAGAGATATTTTCTTGTCATACTTTGGACATTTATACGTGCAGATAGCTCTTTTACAGCTATGTTTATGTGTTCATATTACAAGTTGATACTTACATCACATTAAGCTACCAAATTTCCATTATCTTTCATCAAACAATTACAACTCAGCTTGTATATTACGAGTGACTTTGTTAACTGCAACCGCAAAATTACGCAAAAAAATACTTCCTCAAACATCACTACCGCATATTACCAACTTCCTCTATGGCATAACATTGTCGGCATAATATACATATGTAATTCTGTACCAAATAACCGTTTCACTTAGTCGATAATATCAAACGATTTTATGACGCCCATACACAAGGTTTAGAGCGAACGAGATGACGAAGTCGGAGCTCGGAGCTTTAATAACACGATTATAAAGTTTATTGCGACTGTTAAAGTAATAAAAAATACGTTTAATAATAAAAAAAGGGTTGATAATTCGGGCGAAAAGTGTTTTGGATATGGTATGGCGGTAGTGAACGTAAAAATTGCAGAGGCGAAGCTAAAAGGAAAATTATGCGAATTTGTAAATTATGTTATAATATTCTTTTAGTAGGGTGGGAATATCCCAGAAATTCACGTTCTTCTTAATGTTAAATGCGATTATTTTTATTTTGTGAAATTACAGTAATCTTTTCTTGATTTTTCGATGCAGTAATTGTGATAATAATAGTAATAATAAACAGTATCCGATGATTACTCGTAAGTAGAGTGAAGACGTTCGGTGCGAGTGTTAGCCAGCCAAGCGTCGATCGGGTATATGCAGTAGCGTAGATAAATTGAAAGTTATATTTTCTTAATCGTCAAGTACGTTTTCGATACGATTGTAATAGGAACGAATTAATTGATTATATATTTTTCTTTTAATTTCTTTTAATAGCACATAATCTGGATTTCTTTGTAAAACCGCATTAATTTTGTTCCGTATTTTTTCGCCAATTAATTGTGAGTATTGAAGGGATTCAGTTAATTTTAAATTTTTTTCTTATAGAAACTTGATCGTTTTTGTTTGAGAAATGTTTATTAATAAATTCTAATTGCTCGACTAAATCTTCTTTTACAATTAATGCTTGGACTGCTGTAACACTGGAAGCATCTCGTTTTAACTTTAATACAAAAGGTTTTAAAATACGAAAGTGTTGAGTATAAAAAAATGCGGCTTCTAACCATGTACCCCATCGTGTTAATACAGGTTCTGGCACTAAAGGCATATTCGGGCACATTTCTTTATATAACTTTATCCTACTTGGTCTTTTCAATAAAATCTTTTTAAATGAGTTAATTAATGCATTAAGATCGAAGAAATTCCTCACGAATAAGTTCAGCAATGTGATGTGTTCCATGCACAACACATGTTAGATGTAACATGTTTGGAAAACGTTTGTTAAGCTCGTTACCTGTTTTTAACATTACGCTTGCAGAATCTGAGAGAAAAAGTAGAACTTTTAAGCAGTCGTCACCGGCTACGTTTTTTACGCTGTTAATGATAATGTCGGTAATATCGTTTGCAGTGACCCGCAATCTGATTTTTGTAGCTACTAAAAATGACATTGGAGGATTTTCCGTATGCAATGTGCCAATTATTACATTAACAACGCACCTTCTTTTAATGTCTGTCGTTTCATATACGCTTATCCCGAGATAATTTTCACCTAGTTTTGACCTGATATGATTTATTGTTTTGTCGAATTGGTTAGGTACATACTATTTTAATATATATATATATATATATATATATATATATATAATAATGTAATGTAGATTATAAAGTAAAATATAAATTTACTGTAATGTGTAAAATTAGTTGCATGTATGTTTTAGGATACTTAATGCTACTTGTTTTTATAGAAATATTGTCTATAATTTTAATCTTTTGTGTAAATTCGTCAGAATTGTGCTAGACTTATTGTTAGTAGATTGCTTGAAACATCAAAAAAGTTATTATGCCGGTGAATCTTGACAAAAATTATATTTTTTCTTTCTTCTGCTGGTTTCGTAATCAAAACCACTTGTTTTCACATATATATGTACTGAACAAAATCAATCACTAAAAGACATTGTAGCTAAAAAAAGAAGGCGTTAAATAAATCAGAACATCAGTCTTACTATATATCATTCGGCGACAAGGTACAAAGTGATAAAGAAAACGAAACGATGGAAAAGTTCAAGGCGAACAGTTATTTGACAAATTGTAGAAATGGCTTCTGCAAAAATAAGAGTTTACGGAAATATAGGCACGCCGCTAAGTATATGTGTAGAGACGATTTCATAATTTACAAAGAACGTTTAGAACAATATTTTGTAGCCAACATGATTGGAGAAGAACGTAACAACTGTAAATAGCGCTGTTTATTTACAGTTGTAAGCGAAGGACCCTATGAAGCCTTAAGTGATCTTGTGACCAGTACAACCATCGACGGAAACTAACAAGGATTGTATGATCTATTGAAAAAACAGTTTTCTTCACCTATTTTGAATTTTTGGAAACGCATTGAATTTCATGATTCAAAACAAAAGCCAGGTGAAACAGTTAGTATATTAGAATAAAGAATGCAGCATTATTGCGCGCATTCGATAACCAGTTAAATTATTTTATAAAGAACAAGTTTGTGACTGGAATGCTGCGTGGGGTAGTGTTAGTTAGGTTGTGTGTTGATTATAAGTTGAAGTACGTTAAGGATGTGAATAATGGAAGTAGCGACAGTCTATCTAGATTACCTCTACTACAAAGCGTGGAGAGTCAAGAGACTGAAGCGGAATATTATATTAGGTAATAGAAGAATTTACGACGATAGATTTCTATAAGGTAAGAATAGCGACAAGAAGAGATTTTACATTAAGTAAAGTTATGCTATATATACAACATGTATGGCCTAAAAATAGGACGGAGGTTAAAACCACACTGCAGAAGAAAGGATGAATTATACGTCGTAATATGGGGATGCAGATTAATAATACCTACTATTTATCGATAAGAGTTACTGGCAGAACTACCTTCCACACATTTGGGTAGTTCTATAATGAAAACTCTTGCTCATCATGGGGTTTTTTCTTGGCCTGGACTAGATACAGATGTCGGTAAAGAATTGCGAAGCACGTATGAGTATGCAGCAACAACCGCAAAAGGCCAGAGTATGTAAATGGAAGGAAGCTACAGGAGTCTTCGAGGCAATTAATTTGGATTTTTTGAGACCAATACGGGGTCGGCATTTTCTGATTATTGAGGATGCATATTCTAAGTAGCCGGAAGTGACTAGGATGAAAACCACGACAACTAAATTAACTCTAGGAAAACTAAGAGAAGTTGTTGTTCCATTTCGATTGCCTGACCTGATAGTAACATGAGAATTTATGGAATTGTGTTCTTACAACGGCATCAGGTTTTCAACAGGTCGCCAAATCGCAAAAATGCTAGTAGTTCTATAGATACTATTATCAATACCTATTGACGTATAGGAATACTCAGCATTGGGTAACAGGAGAAGGTCCGGCAAAAAGAATGTTCTGCAGAAAATTAAAAACCAAATTAGAATTGCTATTTAGACTCCGAACGGTAACAAGAAAACGGAAGATAAAGGAAGAAATGTGAAATTTTCAGAGGAGGAGGTAGTGTATGCTAGAGATTATCGAAATCCTAACAAAAGATCGCGGAAGAAAGCCCAATATAGATGAAGTTTTAGGTGAAAGGATGTATATTATTAGATTATTGGAGGAAGGTTTGGTATGAAAAAGGCACACAGACCAGCTGTTTAAAACTAATCAAAGCTCGGAAGAACTAGTTACTGTAAAAGAAGGCAGAAATATAGAGGTCGATGAACAGGAGAATATGAGTAGTAGAATAATTATTATGGAAACTAAGAAGAAGAAAAATGAGAAAACGATTGATGAAAGAGTTAACGGAAAGGTTACAGAAAAAGAAGAGAAAAGCAAAAATCCGCAAAAAGAAAAAAACATGGGAGCGTAGATTGAGGTCTCAACACGGACTGAGACGGCCAAATAAATTAGACTTGTGAATTATTGTTAAAATATACAAAATAAGTATTGCAATTTATACATGGAGGTAATTGCATTGCAATTTTAGTAGTGGGGAATGTAATATAGTTAGTTGGTAACACTTAATATAACGAAGTTCATGCGCATACATATCTTTATGTACAGTCTAATTTGTATTGTTTGTGTGTAACTTCGGCTATTATACATCAGTATGTGAATACATCTACATTAACATTTCATATACAAAATAGTAAACCGTAATCATCTGCAATATCTTAAATCCCATGCATTATATTACCTTTCATACAATATTCACGTTTACCTACCTAACCTATTTCTAAATTTATCCATTAGCTACTAAAGAGCACACACACGTATTTTGAATGGATAAAGCATTTTGAGCGGATAGAGCTTAGCGAGATTGCTTGTCGTGACTTACAGCAAGTTGTAAGGTTACCGTGTAAGGGATTGTGAAGGGTGCACTAGAAGGCAGCCACTCCTCATAATATACTCAATCGTTTCGTATATCTATGTATATTTCGAAAAATCATAGTTACAAAAACTGACAAATACTGAAGATCGACTTAAAGTAAATTTAGTCTTATTAATTGCAATGTTTTTTTATAAGGTATTTTCTATATCTTTTATCTAATATATTTTTGAAGTTAGGTTTCTATGTTGTAAAAGATCGTTTCTTGCAGTTGTTGCAAGTAGTGTGCATTTCTACAAAATTGAAAACCAGCCGAATTGATCTTGGTGCCTGCACTTTATAATTTCCTCTTAATACCAGTGGCGGTTCGCGACTTTCTAACGACGGGGTTGCGATTGTAGAGAATAGGTTTTGCAAACAGCAAGCATAGAATCTAAAAGTTTATCTTAGATTGCGTTTGAAGTTAAATCAGCAGAAAAATCAATTAATTCTCTAAATATATCCGGAAATTTTGATTTTTTGCTGTCACCATGATCTCTAAGAGCCAGAACACTTCAGAAAATGTCTAGAAGCAATAACTAAAAAAAGAAAATAATGAAATAGTTTCCTCGTGGTATTTATGGAATCACATGGCAAACGCAAAGCAAGGAGAAAAAAAGTACACTACTACAATATTTCAAAGCAACGAGCTAGATGTTTTTTGACGGCCTCTAGTGCCAAGAAATACATGCCTGCCGTTTACAAAGAAGCGACATACAACCGGATATTGTTCCACAATCCATTTTTCGAGCAGTTATTGGATAGCTTATGAAGCTGCTTCTTGTTGCGTAAATGACTCCATCAATACCACTAGGAAGCTATTTTAGCATTATTGTTTTGGTTACTCTAGGGGCTAGTTGACAAGCACAACAAAATTAAACGTTTTAATATACCGGCCGGTCGGAGACTATACTGCGACACTGTCACATGCAGCATTTCTTTTATTTCGATGTGAGGGAGCTAGTAAAAACAGATTCGAATTAATGATTGATGGAATTGGAATTTTTAGTGATTTCTAAAGGACATTGCTAATTTTTGTCTGTAAAGTTATTTATTTCGAATGAAAGTTCTTGTTTATCGAACCTGAGAATTATAATTATAATATGCTCATATGTGTTTTTCGGGTGCGTAATTATACAACAAATGCCACAAGTAAATATTGTACGTGTCTGGTCCAGTCGTCTACCTCCATATGATTTTTAGATTTCTCCTTGTAATAGACAGTACGTTGCCGATAAACAGAACTGAGCTCTCTCAGGGTATTTGTTTTACCAAGCAAGATAAATGCCATGTAGGCATTAATGTCACAACGAAATTTTTAATATTTATTTTAGTGCTTAAATGACGTAGATCTTTTACACTACTTCTAGCCCAATTTAAATCTCATGATTCAGATACAGTATTATAAAACAACACGCACGGAAAACAATATAATAAATTCGAAACCTCACATCCACATATCAATTGATTTTTTTACAAATTCGCATGGAAAATCGTCGTGTGGATGTTCAATTCTCAACTCTAGGCTATGTCCTACCTGACTCTTTTATTTGACTTTTTTTTCTTTCAGAAAAAGTGTATAGTCGTTTTTTAAAATGACACTATAAATTCTATTTATTTTTAACCCTTTCGAGCCTATTGGGACATATGTAACCCAACAAGGCAAAACATGTTTCACTCCTTTCCATTTAAAATGATATACTACATTTGATTTTTTTTTCAATAAAGTTGCATTTCGACGACTAATGGGTTATATTTTTCCCACTAAAAAAGTCTGACTGGGATATATATGTCCCATACAAAATGGCGGACTTTTTTTTCGAATAACATTTTAAGGTGTTTATTTCACTTACCTTCATCTTGTTGTTGTTTAAAAAAATTACAATCTAATCAGGATTTAATAATAAAAAATCCGGCTCGAAAGGGTTAAGGTTATTACAAACACTGAATCAAAACGAAATTATGTGTTTCCGACGTATAGGCTTGTGGTTGGTTGTTTGGTCAGGGGGCTGCGATTTCACCGCGTCTCAGTTTATTATTATTATTCGGGTGCGCACCATCGACGTAGCCATAGAATGGACTCTTGCATATGAAGGGCGTCAGTATGCAGAGATATATTACCCGTTCCGTTCCGGTGCTAGGTTTTTAAGATGGTTTTTGTAGATTATGAACCGATCTCGATAAATTATCTCTATGTTACCGAATGAACACGGGAAATTGTCATCTCTAGTCATATGTATAAAAAACAAAATTGAGAGCGTATGTAATTCGATGATTAAAAAAAAAAAACTTACTCACTGTCATTAATGATAGCCCTTTCCTCAATCTATGTAAACGAAACGTACTTTCGACATTATTACACACATAACACAGTACTTCGCTGCTACTATTACGTACGCTCCAGGCGGCAGCGAACTATATACTGATTAGTGTTTCGCATGCGAGAGTCCATTCGTTAGCTGCACCGATGGTGCGCACCCGAATTTGCCTACTCTAATTATCATACGTTGTATGTATGGGGTATGAGGTATAACTCATTTCACTATATTGACGGAATAAATTGGAAGCCGCGAGATATTAAAACTGTATTTTCGTAATGTATATGTAATACACACTTGAATAACTTATGAATTAAATTTTTTAACGATATACTAGAAAGGACGCGCCGCCTTATGGACGTCCCTACTTAATACAGATATAAATTATTCATCTGCTATCAGCGTGCATTATTTAATAGAAATAGGAAAGATTACAATGCAGATTGAAACGTCAAATCCCGGCAAGCAGATCTGATATTAATTTTACTCCTCTCTCTAAAGAGAGCAAGAAAAAAAAGAGATTCGCTTGTCATATTTTCACTAAATCAATGTCACATTACTGCCGGAAAATTTCGAAGTAGAAGTACGACTTCTCAACTACTGTTTTATAACCCGCCGCTCGCTAACCGTCGTCTCAATCTGAATGTTTTATGCATTCGGGTTCGATATTGCTCCGTTCGAAGGCACCTGCGTATCTGTCGTAGGGGAAATTTTCATTTTAACATATACATACATTACATATTGTGCGGCATGCGTATTGAAGAACAGTGGCGCCAGATGCAGCTGGATAGATGCTGAAAATGAGATTCTGTCGGCACTTTTGTTTGAAAAAAAATTGGAATAAATTACACAGTCTACCTACGCGTAAGATATGTGTCCAGATTGTTTTCTTGAGGTTAAGTAAGCAATTTCAAGTTTAAGCATTTTTCACGTAAACGTAGTTAATTGTATTCACGTGAATAATGAATGTTATTTTGAAACTTCAAAACAATAGATCAATGTAACTGATGTAATTTCTGGTGATGCTGGAAATGCAATTGAACTGCTTTTGACGTCAAAAGAGCCGGAGATATTTTAATATCCTACTGTGCAGTAATTCTACTTCGTCTGCACGCATTGAAACTTGTTGTTTAGCCGCCATGCATCCGCCCCTAGTGTATTAAATTATAACAATACCTGCGGATCGATCGCACTAACCAGGTAAATCAAACTCCTCCCCCTACTCTTCATTATTCCCAACCTCACCACAGTTTGGACCCGCGTCGGAACCGGATACATCGAAATTAACTTCTAATCCCATACTTCATGCACAGATGGTCCATTGATTTTCACATGACCGCAAGTATTGTCCTCTCATCAACTAAGGTCGGGACAAAGTTTGTTGATCGGCGCCCTGTTGTTGAATAAACGGGGCAATCTCCCATAAAAATTTCACGCACCGCTGGCCGGGCAGCTAATGTGCGGAAATAACAGTTAGCGTTGACGCGAATATTATTTATTATTGCCAAAAATAACAACAATAGTTGTTTCCTTTCCCGAACACAAAATTTTGTAAAAACATATGCAATACGTAATAACGTTAACGTGGCAAAATTATTTCTAAAATAGCTTAAACGTCAATCAAACGCATTCTCAACCAATTCGAAAGAAACAGTTTTATGCAAGGAAGTGGCAAGAGATTTTTGCGTTGGACCTAACTGGATTGATTTATTAAATAAAAGGTATCTGAGTCAATATTTTATTTCGCATCTAAACGTTTAATTATTGTTTTGTTTTAAGTAATCACAGTTAAAATATGTTATTTCATATTGAATATTATTTCTATGCATGATTAGAGTATCTTTGATTATATACTCTCCTCCATATATGTTAGTTTTGTGTATACAAAAAATTTTCAATTACAGCTACCGCCTTCCACGGAGGTGTACTGATGAGCTCTAATACGGCGAAACGCGCAATCACACATGAGAGAATGTTGATAGCTGGTTTAATTGTGCTAATTACCCTTGGTGTGCTGTATTAGTCGAAACCTGCTACCCTCTAAAACATGGGAATTACTCACTACTCACTTCTGTAGAGAACGATATAGCTGTTAATTTCGACATACTTAGCGATTAGAGTATATTTGATAGATACTCTCATCTATATATGCCAATTTCCGCTTGAAAATTATATACAACCTTTATGAAACAATTCAAAGAAGGCTGGACTTGAAAGCATATAATTTAGAATGAAGTGGTTCATATCAATTTATTGATCTCTCTATGCTGACCGTAGAAAATGCAATGTTTCGTGGGAGCGGACGTATCGAGCGGAAACACTGCATTCTCTTCGATATACATGAAAATCATGCAATCGAAAAAACCAACAATTCTATGATCGTCGGGCGGGAAGCGTGTTCTAACGTAACGTTCGTGCTCTGTCAGACAAGTTTTGACCGAACGTCCTGTTTCACCGAGGTACACCAAACCACACGAATAAGGAATTCTATAAGCACCTTTACTCATTAAGGGAGGAAATTCGTCTTTGGGAGATGAAACAATTTCTAAAACCTTTGGGAGAGGTTTGAACATGTTTTTGATGTTTAGTTTTTTCAAAATTTTACCGATTCTATCCGTTACTTTGTGGATATAGGGACAGATTGATAGTAGTTTTAGCGTTCGTTAGTTTAACACTAACAGAGCACAAACGTTGCGTTAGAACACGCCTCTCTTTGAATTCGGGTATCGCTCAACATCTAGAGTTGCCAGCATATATTATTCAATTTTATACTTTATTACTTTATAATTCTTCCCACAATTACAATCGGAATATTAGGGCCACATAGAGATCGTTAAAGGAGGTTACCTACTCGTAGATATATGGAAGCCCGTTGTCTGCAACGACCAATCTTCTACTAATAGTGACCTCGACACCCAACCAATCAGCGACAAGCTTCGCCCACCGCCAATATAAATGGGTGCTGCTCCCCTCATATCCCCTCAGTTGATTTTCGCCTCTGGCATGGTTCACATGCTATCACTTTTTCCTCTCCTAAAGAAGCCCCATTGTGCCCATTGTGGGCGAAATGTCGAGTTTTCGATTAATCATGACACGGGCCAAACCCGGAACACGTTTAGTTTTAACAGGAACGTGATTATTGCGCGTGCATGAATTGTGCATTTTGTAAAGATAGTATGTTTTCTACAATGCTTCAGAAGTAAGATACCAATCTTTCTCAACGTAATGTTAGTATCCACATTACCATAACAGTTCAATTTCTTAGTCTGAAGGGGCGTAATCAATTACTGAAACTTCGTAGAAAACAGAGCTTTCTCCAAAACTCATGAAAGTCAGCTTTTCCAGTAATTTCAAATTAAAATTAAGTTAATACTAGCTTATATCCTATTTCTGAAATATTGTAGAAAACATAATGTTTTTCCAAAATAAAAATTTGCCTTTCCAGTAACTGCAAAAACCATTAAACGTTATCAATCATGCCAAAAAGCAATTGTTACAAAACAATATCAAGTATCAGGACATAAATAATCAGAAACAGAACTATACAAGTTAAAAGCAGTTTAGTTTCGTACATTTCATATGTTTTAAAAGTACATGGACGGTAAAAGTAGGTACCTGTAAATATGTTTTAGAGTAGGGAGAGAACAAGGCATGTTACTGTTAAATCTGGATTCTAGGATCTGGATTCAATATTCGATTCTCGGATCCGGATCCGTTATCTGTCATCTGCACCACCCACACATCTCATCTTGTCACTTCAGCTTGTCCACGTATAATCAGTAAAGGTTCCTCTGATGGTGGAAAGATCGATTTCTAAAAGAAAATTACTTTTTTGGTCTATTATCCTTGGGGCGTAAGTGGTAGAGGGATATTGTAAGTTCAGCCAACGATGGCTGAGGCAAAACAGATATTAACTTCTTTCGTATTTCTTTTCTTATTCCCAAAACTGCCAAACTAATGTAAAATATTTCTATAAAAAGAGTCTGCGTAAATTTTAGGCGTATTTAAATGCAATCTCGTCAATTAGAAATCGTTCGGTCAGTCCTCATCAAAATTCCCATCAAAGTTTCACATTCTAGTATTATAAGTGGTCTATAATGTCACCATGCCTCATCAAAAATAAATATGTTCGGTATATATTTTCGCAGTAATATATAGAATCATCAAAGGTAGCTATAAAATTAAAACAATCGCCAACGCCATTAAACAATGGCACTAATTTTATGACTGACCTTGAGTCTATCTGTCATCAAGACATTTCGTGTCTAGTTAAATCTCCAATAAAAAGGTGGTTATTTAATGAATTCAAATTAGAATTGAAAAGCGAATTAATATAATTATACAGAAATAGCTGAGTTTCATACAGAAACATAAACATAGCGTTTATGAAGCGGAATTTCGATAATGAAGGTTGGTTGTCGTTCACATTTCCATAGCTCATTAAAAATTTAACTTATCAATTCTAAATTGCCGAAAGAGAGCTTTAGAGACACTCCCGAATTTCATGACCTTAAAATCCATCTAAGTAATTTTCGAATAACACACAATATACAAAGTGTTTAATAAAGAAAACATGGAATTTGCATTGAGAAAAAGCGCAATAGTTCCTAAAATCCGTGCATTCAGAATAATACTGGTTTTCTGTAGCGGTGATTACTACATTCCTTAATAATTCGTCGACCTATTTCGGATAGTGGATCCAAATCAGATTTATTTGATAACGGATCCAGATCCGAAGTTTCGGATAATAGATTGGGTCCGTGTGCCATGTTTCGCGTAGCTGAACCGGATCCGAGGTTTCGGATAATGTATTTGGATAATAGTTCTATTGAAAACATTAACATCGTCAATATAGGCTTTATTCTTCTGGAGCTTGAAATTCTTTTTTTTTATGTTCTGCCGGAATATTATATCTTTGCAAAACAATATATTTAGTAAAATACGGTTTAGATAGTGACAAAATACATCTTAGGGTCAGAAGTTTTGTACATTTTTAGTATGTTTATTACTGAATGCTTATTCAGAATAATGAAATAAGTTTTTTTTGGGGGGCTTAGGGTTCAGGAAATTTTCATTACTTACTTACTATAGTTGTATAGTGTTATATATAAAAAAATAATAAAACAAACAAGTTCTAAAGAAAATAAAATAATTGAAGGCAGTAAAACCGCTGGTGAACTACACGATACACGAACAATATGGTTCACTTTGTTCAAAGGAGATCTTCATGCGAAGAGTATCAGATTTTGGCAGATCAGATCATCTAATCGAATGTGATCAACCAATTCAGAGTGCAATCACGTGTTATGCATTTTTGTTAGTCTATTTTCTCGTGATATATCATCATCATCATCGTCAAGCCGTCCAATCCTTCGGATTATGGTTAACGCTTAGTGCCTTTTTAAAAATCCGTATGATCAGGTGGATTAATCCTCGCTTTTCTTTTCTTTCTCTTTTCGTTGTTTTTATAGTTTGTTGCTAGTCTTCGCTGCATTTACTATCTCTCTCCATTCCTCCTTATTCCGGTATTTTGCTTTCAAGTCTGCTATTCTCAGTGCTTGCGCCGTCGTCGTATATACTATAGTTTAAAATTTCATATAGAGATCAAAAATGAAAGAATACAAAGCATTCTGTTAATATGCGCACGTCGGTATTGATTTCCGGTATATTTCCCGACATATTTTAGGTGAATTAGTCGCTAGAGTTGTCTTTCTAAATGTTGATGGTTGGAGATTCATACTGCATAAAAATACACAATTTGATTATGGCTATTTAGGTCCTGTAATTCTCAATTTATTTTTAAAATATGGGGGATTTTTATTATGCAGGATTAATTCTGATGCAGACACCTACTAGCTAAAATATAAAGAAATAACCTACGCATATGATACATCTACATATATTTGTTTATTGTTCGGGCTTTTTTGGTAGTGAACATAAGTAACGCGACATTGAATCGAGCAGGTACTTACTCTAATTTTTTTAACGACCATTTACTGCCGAATAATGGAATATATAATCGCGTTAATTTATTTGTTCGATCTAGGCAAACGGGCGAGGAAGAGGAGTTATTCGTCTATAAAGTTTTTTACGGTTACTGTAGGATCGGATATATATGCATATACGCCCCTATTAAAGTTTTATCGCCGTTTTTGTGGAGTTTTATGCGAGCGTTTTAAGCTTAACTAGATGCGTGGAAATAACGATGTCTTTTAGATTAATTTTTGGGGAACGACATTCAATTTTAATATGTCTTCATTACGTATATGTTAAAATTGCTTTGTACCCGTCAATATTACTTTCGGTCAGGAAAAAAGTTGTATTAGTCACAAACAACTGACAGCACTATAAGATGATTGGCCTTAAGCACTCTGATAGTTTAAAATTGTAAGTCGATTTACACTATACATTTTGTTTACGTAGAATAACATTATTTTTCCCTATGCAGAAAAATGTTAAGTGTATCACATACGGAACTGTCCATATAATCCGTTCCGTTCGCATATACTTTCCTACTTTTAACATTTCAACATTCAGATAGAAGACGTAAAGTGTATGTAAGCGGAAGTTATGTGAATCGAGCTGTACCACCACATCTATAATATAACCACTGGAGTGGAGCATGTCTGAACGTGAATTTTATAGTAGTAATACGGTCTCTTAAGTAGATGGACGTTTATTATTGTGATGTTGTAACAATAAAGAAAATTGTTTGTCTAATTAAATGACTTAGGCATTCTTTCGCACTCTTCGTTTTATAAAAATTAAATTCTCCCCTGAAATCCCACATAATTTTAAAAAACTTGAATTTATCTTCTACTGGAAGTACAATCTAAACATTGAATTTGTTTGGAAAAAAATTTTGCCAAACACGTCTTCAGCCAGCGGCGACTGAACACAAAAATTGTCATCTTTTGCCTTCACTCGTTTGTTCTCGATAGCATTTGTCAAATCACGGCCAATTACGACACACATTTCGAATATAGAACATTTCAATTAATTTAGACGAGTTACTTCGCAGTTTTACCAGGATTATTGTTGGCTGGAATTATATTTCACTAATAAAACTTCAGGGACAGAGAGAGTGATACAGAGTAACATTTTTTATCGTTTGCAATATACCGCCCACAAACGATGAAAAACGAAAAGAATTAATAATTTATCAAACGCGAGTGTTATTTTCCGTACCCTGCCTAGAACTAGATGAAAATAGAATTTATTTCCATTTAAAAGAGGTTTTCGACAACCTCTAGCGTAACCCGAAGTGTATCAAGGTGAGAAACTCTTAAATAGATAACAGGCAACTATCCTTAATCCAGAAGTTTTAGAATTAAATTATTTTTAAATATTCACAAATATCTAGTTGACCAGTTATGTGAATATACCCTATACCATTGATGGATTGTTGCTATGACTTTAATAATAAAATTAGTTATCTATAGGCAAAAAGTTTGACTAACATTAATATTCATGAGCAATCCAAGCAATATGTTCATCAGAAACTCTTTGTTTTAGAAAGTCTCTAACATTAAACCTAGCGCTTCTGCTTTGATTTTCTGATTTTTAAACGATAATTTATCGGAAATCGTTAGAGTCGACTGAAAACAAAAAGAGTATTAGTAAAAAACGAACAGAAACGCCAATTTTCCCAATTCTTTAGCATTTAACACTTTAAACGCTGGTATTTGGAAAAAGATTAGAATGATCGACAAGCGCACGCTAAAGCGGTCGTTTCAATCTCCACCGATTTTGAACTTTATTTCTTTTGGAAAGCCTCGGCGACTAGTTTTCATTGGTCCGAATACTATCGTCTACATCAACGATTGAAAATTGGAAAGAAGCTCTTCCATTTTGAGTTCAAAATTAAAAAAGGATTTCATTGTCTCCGAAGCTTATCGTCTTTTCTAATGCAGTCCATGGCGTGGTACTCGATATCCAACATGCGGTGATGTTATGAATAAAATACGATGACCTTTCAAACCGTATTTCGCTCGACATGTTATTCACCTCTTGACATAGAGCGAGTTCGGTTGCCGTAACTCTCGGGGGTGATGTAAAAAGTTCGCCTTCATTTTCAAGCCGAATAATTATTTATTATAAACGCATCCAAAGCTACAGTCTCTTGGTTGTATTAGCAATTCAGATGTTTTTATTCACTTCCTGATCATAAGTTAGCAATCGCGTATAGCTTACAATTAGACAGAATTGTAGCGGGTTTTGCTCACTCGGAAACTCGTGAATCGGTTCTGGTGAATTTTAGATTTTTTTAAACACAGAAAATTAATATTAATTGATCTTGGCATGGATCTGTAACTTATTCCCAAATAAAGTTTTATTGTCTTTTATTGCCTTTGATAAAATTGGGGATAACAAGAAGAAATCGGTATTCTTGTAGTTGCGTCTTGCACTGCCAGATGACGCCGGTACTTAATATGTTTACAGGTAACAATATTTTCGTAACAGTCGTATGCTGCTTGCATGGTGATTGATACAATTACCTCGTGAAGTTTTAAATTGATTTTGCTAGTTATTAAATTAGTATGAGCAATGTATTCTGGTGTTTATGTGAGCTTAGCGTTCATTAACAAATCTACGTTTGGATAGTAACTATGTCGTCGGAAATAAAAAAGGCAATTACACTTTATTTACAAAAGAAAAGAAAACAAGTAAAATACTTCAGAAAATAAAATTAAACAGAATTTAGAAATCAAGCTGGTTATATTTTTATGTACAAAGAGCACATTTATACCAAGTAAAAAAGAAACTTCAGAAATCAAAATTAAGCAGATCGGAAATCAAGTTCAGATATAATTCTATGTGCAGAGGATATATTCAAGTTACAAACTCTGAAAAATCTTGCAAAATTCGGCACACGGCAAATAATAAATTGAAAATTCGACAAAGTATAGATTGAAAATAAAGCAGTAATCAAACATATGAGTTTTAACCCGAATTAACTAACAAATATGTTTTAATTTTGAAAATACGAATATCACGGTCATGAGGGTGATTCCCACCTAGGCTAGTGCTGTATACCGACTGCGATGCGGGGAAGTCCTTTCGAATGAGATTTTCGAGGGATTTATATGCCCTTGTGGATGATGACGTGGAAATTTCGTTTGAACGACCTACGGTACAAAAAACAAGTCGAGAATGTAAATCGATAAATTATGCAAATATGCACCGGCATATTGATATACCTGGTGACTTTTATTACTACTTGTAAGTGAATTTGACTGGACATATTTATAAATTTGATAATATATGAGATTGGATTGATTGACCGACTTTGAGTGCCATTGTTTGCTTGACGTCTATTAAAATGTTGAAGAAATTCATCGAGTAGTGTTGTTTCGAGAGCTGTTGAAAGTGAGCAAGTCTATGTATTTGAGGAGTCATGGAACAATACCGGCCAGTGATACGATTTCTTTTCTTTTTGATGGGAAAACGTACGCAGAAATCAAAGAGAAGTTGGATGCAGTATATAACAACCATGCACCTTCGTTGACTCCTGTCAGATCCTGGTTTACTGAATTTAAGCGTGGGCCAACAACATCCGTGTTTGTACGAAAAATTGAGTATGAGAAAGTTATTAGAGGGATTGCTATAGTGTCTGCTAACGATTGATCAAAAACTGAATCGGCTGATAACTTCAAAGCAATGGTGAGACATGTTTAAGCATGATACGAGTGAATCTCTACGACGTTATGTGAGTGTAGGTGAGACATGTATATCGAATTCTTTGATCTCCGTGACATCTCGATCCATGTAGAAAATTCGACTGTTCTTTTAAATTGTATTCCAAACGCTACAGTGGCAATAATTTACACTTCAAATATACCTATTCAATTCTTATCGCAAACATCTACTTACATACCTTATAAAACGTCGTCAATGAAATTTACTTTCTCAGTAATAAATTTAGTCATATTTGTTTCCGTCGACGTTCCATATCGTTTTAGCGGATCGATAAAGTGTGGAGTTGCGTGCCGTAGCTACTGTGCCTTCGTTTAATTATTAATATTATTCCTACTACAACGACGACCAATAGCTTCTTCTTGTACAATGCATACAAATAGGGTGCCGGTAGAATTCACGTCATTAAGCCAGATGGTGAATAAATTCTTCTAAGCACTGAAAAACTTCGAGGAAAACTTCGGGAATTCCGTCGGAAATGTCACTTTGTTAATGCCACTGCTAGCATGTCGTAATGAATATTTCATTTGGACAGAATGGATAGCTAATTTGGTAACTTTTGGTACGTATTCGATATAAATATTATAAGGCTAATATAGTAGCGTATAAATTCAGCTTTTCATAGAATTTATGTTACTAAAAAATGTAATATTTTAATGAAGTAGAACCATAAAGTTTTTCAGTTGTAACAAATTTGTCTTTCGCTCTGCAATCTAACGCATAACGCAGAAGCACAGCGTCCTTTAGCTCCACAAAGTATGAAGATTTTGGTTTACGTTTGGAATTGAATAATTAACAAATTTAGTTTTAGAAGAATTACAAAGCAATCCTCCCCAATTCTTGTTTTATGAAAACCATTGTTAAGGGAGGTCTTTCGTACATGATTCAGCTCGGTGGGAAGGCTGTTGGGTTCACAGACTCTCACTGTTCGGTGAATCAAGGGATTGATAACCGAGAACGTTTGCGCCGGGTGATGATGTGAGTGAGGTGGCGTAGAGATACTTACTTGTGTATGTGGGTTTTTGATATGGAGTGACTTAAGCTACCGTCAGAGCTACATGTGATTAGTACGTTAAGGAACTTGTGTACACTGTTATTTTCCACCCCCACAGTGAAATTGATGTCTGGTTGTTGACGAATGAGAAGGTCTAGGAAACCAGAAAACTTGTCTCTGCTATGAGGCCAGTTAATGAAAGTGTTATTGACGTACTGGATCCATACCTTAGCTTTTAGATCCGCTAAATCAAGAGCAACGGATGCAAAGATTCCATGAAGATGTTAATCACGACAGAGTAAAGAGAAGAGCTTATGGTAGCACCAGATAACTGTTTGTAAAGTTGTTATTGGAATGCGAAGTAAGTAGAAGTGTGACATTTTCCGTGAGACGATCTAGGCTAGTACATTCACCATCCTGTTCTAGGAGTTGCTCAATGGTATTAATTGAAGTAGGGATAGGAACGGTAAATAAGGATGCTACGTCGAAGTTGACTAAGATATTATCTGGTTCAATATAAATGTTGGATATGAGTTGCACGAAATGAGCAAAGTTAAGTACATGTGAAGGTGTGTTCCTCGTGTACTTTTTGGTGATGCCAGATACTTGGATAATTGGTAGGTGGAAGAGTCTATAGTACTAACAATATGCCTGAGAGGTATGCCTTGTTTGTGGATCTTGAGAAGACTATACAAACGGCGTGGTTTGGATTCACATGAGATTAGACGTTTTTGGGTTTCAGGAAGAATGTTTGATGATTTAATGAGGGTTCTAATTTTCCTTTATATCTTGGTCGGGTTTCTAGATATAGATGCGTAAGACCTGTCGTCTAACTTCATCACTTTGTCAACGTGTTGAGAGTGGTTAAGAATTACTGTAGCGGTCCTTTTATAGTTTCTTGTATTTCATGATATCGTTGATCAAATAATGAATTGGTTGTTAGAATGAAATGGTCTGCCGTTGTATACCGCGTGTTCTTAATTGCCAATATGGACAACATTTGATGAATAATAGATAAATTGTTTATTTTAATGGAACAACTGTTTTTGCAGTTTTATAATAATTATATTAAACAATTCTCAAAATGTTATAGATAAATTGAATTAAAAGTAAAAAGTGATATTTCACTTATCCCTAAAACTGCTGCGCTATTTATAAAGCTTTTTTCTTTTATTATTTTCGGCTGTTTGTTTGTTCTTTGTTGATGTTTATTTTTTTAACATCTCGTTATGAGGTTGCCTACTTAAAGTGTAGCTTTGAATGTTGCCTTATTTTCCTAACAAGATGTGGGACCAAACCGTATGCCTGGTGCAATACCTTCACAAATCAATTGAATTCCATTTCTTCATTTCAATTTATCAATAGTTACCTAGACAATTATAAATAAATGTAATTAATTTATTTGTATATGGAAATATGTTTTAAACAGTTTCGTAGGAATAATAAAAAAGTCAAACACTACAAGATCTTAGTCATATACAGTGTGTTTTAATAATAATAATATATAGGAATATATTCAAAACATCCTCTATAATGGCTGCTTCCTTAAAGGACTCATATAGCAGTTTTTCATACAACTCATAGTAAATGATCTATTTCTTTCGATTTGAAAACTCTTGCTTTAACTTTAACAGAATTTTATACTGTTTCTTTGTCCTTTTGGCCTTTTAGGTCCTAAAAACTATAAAATCGATTATTTGCTGAACTCTTTTCTAAAAGCACGCAAGTATAATGCTTTTCAAGTTTGAAAACTATAGATACTTCCTTCGAACTACATATATTGACTTTAAACAATGTTTAGTTGAAATTTTTTTAATAAAAGACAAGACAGATATTTTCCAGGTTGTAGTCAACTCATTTCATAGCATTAGTTTCTGTCAATAAATGACAGCTCGTCTTACTGTGACTAATTTATGGTATATAATATAGTTATCAAACATTAAAACTAAATTGTTCTCTGTATACACAAGTTTTGAAATCGTGGGACACCGGTCAAAATTAAATTAAGCAAAACAAGAGAGTGCTTGCTGAACCCATATCAAATTTCTATGACAACCGGCAGTGACATTAATATAATAAAGAATTCTGTAGTGGATAGCCTCGGGGACAATTTAATAAACGTAACTCGCAATATTGTCCAGTAAAATCCGTTGTGTAGTAAATCAGATGCTAATTATGGAAATCTCCGCAATTAAATCTTCATTCAATAGCGAAATGAATTTCCAATGAAATTAATCAAATCCAATCATTAATTCAATAACTGGAGTTACTTTTAGTATAAGCTACGTTAAAAAAAATAATTGTGCAATTGCTTCGATAAATGTTAATATATAAATATACAAATTTATTTTAGATTTTTACTGTAAGATTTTCTATCACATCATGGTTTTAACACTGACTTTTCTTGGTTTATCGTCGTGGATTTGGCTTTGGCGGAAAAGCAAAAGAAATTCAACATCTTGGTTTTAGAGTCTTAGTATCTAATATCCTGTACTTAGTTATAATAATGGGCTTCGCAATTTACAGTCTCTTTGATTTGTAATCTAGCTTTCCCTTCATGTCTATTTGCATTTTATATGCATACATCTATAATGTAATTAGACACCCTTTATTACTTTCTGTGTGTATTGTATTATCTATGACGTTGCATCAACTTCTATACCTCCCCGATAAGAAACAAAGAAAGTGTATGATGGCCACTAAATAGAAAATCGAAGGTGGGATTGGGAATGTGTTTTAGTTTTTATCTGCAAAGCCGAATAAATGTGCTAGATATAAAAGAAGAAGCTTACAACCCGTGCGAATTTCAAAAACGATCTGTACCGACGACGGTAGCTCCTGCAAAAGATTTGCAGCATAATATAAAAATATGTAAAAAATAAGTGCTGGTAGTCTCCCGGAAAAAATCGCATAAACGTAATTGTATGTCTAATGTGTAAACATTAGATTAAATAACTAACCGCTGATACAAGTTCAAGAGAACTTCAAGTACTTTGGGATTTATTCTGAACGTACATGGAAGGGTGGAAAACGAAATAAATTATAGAGTAACAAGTACCGTCGAAGTATATCATTCTTTGAACAAAGTGTCCTTCGGGAAAAGAAAGCTTCCAAGGAAACAAAAGTGCGGATATTCAACAGCGGATGTATATCAAAATCAATTTATGATTGTGAAATGTGGGACTATATGAGAGATAAATGTAAAGTACGAGCACGCGAGTTGAAATATTTACGTATGCTAGAGGGTGTAACAGAAATGGACCGACTTACAAATGAGGCGATACAGCAGAGGTGCCGAGTGGAAGCGGTGTGCAGAGAAATTGAATACAAACAGTTACAGTAGTGGGTCATATGTTCAGAACGAATGATGAGATAATGGTTAAACAAATTTGCAAGAGGAACAATAACGGAAAGCGTAAACGGAGAAGACCTGACGGAAGGTGGAATGACGAGATTCTAAAACTGTTGCGGACAAAAAAAGTCACCTGAAGAGAAGCGAAGTGATGGCACCAGATGGACTAAGTTGTCATTAGCGCAGTGGGTTATATAGCTTCTGGATCCTCTCTTTGTCGCTGGCCTTATTAGGCAACTATACCTCCACCGGAGGAAACAGTTACACGTACTTTTCAGATTATAATTGTTCGTTTTCAATCTAACTTGTTGCTATAAACACGTAGAGAATAATTCAAAAATCAAATTCGGTGGGAAATGTCGATATTTTACTCACTAATATTAATTGGTTAACTTATCTTCAGCCAATGGTGCGTAAACGCACCGGTATCTACGCCATTTTTTTTCGTTTTTAATACCACGGATTTTTTATATACATGGTAAGATGAAGTATTGAAGTAAGTACATAGAAGCGGTTAGTGTCACTTGTTAATTACTTATTTTATTATATTATCTCAATTGTAGCAATATTTATGTCACAATTTTGTTGTAGAAGAATGGAAACTACAAGAGCGTTTTTTTTATAACGACGTAATTGTTTAGTTTTGCTTTGTTAGTAGTTAGTAGTAGAGAAACTTACCGATGCCTTTATGCACCATTGGCCTGGAAAGGCGTGGAAATAGTGCGTAAATGCATAGGCAGAAGTAAATTCAGAACAATAAAGCAAATCTACATCTTTCCGAAAATACGAATCTTGATAAAAATGACAAATTTACCATTTTTGATACCATAAACAAACGACATATGCAGCTTGTTATATTCTCCTAGAGCTTTTTTGTAGACGAAAATTATGATTCTGTACTTTGGTAAACACTTTTGCCAAATGTATATAAAAAGCAAATTCGTTTCGGTTTCAAACTGTGGTGTTTAAGCGTAGACACCGCAGGATAAGCGTATCCAACAGTCATTTGTATCAATTTATACTAATATTCCGAAGCAGAAGCAAACAAGGAAAAATGGGACATTGGTTTGGGAGGTCGAGTAGTCGATGGAATTTTTAGAACAAATAGAAGGTCCTGGTAATGGCCGAGTACTCTTCAGTCGTATGAACTGTTTGAAGAGGTATTAGGTGACCAGAACAATCAGAGACAGTAGGGCAGCCGTGTTCTACAGATTGTACGAAAGGTGTTACTAAAAAGGAAAGAGGATTCCATGATTTTGTTTTTGATGATACTACGAAGTTGACTATTGCAAGATTGCTTTATAGCCAAATGGTATGATTGAAAACAAAAGAAAGAAGTATAGTATGAGAGATAACCACTTTGTCAGTCAATATAAGTTTATAGGTGGTGTAGGTCTGCGCAATAATACACTGGTTAACTCCATAATATGTCCATATTGTTGCAAGCTTCACCAATCAGCAAGCATTTCCAAAATCTCGTTATTGGACTTTATGTTGTAAGTGGCTTTTGGTCTGATGCGAGCTGAAGAGAACCAACTGCAACATAACATGCTGGTAGAAAGACCTTCAGGCAGCGCTGTCTCTCAAGAAGCGAGACATAATAACATGGGACACCTTATTATAAAACATAAAGATAAAGCAAAATGTCGTTACAAATTGTACCATTTACATGTACTCCAAGTGCAACGTACATCAGCATAGCGACAGCTTCCAACCATACGACGAACCTTCGTAAGTGTTTGTAGTCAATTTGTTTGTAGATGTACTATAGCATATCTTGATGTATTTTTGTTTAACTTAATTAATATTCGCTGCAATGTATAATCTAATGATATATATTGTATATGGACACACAATATTGTACATATGAAAGGCGTATCATAATTGAGCGTGATTTATATTTGATAAATGTTATTGGTAAGAAAGGAGCGAAGAAACATCAAAACAAGCTGCTCTTTTTAACTCGGTCTGTCGCGATTTTACTGAAATCTACTCAATATGAATGAACGTCAAGCTGGCCATTCATTGGATTGCAGTGATAAAAAACAAGTTGGTCCTTGGCCTATCTCATTGCGACCTTTTCAGATTTATTGGAATGCAGTAAGCTTAGCCGTCGTTGTGACCTGTTTGGTTTTCTTTTCTCAGACATATATAGGTGCCAGGTAGCTATAGGTAATCATGGGATGTGCCGTTGTCACAGTCTCCAGTTTTTTGACAAAATTTACAGAATACCCGTCGCGTCATAAGACAAAGTTTTTTCTTTTGTGACATGGTTTTTAATAGATACATACTGTTATACTGAAAATGACAAGTAAAGTCACCGATATTACTACCAAGTGGAGCAATGCACTCTGATAACAATTACAGGAGTTGAGCCTTTTCTGATCTGCTTCCGGTTTTCACAGCAGCTTGTATACTACCTGCTATCCTTTCTTTGTTCACGGCGTTTTATTATATAAATCTTTCTCCAGCTAAAGATAATCCCCGCGAAACGGCAATACATTAGTCTTTCTTCTGCTTTCTAAAGGTCCTAAATGTTTGTTTTTGATGTAATTCTACAAACGCGTACCAAATTAATTCTGTTTTGTTTTCATCATGATTTCCAGTCGTTCATGTCGTTCGTTGGACGTTAGATCGCAAAGTATTAGGCATATTAGCTTTTCTTTTTCATTAGTTTATCATTTATAAACAGTTATTTTCTGCAGTTTACATATTTCCATTGCATGCACTTCTTAAGTTGGTAACATTCTGCCTAGATCCCAACGTAATCACCAATAATATAACCAACTAAACTCAGTCCATAATAAATGATTAGGCCACTTTATTATGGAAGATGGAAAAAAATATGAAACGCCAGCGACTCTCGTAATGGTCGGCTAATCACTAATAAGAATTGTTTTAAAAATAAATTCATAAACACAATCTTCCTATGGTTCAATTCCATATATTCTTCTTAAGTCTTACAACATAGGCTTCTGATACGATCTTTAGTACTTAGAACAGCTACGAAAATAAGTAAATATGTTTGTGATACAACTCTAATAGCGCATACCTGACGTAGGTAAAGCATTTCTCGCAAAGTACGGAAAATCCGATTTAGGTTCGGCGGCAAGCCGCTTTTTCACCGATAAAATCCCCACATCTCAAGGAAGATATTGAAAAACTTTTATTCGATCAATTCTCCATTACAAAGGGAAAACTGTTTGCCTGCTCTTGAATAAGACGGAAATAGCGGAAATTGTATTCAAACGCTACATTCATGTAGGTGAATCTTAAATGAAAACTGGGTATTTTACCGAAGTATGATGCTCAGTGTGCGCCTTTTGGAAATGCAGGACATGTATTTTTAAGGTTTCATTGAATTTGAAATCATTTATTGATGTTGTAGACTTTTGATATCCATTTTGATTGTACGGTACTTTACCAGGATAACAAAAACCAATAGAAAAGTAGCTTGTATGTAGTGGACCTCACAGTTGATTGTGGATTGAGACTTAGACAGCATCACTACAGTATAGGGTATATAATTTTTTATGTTTTCATAGATTATTTTAGATATCATTAAGGGTGTCATGGGCCCCTTTTTCGTGGAAACAATAAACCTATTGGATTTGTTCACAATAACATGGAAATTTACAGTTTCTTCATCTTTTCAGATTCGTACAATACCAATAAGTCACGACAAAGTGCAAGAAGTCTCAAGAATAGCGTTGTTTATGCAGTAGTCGTTGAGCTTCGAAATTTATTATATATCATACCGTATATGTATTCTTATAAACATTTTTATCGAATTTGTTCCAAAGAGATAAAATGTAAATAATTCACTCTACTTCATTGCTGATATACCCGAAAAATGCAGCATCCCTCTTGCGAATTTCCACATTCGACCATCAAAACACAACAGCGATGCGTTTACTAATGGATAGACTGTTTGCTAATGGATAGACACCTATTATTCTTTCGGTAACATAACAGGTGTCCGCTGCACTAAAATTGACTTGTCTATCGCACGTCTCGTTATCCTTTAACTATCCTAAAAAGAGACTGTCCAAAACTTTTCGTAATAGTAGGGAATTGATTTAAGCGGTATCGCTTTGGTTCCTTTTTGGATGCTAGCCAAATTCAATTCATATCGTTAATTTCATATTTGAACATCTGGAAGATAGTGGTGTATACAAGACGGCGTTCTTGCTTGGCACGCGCTCCGACAATTCGTTGTTTTTTTATCAATAGAGGGTAATAAATTCTAACATTTTAAGAGTTCGATTACGAAGTATAAAGAGGAAATGCTCTTAACAGATAATCGATATATGATGTTGGTTATTTAGTGTAGAAATTCTGTGCGCTGCTCTTTCTTGGATACCAAGAGTTTTTTTGAGAACTACCGTCTCGATATTTCGGTTGTTCCAATGACTGAATGATTCACATATGCATTTAGATTAAAACCAACAATATATTTCCGTTATCCACCCATCCAAAACGAAGTTTATTAACGAGTATGTAAAAGAGGAGCGAACACGGTGATATTTAATACCCAATTAAAATGCAAAGACCTAGCGCGCTTGGATTCCTAGGTGTTGAAAACCTGGAATTTTCTACCTACGTGTAGGAAATCCAATGTGTCAGACAAGAAATACAATGGTACAAATATCAAAATGATATACGGTTTGACAACTAGCCGCTTTGATGAAAATTTGATAATAAAGTCTCCCGGCTGTAGCGAACGGGTTCGGTTCCGCTCGCCGATTTGACGCCGACTGAAACGTCTGGCCGTTTCTTTTATTCCTTCAATACCAATACACGGTATACAATTTTATCTATGACGTGCTGTTCTATATGTGCGCAGATGATACAATCGCCTTATTTAGTAAACTCGGTCTACCAGCAACAGCAAGACAACAGTAATGAAACAATTCGTCTCCTTTATCAATGGTTTTTTTCATATAATTTAAAATGAAATGAGAATAAACCTTACATTTTACTGTCCCATACTCGTCAACATATTCAAAATATCCAATTGATAGAGCAGTTAAATAGTACGAAGGAATAATCATACAAGAGAATATGCCGTGGAAAGACTTACTAAGATTCTTCATACTAAAGCGTTTCTCTTTGGGACCCTTCAATATACTTTAATTGCTAATACATTATTAAGCGCATGTCACGTAAAAATACAATCAAGATTATTTGTGTAATTAAATTTCCTAACAGTTCCATTTTTATACTCACTACATAGACAAACACAGAAACATTCTTCCAATTAGCAGCAACATTCATCAATATTATACTCGCCATTGTGTGACTTGTGTATATCTAGACACGATTTGTATCTGATTTCCTAGAGAGTACAGAATCATTTAAGCAGAATGTAAAAAAATCTTCTGTTTAAAAAAATTTTGCTATTCCTAGTGTTGATGATTTTTTAGAGGACGTTATTGGATTGGCGAATTCATTACAATAAATAATGCTAAGATAGCTTCCTCATGGTATTGATGGAATAATTCACGGCAAACGCAACAAAAGGAGAGGGTAGACATAAAAAATGCTCGAAACCACGCTGATGAAGTAGGGGTAGGCTGGGTAGGCAGAAACATGTCCGTGGGTAGTATATTTTTTTCTCTCCTTTTGTTGCGTTTGGCGTGAATTATTCCATCAATCCCATGAGGAAGCTATCTTAGCATTATTTTTTTGATTATTGTTTCTAGGCATTTGCTGATTTGTTCTGTTATATACATCATGGTAAGCCTGTCGGAATATTCACATGTGCGGTTTCGCATAGCGCTACTTGCGCCGCCATCTCATGCTAAGCAGTCTACTCGTGGGATGGTTGGGGGAACAGTACATGGCATATGTCGCTGCTTCCTGAACGGCAACGGGAGTTTGTCGTTTTGAAAGTTGTGGCATTAACTGTGAGGCAATAAAGGGTAGAGATAAGAAATGCTCTCGAAACTATGCTGATGACCCCGGATATGCAGAAACATGTCCGAGGGTAGTGTATTTCTTCTCTCCCTTTTGTTACGTTTGCCGTGAATCATTCCATCAATACCATGAGGAAAGCTATCTTAGCATTATTTTTTTGGTTATTGTTTCTAGCCATTTGCTGATGTGTTCTGTTAATTCTTTACAGTTTTTTTTTCTTCTTTTGCACTTATTTTTAACTTAATGAGTGGTCTCGGTAGATTTGTTCGAATCTCGAACTATTTTGTAAATTACATTTTATACCTTTAGATGTTTTCCTTAATGGCACACCTGTAAAGCGGGTTGCATACACCATTGCTTTTACTATTGGGAGGACAGCGCAGTCGCACCAGAGAACAAACTCAAAAACACTCTCTCATCGAGCAAGTGTCGTGTATTCTAGCTAGTGCACCGGCATTTCATTTTTCATTATTAAGTTAGTTGTTAAGTTGTTAGCATTTTGTTGAAATATACACTTACTAGTAATTGCAGTCGTTGTGCTTTATATCCATTACTGAGGAACCAGCGCGCCAATTCCTACAAATATCATACAGTCACGCACAACATTAAAACACAGTTTATGTAGATGCCTCGAACAGTCAATGTTATCATTTAAAAACTTTACATTTATAATTTTGCGTTAATGTTCGAGTGATGAAACACAAAATTGATTTAATATAAGCGAAGATTATCATATATCATTTTCTGGCAACGTTTTATATTAATTTTTGTTTATGTTCTTCCAATTTATCTCTCTATTTCTAGAAGAACTTCTTCATGAATTAAGAATTGTTAACGACACAGTAGAAAGAGACGTGGAGCTATTAGAAGAATATGGTAAAGTGCGAACAGAACACTAAAACTGCTTTATTAAAAGAAAAAGTGCCCTGGTAATTTTAATTTTATTAATTTTATTCGCATTTTAAATACTGACGAAATGAAAAATAAATGTGTGTTCGAAATTTTGTTCTCATACATTTGCCGGCCACGGATAATGAGTCTTTTCCGTGGCCTAGTAAGGAGACCCCGTGAACTAGAAACAATTGCAGTTTTACGAGCTCAAATGAATGAGCCTTTTGTTTTTTTTTAGAAACAAAGCACGGCTAAATAGATATTTCCCTGCTTATTTTTTTGCTATTTCGTTGGGTGCCTACAGTTCTCTTACTGTTGAATATCGACAGAGAGTGTAAAGGAGAAAGTTGTAGGTAATTATATGCTTAATAAGACAGTCTAATCGAACTGTTTATTTAAGTTATAATTTTTGAGGTACAACAAAAAATTTATTGTATTTTTTTTAATTGCATTTTTTCCACAATTTCAACAATTGATAAATTACGTTTTTTTCTTCTTTTAATTTCAGAACTGTTCACATAGTGATGTATGGAAACAATGATATATCTAGTTAAGGGTGCACTTTTCCTAGCAAACAAATGACTCATTCCATAGAGCTTTCCCCATTCGATCGTCTCTCTATCTCTATCAGTTTCCAGTAATAGGAAAAAGCTAACCCTGTATGTCTGGATGTAAATAAAGGCTTTTTTATGTACGGTAACTTTTTTATTTACATGGCTGATATTACTGAGGTGAAATTACTTATTTATATTTCCCCATGTCAAAATTCGTATTAGCGTAACGCGTCAGAAATTTAGGATCACAAACGGTTTACTGACATTGAACTATTTTGTGGAGATAGGTACGGGCATGGTTTTTGGAAGCAATAAGTATTAAATTTTCTCAAATACGGACAGATAGTTCAACGAAAAAAGTCGGCGGGCGTATCCATGGGGAAATCTCCCCTTTTAGGTCGCGGTTGCGTTTGAAAAGTTACGGACATAAAAATAAAAATAAGTTAGTTCGAATTTGGACCCTTTAACCGCTGCCCGGAAAGTGAGAAGCCGTTTCTTTATAGCATATCTAAGCACGATAAGGGACAAATATGGCAAATTGAACAATTCCCCTGAAGTCCGTTATTAAAAATTAATGTAGGTATTGAAATTTAATTATCATTACAGGATAGGGAACCATTTGGTTTATAACCTTTTCCACGAGGAGCCCCAAATTGAAATTGGTAATTGAAACCTACAGTTTTGCCAAGAAAGGGAAGATAATAATTGTATTACTCGAGAGTTGATTGGTATGTATCTGCAAAGAAAAAATACACAAATAACACAAATAACCCCTACTTACATTCCTAGTTATTTTAATGAATGAAACAACAAGATAGTTGCTAGAAGTACTCCGTTTTAAAACTAATGACTTAACTATCTCTTTTGCATGCATTATCCGCCCGTAATGAACGAAGAAAGATCGAACGAGTCAAAACGTATGATTTGCTAAATGGTGACAAGGGACCATAGGGGAAGCGGTATCCTTCGAGCTTCGGGCAGGCTGTAGCGATTTTTGATTTCTGGACTAGAGGCTAATTAACGACAATCCTGCAACCACATTTCGTCACTTTTTCGCGTTTGGGAAAAAAATGAAAAGTAATTTGAAACTGACAAAAAAGTATGAATGCGATGTTTGTTAGGGTCGAGCGATGAATGGTTATTGAAATAGTATTTCGCGTATACATTAGGAAGGTGGGATGGCAGCGATAGTCGCATCGGCAGGTAAATCCGCAAAATTATGCGTTTTCAGGCGCAATTTGATTCAAAGTGCGTAATTGACATCAACATTGTTGGGTGTTCGAGACGACACGATATAGATTTGGATGAACTGATGCACCTTTTATTTTAAAATTTCATCCAAAAAGAAGCGGCTTTTGAATTGACAATGTCATAGACCATAACAGTAAGCAATAAGTACTGACAACTGCTTTATTCAGATATTAATTAAAATATCTCGACGATTTTAGGTGTATTGTAATATGTTACGTGCAATTTTTGCAGTCATGTATTTTGATAACCTTGTGAACTTTTCCTCCCCCAATGAATTTCCAACTTGTTTTATAACTAGGCAACCCATTTCGCGCCGTGCGAATTATGGTTATTAAAATTCTATTTGGTCGGATTTTGCAGCATTTTTACTTCATTTACTGCTTCGATAATACTCGGGAAGATTTTACATAAGTGTCTTTGTCTCCATTTATCTTTACTTTCCTAAATTTCTTAAGGAAATAATTTTTCGTGGTTTATTTTCCCATCTTCGCAATAGAGGTCGTACCGTGTTGTATTTTAAGTAATTTATGATAGTTTTTCGGATTGGTCCGTTTGTGTGATGTTTTACCACAGAAACTATTTTATTCTAGAACGTGAGAATTAACAATTTTGAAGCTCTCTTTCCGTTAAGTCATCTTACGAGTTGGGCGTGCCCCGAAGTTCTCTCTGACGTAGAAACTTAATTTTGCCTCGAGGAAGGCCTTATATTGCGGCTTTAAATTCACCCAGAGAAAGTGAACAGTTTACTCAGTTTGAGTTTCGAACACAGTGGTTGTAGACGTAATTTTGTACGGCTTAGCGTGCGAACTTCGCCGTTTAAGCCAACCCTTGCGTACGGAAGAACTGTAATCCTGTATTAGGTATGTACATACTTGAGCTTTTCCTTTTTCGTGTAAATCTTCGTCCTACGGTTAATTTACCCGTTCTTAGTGTTCTTTTGGAGGGCGCATTTTATCCAAGACCCGTCCTAGTGTTCTTTTGGAGGGCGCATTTTATCCAAGACCCGTCCTAGTGTTCTATTGGAGGGCGAATTTTATCCAGAGTAGTTATTAATAGTTGTTTACCATTGCAAAAGTTCTTCAAAACAGAAACACGAAATAATTATTTTCTCTGAATTTGGAATTTGAAAATTTATCAGATATTTCCGAACTCAGATAATAATAGGTTTATTGCCCAACAGAATTTACATTCCACTTACAGAACAAAATTAACAAGAAGAAAATATATACAGTGTGTCCACGGATTTGGTGCAAACTTATACAACACTGAACGTTTTTTAAAACTATTTTATGTTTTACTTTTTTTTATACGTATTTTTAGATATAAAATAATTTAATAATATTCTGGTTAACGAAATTAAATTCTTTATTATAAATATAAGATTTTATGAATTATTTTCTAAATGTATATAAATTCGAATGTGATAAAAAACAACAAATAATTTATTCAACGTAACCTCCACCTACTTTTACACACTTTTCGACCTTTTACCTAAATTCTCTGTAAACATTCCTAATGTTCTTATATCAATTTTATTAATTACTGTTCACATTTTATCTTTTAATGCTCCCAAATTCGCACCAAAATTATTATTTTCGTACACTCTTAACGTGTCCCCAAAAATAAAAATCCATCGGCGTTAAATCGGGAGAGCGAGCTGGCCAATGAATAGGTCCAAAACGACCGATCCATCTTTTAGGAAAGTGATCATCAAGCCAGTTTCTAATTAAAATAATTGAATGAGCAGGGCATCCAGGCTGCTGAAAGTAGACTGCATCTCTGTTAGTATCCTCCAACGATGGTAAAACAAAATTTTGTAACATATCCAAATAATTATGTTGATTGTTTTCGAAAAAAAGGTGCCAATAATTTTATTGAATAAAATTCCACACCACACATTTACTTTTTTCTAACGCTGGTTTTTCCGATTAATACGAAAATTTCGATTCTCTTCTGGCCCATATCTGCAATTATGGGATGACACATAACCATTAGTGGTAAAAGTAGCTTCATCCGAAAACAAAATTTTATGACATTTTCTCCAACCCAAGTACTAAATTCTAATCTAAACGCATCGTCCCGGGGTTCCAGAGTATGAATAAAGTTGGGAATTTGAACTTAGTTAAATTTTTTAAAGTAAGCAAACATGTTTTCAACATGTATATGCATACAGAAGGTAATCAGTGGATTTTAATACGATTTTTAAGTTTTAAGTCAAGCAAAAACTTTCGTAAAGAATAACTTTTTTTCATAAAATGTTGAATAAAAAACTTTTTCCCCTTGTGCACCAAATCCGTGGACACACAGAGGCACATCACACAATATCCAAAAAACTAAATGATTAAAAACAATACCATCCTAAAAAAAAATTGAAAATTACAAGTGATCAAAGAATACGTCATCATTATGATTATTAGCTAATCTGCAAATTCTTTGGAATGGAGCGTCAAAAAGTAGCTGAAAGTAGCAATGAAACGTCTATTTTGACGGGGATCACTGAAATCGATTGTGGAGACGAGATCGTCTCAGGAACTGAGAACCATGAGTCTCTCTGCGCTACTTAAGGAATTTCATACTGTGACGTTCCAAACGTGTAATACAATCGGCACCTCTAATAGCATAGCCTAGTCCTTTTGAGATAGCTAGACTAGGCGGTCAATGTGCAGGGAAAAACTTAAACAAGCATCAAACCAGATATCCCTAGATTTTGAAAGGAATCGGATTTAAGCAGAGCTTTGTCGTCGACAGTAGTTCTGTACTATAAGGTTACTTTAGTGCATGTAATACAAGCTTATTTTTTGAAGGCATTAAGCTGCTAGTTGATCGAGATCTTTCTGTGTCAAGAAAACATCATTGAGGGTGGAAATAGAGTTGTATACTTTTAAAATCACCAACACATATTAATGTACAATATGAACAACAAAGGACCCAAGTTAGACTCATGTGGAACGCCTTGTGGGAGAAGAACTTATCTAAAGAGAATCCATAGCAAAATACATAATTCGTCCTCTGAGCTAAATACGATGCCATCAGTGTAACAAAGGGATCTACAAATCCACAACAACTGAATTTTTTAATAAAATGCCATGGTTCGCGGTCTCAGACGTACTTGAAAAATTGTTGTAGATCAGATCATAAGTAAAAGTATATATTTTATTATAATAAAATGTGTGAGAGGAGTGTTAAACTAATCATAATGTTTGATAGAGCAACTATATAATTTGTTGGATTAAATAAACATGTTGCAATTTTTACAATAAATTGTTCTTATTTTAAAAATACAAGCGTTTACTGTCCCGAATTTTTTCTCTGCGGATACTCCTCATCTGCATCTATTATCGAGCGGAATGTGTTTCATGTTCGCACAGCCGTTCTGCTACGTTACGATCGTTTATTTTAATTGCTAATTGTCGTGGCATATGTAAATTTTCGTCCTTTCCCCGTACAACACATCCTTTTCACGCCGTGCGCCACGCGTTACCTTTTCTGCATATTCATCGGAACGCTCCGACGTAAAGGATGAAGGGTCGCAGGTGATGCGTTTCTTATGCGCGATGGCTCGCTAGAGGGCGTAGCCAAGGTGGTGCTCGCGTTACCTCCACTAATATACATGTAAATTTTGGAATTGGTAATACATACATACGTCGCTCGTATGTATGCAAATAGTTAAAAAGGAAAAGTCGCTTGCATGGATTGAAATTATTTTTCCTTTGTGATTTAAGGATGTTTAAGAGAGTTTTACTTTTAAAGGTTTTTCTTTCTTTTGAATGTCTTTTGTTTTTTCTGCTCCTTCTATTTCATCTAGTTTATGTTGCTGCTAAACGGTAGGCATGTATTTCTTGGAGCCAGAAGGCGCCAAAGGATGCCTGGCTTGTCGTTTCGAAAGTTGTGGTATTAACTGTAAACCAAACAGTGATACAAATGGAATGAAACCACCGTCGGAACCTCGCGAATGACGTCCGGTAGGCAGACACATGTCCGTGGGTAGTGTCCTTGCATTGCTTTTGCGGCAAACGATTCCATCAGTACAATTTTTTTCTGCTCTTTCTATTTCATCAATTCGTCTTTTGGGATAATTATTAATTATTAAGAGGAAGTGATTATGAAGATTAACCTGGCCTGCTCTTTGGATTGGGTCGGGATGAGATATTGTAGAAGCGCGCCTGATCGGGCTTTCTTTGAAAGTGGGATGGCTTATCAAACCCCTTTGGCCCGACAAGTCTATGACTATTTATCATTAATTGTAGGAAAAAACTATTTTTTTACACAGCTTGTGCTAACACCAATTGCACTACAATTGTTGTTGTTTGCTTATTTAGAATCGTTCCGACTAAAATGTCAGGCGGATTGTTTATTAACTGTTATTATCCAAGTGTACTTCTGTTCCCTCTTTGTTGCATTTTCTTCAAAGTTTCAATGTTTTTAATTTGGAATAAGATTCTTCTTATTGCATTAGTATAGTTATGCCCTCTGACTGAATTAAATAAATAAAAAATATTTTGGGCGTAAAAATCTTTTTTGTAATGTTTAATGTTGTTTCTCAAGTGCTAAGTGTTGAGATTTATTTTCACCTTGCATACCTACGTTTCCCTTATTATTTCAATTCCCTTATCTTTATTTATTAGATAATTTCAATCAGGTAGAACTTGTTCACTGCTTACTTGGTTTCTATAATTCTTATTTTCGGATTCCATACTGAAATTTGCCTCCAAGTTTTATGGATTTAGTATTATTGGTATTATTGTTTAGTTTCTTATCTTTAAAATCATTTTTATTTTCAATAAGTAGTGAAAATTCCCTGGGAGTGGCCTTTAGGCTTATGCAATTGTTTTGATAGCTGGAATTAGGGTTAATACTAGTCTTGTTTCGTACCTGGCTTGTCTACTTTCGCTTTTTCATGATTTTGCGATCTTTTGTTATCTTTCTTGTATTACCTTGGAGTTTTATTTGGAAGTTTGGTGGTGTTCCCTTTACCGTTACCTATCTACTTTATCGACTGCATTCTTGTGCAAGTGTTTTTGAGTATTATTATTGATTTTATAGTTAATTTGATCTTGGCTTCATTATTATTGTAGGTATGTATTTAAGCTAATATAATTTATTTTTGTAAATCGTTTGTATTCCTTAGTTTTTCTTCACTTCTCCGTCACGTTGAGAGACTGTTATATTATATTGGAGCTGCTAAAACGTGTGTTTGAAGTAGTGTCTTCCATTGTTGATTTTTTTTATTTTTTACTTATTTGCCGTTGCCACGTATTTGGATTTGGTTTTTCAATTGTTGGAAGTTGGCGTTAATGGCATCGGAGCTCTGATTATTTAAAATATATTATATATATAAATATATATAATTGCATATAAATTTTTACATTTTCTTAACGCCACGTAAAATCGTTTTCCTAGTTGTTATGAGTTTATGTTTTTTAAACGACTTATCTTCTGGTTGGGTAATTTCTAAGTAACTTGACTTCTTAATGATTTATTCCTGGATCTTTAGATACAGGATTATTGATACTGAGAACATTTAATTTAGTTGGGACTCCAATAAATATTTAGTTTATTGGAACGTATGCCTTTAGAGGTTAAATGCCGATTATTGTTTTGTTCGCTGTCCCTATAATTTTGATTACATTCACCCCGATTCCGATGTCCTACATTCCTTGAGGAAATCGACAGTTAAGTTTAAGTTCAAGTTGTAGTCCTATTTTTCGAAAATCTTGCATCTTTAATTTTATAGATAATTTCAACATAACATTTTTTCAAATTTGTTGCTACCCTGATAATTTGTCTTCTTGTTCCGGGAATAACAAGTTGCTTACCTGTAATTCAATAGCTTTTTTTGTCTCCAACGTTTTATTTTCCGGCTTAACGAGATGTATTCACTTTGTAGGCAACAACCGCAGTTTATCTTCTGCGTAAACATAGACACGCTAACGGTGACGTTTGATTTTGCTACTATCGAACTTGTATATAAGTTTTACAATATTCCGGTAGCTTTGAAACGAAAGAGCGTAGGAATTTCGTTTCTCTAGAGCTTTATTCTTTACTTTTTTTTCTGGTAATTTAATGTAATTTTAAATAATAAAAAAAACAGAAGTACAAGCTTCTGCTTATCTGCAATAACTATTATTATTGATATATTTATTGTGGTGGCCATAGCGTTCGGTAAATTGCTTTACTTTTACATCGAATAATTAGAAATTAAAATCTGTGCAAGATATTTAAGTTGATATTCAATAAGAGTCTAATTTTCTTGTCTGGTGTTATAGTTTGGTTGTCAACGTTTCTTAAGATTATATATTAATATTCTGAATCTTTAAGTTGTTTTAGAAATAGTAACAAAAAATTTTGTGCAGTATCTGAGTTAAAAACTAAAGCTTTCTATAACTATTTATTTTGATGTATTATATTTGATAATATTTCTTATAAACTTTGATGTTTGTCTATTATCTCCTGATATTCATTTTATATCTACGAGGGTTCCTGTTCCCAGAGGTTGGGTTGGGTAATTTTCAAAACAGATTTTTTTTCATTCTGATATCCTGGAGTGACTTTCATTGTTGGGTAGTCCTTTTTTTCCCTTTTTCCATTCCCACGCCAACTAGCTGGCTGGCACCCTGAACGATAGTCAACGTTCTGCTTTTTGGGGAATAATAGGCTTCCGGGATTTAAGCAAAATTAAATTTTCCATTTGGCGCCATGATAAAGAACCATCGATTACTATTTGGAGTTTCTAGATATGGCAGTACTTTGCGGAATGGGATAAACAAGGTAGTTCTATTCCATCTGCACCTAAAATCAGATTCTGTAACTTTTTGAACAAATATTGTAGGAACCTGATTCCTTTAAAACGCTACCAAAGACTAATTTTATCGACATTTTGATATATTACTTTGAGCTAGTTATCTTGGTAAATCGTAAATCCATATTGGTTAAAAATATGTTTATCGAAAGCAAGATGAATACTTGAGCGGATACTATTATTGTCGATTAGTGTAAAGGTATCATGGTAACAGTTAAAATGTTGTGATTCGTCGAAGTCCTGCACGCTTAGAGCAGCAAAGATATTGCAGAAAACATATACCTCTTAGGAATCCTTCCTGAAAAAATTCCACGCTATGATGGTTGGGTTGATCAGCATTTAAAATTCGTACTCAAATTTTCTGAAATGCACCTGGAGAAATATAGACATGGAATCAACTCCTTAATTAAAAATATTATTGGCACTCAAAGGGAAATTGAAGGTTTTCGAAACGAATTTCATTTTCTAAACTATATAATGCGAAATGCATTCATTCGAAATAATTGCCAATCGTATCTAAATCGTTGGACCATAGAGCGCACTTCGATGAAGCGTACAATAATTATAAGCCACCCCCTACGACTGTCCATTATCGAACTCAGCTAGCGTTAGGATGCCGGTCGTCGTAATGCGCAGCAATTTAAACGACGGCCTCGCATGTATAATACTTTTGGAAAAGGGATGGGCGAAGGTATGCGTACACATACCTTCGTCCGTACGTTATTAAGCGCACAAAGGGATCAGCGGAAGCGGGTAGATCATTTATCAAGTCGATTGGGCGCCTGGACCTCTTCGCGTTAAGCCCTAAACCTACATGTGTACACGCTACAACTGAATACATACGTTTCATTATCGATCGTTGCCGAGCAACAAGTGCCATTTGGAAAAAGAGCTGAGCACTAACCCTAGCGTTATAATCGCTATAGTATAAGTGTCTGGAAACATGGAATTATTGTTACTGTGGAGGTATTGAAGCGTAGAATGATTGAGGTGAAAGACGTTTTTCATTGATGGATGATGAACTTGGCCATTTTTCACCTGTCGCTTATTATGGCATTGTTCGAATTATGTCAATTGTTAGCAATTCTAATACTTTTTTATTCCCAATTACGCAACAATAACTTGAAAGACAAAGGAACAAGATGTTAGAGAAGTATAATTTCGGACATAGAACCTTCACGGAATGTCAACATTCCGTATAAGCTAAAACTATTTTTGAATAAATCTTTACGAATTAAATTATAGGTTATTTCAGAATAAATACTTGCAATGTTTTTGAAACATTCAAATTGCAAGATCTTTTGAAAAGATTCTCAGAGAAACATGGGAAATTTTGGACAGTTCACAAAAACCGTTAATGCAGTTGTTCAATTTTCGACGACAAAACTCCCAGGTAATTGTGTGAAAGCATAAACTACACAATATTGCCATTCTAAACTTAGAAAAAAACCCAGCTTCGTTATGGTTAATTAATAAGTTGTTAAATGATAACCAATAATGGACTTTATGGGATATCCTACTTGGAATTCTCCCAAATGCAATTGAATTTTATTACTTAGTTTACGAACTGAGATTTTAATGTTCCTTGAGATTGATCAACCGCTATGAAAAATAGTTTAGATGGAATTAGAAAGTTTGTCTGCAGAGAACATAGATAATTCTTTTGTAATGGCAAGGATTGTAGGAAAAGCTTCCTTGTCAATATTATGGTGAATGTGCTGTGTCTCATGGCCTACTTGTACGTATATCTACAGTACACAATTTTATTAATTCAACCATAAAACTTGTTCTTATTTTCTCCGTTCATAATGAATATTTTAATGTAATCGATTATTGAAATAATTTCTCAATGATTTCGACAAATTTTAAAATGAAAAAGAATTACATATGTGCAACAATATCTTGTAACTTTCAATCACGTCGATCTCATAACTTAGCTTTTCTATTACTTTTTATCGCCGTTTATCATCAGATTTCTCTAAAGCAATGGCAACAATTCAACCTTTCTAACGGTACACCGATATGTATTCGTAACGTTTTAGAGTACGTTTTATTCTAAGTAAATATCTACATCATGGGTAGACTTAGACGACATACGTTCGTCTCCTTGTGAAAAAAGTATTTAAAGATAGTAGAGAGCCAACAGCTTCACCATTCCTAAACAGTAGCTAGTAAGAAACAGCAAATAGAACGAAATATTTTGTGTATCGTTACAATTAAGTAGCCAATAATTTAGCTTGTGTAAGGTTACACAATTATGATAGAAGATTGCAAAACCCAATTGAATACACAGCGTGTGCAAATTGTATGGAATAATAATCCTATAGCCACTGTATTGGTTGTATGAAATCATATTTTTTTATAAAAGTTGTTTGGCGAGATGATGGAATTCCTTTGGGTTATGGAAGAAAAAGGTTTATTTGTCACTTTTAATTATGAAGGCATCGTATTTTTTTCCTTGTAGTTTTTACTTCAACATTTTAAAAAAAGTGCAAGAAAAAAAATATTTTTACGTTAGTTATTTATTTATTGTATCAAGAAGCTCTGTCGTAACTGTATACTGCAGCGAGCTGCTGATCTAATCAACAGTTCTCAACTTGCTGCTCGACCTCGCCGTGCAGTAGACAATTGTGCATTGCTACTAATAACTGCTGCTGTTGCTTATTTTATCCCTTTCTTTGTATATTGAGGTATCCAATTCAATGTTATAACGAGACACAAACCTTCTAATATAAACACATATTATGGTATGTTAATTTTTCTTACTCTAACGCAACTTTATTTAGTGCGAAATGATATTTTCAATATTTCTATATATGTAGGTATCTATCTGCAGGGAATATAGTTTCCGAACGAAATAACGGGGATGCGTACGGATATCCCTTCTCTTACCCGCCTCACTCCGTTTCGTTTGGAAATTAACTCCCTAGCCGTCCGTAACATTGCTTTTGTCGTTTATGTTACTTTATCTAATTATACATTGGGTATTACAACAAAAGGAAATTTTATTGACAACAGGTCGTCGACAGTAATTGCAAGGATTTGCGAAAATTACATGAAGTCCCGAGAACACCGTACGTCAATAACAATATAAGTAAAACAATACATTCGCAAACATAAATGTTAACAAACGACATAGTTTACCATGTTACCATATCTTGCTGATGAAACTGGATGATTATGGTGTTACAGGTCCACCGCTGAAGCTCCTCGGAAACGTCTCATCCAGGATTAATATCTGTTGGTGCTATACAAGGATCAACAAAAAAGGTTAGATTCAGGTATATATGTACTTGGGAGCATTTACGCAGTATCCATCAACGAAGTAGCGAGAACAGCAAATTACTGCCATTTCCAATCCGTGGCGACATACGATATCACAGCTTGCGCGTCTTTGGAGAAGGCACAAAAAAAAGGCCGCTGGCGAGAGGAGGATGTAGAGAGAGCTGCATATGCATCTTCAGGACACTCGAGATACTTATCCTTCCATCCACTCTAATTTTTTTTCTTGTCTTCAATGTGCATGTCAAAATCATCGAAAGCATTTCCTTACACATGCCGATATTCATCATTATCCCACAAGATACAATATGAACTTAATTCCTTCTAAAAATAATGTAAATAGGAGGACAACAAATACTAACTACCTGGCAGCGAAACTATATAACCAGACACCTGAACACTGTCATAGTATGGAAAAAAAGTCGTTATAACGATGGCCGCGGCAATGGTTAGTGAAGCATCTACTCTGCTCGGCCGAGGAATTCTTGGAGTGCAAAATTTGATGATAATTTATCGTGTCGTCTCTTTTGTTGTTTTATTTATTGATTTTATTTGAATTTACTTTTATCTATACACCTATGTTATTCGTACATTTTGTTTACGCATTTTATGTATACACCCATTTTATGTAAGCTTTATGGGACCAGTTCCTTCGGAATGAATGAATAATCACGGGGCGCCAGTATTGGAAGCCATGAAGAAAGTATGATTGACGATCGAGGAAGCCTACCTACCAGATATGGATTAAAATGTTTATATTTTACTGTTTCCTTTGTTTTTTGTAACATTTTCAATAAACATTATTTTAACAGTTTTAATGGGAGGAAAATAATTTAATTAAACAATTAAAAAGGATTGGCATCATTCAACTTTTAGAATTGAAGTCATACATTAAAGCTGATTAACAATATTTTTCTTGCAGAAACCAAAAAAATGGGGACGCCCTCAACAACTTTGATATAAAACATTTTTCCAAATAACGTACAATAGTAACTGTGAAAGCATTATTCCACACATCTTGAACACATTGTACGTATGCACATAATCCCTAACGAAAATAACATCCAGCCCTGGATTTTGATGTTGAAAACGAAAAACTAATATATAGTAAAGCAAAAAATAAAAATCAAAATTTATCAGAGCAAATATAAAATATACTCTCACGTATTCGAATGTTTAATAATTAAGAATTTATGGCTAGAACGAGCAATAAAAAGAAGCCAATTTGAAATTTATAGGCTCCGGGAATAGTCGTAGATAATTTTCAAAGGGAAATATACGAGAATCATATGTGTAAATATTTGAAAGTAACCAGAACTAAAAAAAGAAGCATGTTATTACAGATCTTAAAAGAAGTTCTACATTCAGTTCAGAAATTGTTAGGTGTAGGAGGCCGCTTGTATTAGTTAAAGCATGTAATGTTACGTACAACGAAAGTCTTCAGTAGATTAAAACTTTTCAAAATGTATCAGTATTCAAGAAAATATGAACGAGTGTTGTAAATCGTTTCAAAGGTAGAGATGGTTTTGCACTTTAATTATTAAATGGATTTTAAGATGGTAGAATCTGTAGATATCAGAGTACTATACTTTAGATTTAAATGGGGAATGTTATCTGAGAGAAGCGTAGACGTCTTTATTGCGGAGTTCATGAACTGAATGAGAAGGTGATTTCGATCAAAACTTCCTTAGAGTCCGGACGTGCTAGGAAGAAATGTTTAATTTAGTTGAAAAGGTCGACAAGGTGGTGATCCGTTTGGGATTTGCGGAACTTAAAATTTAATTATCCACTATCTTTCGCGAAATTCTTAAGTTATTTGGCTGGGTATTCGAGAATCTTTATTTTTGTAATCCTATGTCTTGCATATCTTAGGTAAATACGGTAAAAAGGGTATCTTATTGGCAAATATTGATTACCGCCAGTAATTCGAAAGCAAATATTTATTTAAAGAATAAAATGGTATATGTAGGTGAGTTGCTTAGTTCACTAAAGTAAAATACATACATTATATATGTGATCGTTATATATTAACTTAAGAAAACAGCTACGAGTATAATAAGTTTAAAACCGCTTCTCTCTCTTTAAGATTAATCGAATAAATTAAAAATTGGATCCACCTTGTATTGAATACGTTACAGGAAACTTAATTTTCCACTAAACGAATGGCTTAACTCTTTCAAAGTGTTAAGCTGTTTAGTTCTAATTTGTTACTTAAGCTCCAAACGAAGAGACAGTGGAAATATTTTTGTATGCAGTGTGCATCTGTAGCGTATATTTTACAATCGTAAAAATAGAATCAAAAGAATAGCAAGAAGAAATATCGTGGACGGATGGTATTCATAAATGTAGTTCCAATGTATTTTTTTTAGTAAAACTCTCCTGGTTTGGTCGAAGCCTAGACTTACAATTACGTGCTTGTTCCAAGCAAATGTTGTAAATATGTGAGGCAATTAATGCTATATTACCATATGTATACTGTGCACTTCAGATAACATTTGCCAAAGGTATTTTTTAAACCGTTTGTTAAACTGTTATGTGATGTTAATGGTTTCGTATGGGGAGTGTTTGATCAATCTTTTGCCTACGCATGGTTAGAACGATTTTGATATGGTTTTGAAACATTTTATGTATTGAAACAGAAAGGTGAAGTCGAAATTAAAGAAAAAGGTAGCAGCTTTAGCGGTAATTTCACCTGTACTATCGTAAGCGTGAAACATTTCCATAAGAGCACTTAGTTTCTCTCATTATCATTGTCAAGTAACTTCATTTATAACTATTGCGTCGTCTGAAATATCTATCTACACAGTAGAAGGATGGAATTCGCTACAGCTGACCAATACCGAGCAAAACTACAGTTGAACAAACATTTCACCACAACGGGATGTGTACATTCACAACCTGACTGACGAAAGAGGAAGACAGGCATGGTAGTTACGAAGGAATTAAAAGAGTATCGCAAGTGAAGAAGAGCGTTCTTCTGTATTAACTGAATTGTTAGCTCAGGGTCAACCATTCAGAACTAGTTACATTACAGAGTCCTAAAAGAAGAAAAATTTAGGAGATTTTATAAAATAGAAACCCATACTCAAACCCTCAGATGGTCAACGCGTGGGCCGGCATTTCCTGTTGGCTCCTCTTTTATCGACGGTCCAGTGACTGCCCAAAAGTATTTGGAATTGTTGACAGACAGAATTCCAACTGTTGGCAAATTCCTGTAAACAGGAGGATCATTAACCAACACGATGGAGCACCATCACGTAGCACTAGGGAAATTACAGGATTTTTGAATAATAAATTTCCACATGGATGATTAGGTTGTCGTTGGCCATAGAACTGGCCGGCCAGTAGCCGTGACTTAAGTCCGTTGGGCTATTTTATTTGGGGTTACATTGCAACGAAAGTTTTTGGCAATATTCGAAATACATCCACTAACATCAACGAATTAAGGCAGAGTATAGTAGAATATAGTAGAATAATAGAAGCATTTAGTGAAGTAATAGTAAAAAACCTGCAGAATGTGAAACGTTACTTTCACGAAAGATTAGGACACTGTTTAGCAGCGTTTGGTTAACAGTTTGAACATTTGCTTAGTGAACATACTTCATGATACAATTTTGTTCATAATTTATTGTTTGTCACTTTTTTGTACAAAAAGTGTATTTTTTATTGTTTTAGTTTAGGTACAGAATTAATTTTTATAAAATTTTGTTGAAAGTTGTTTATTTTATTTATGTAATTGTTGTTAATTACTTGAATAACACTAGCTTAGCTTTACCTGACACAAAACAGACCGAGATTTCCAGCCGCAAAATTCTGTCTCATTATCTTTGGTAAAGATTCCTGCAATTGCCACTGAAGCTGCTATTTTTTTCTTTAATTTCGACATTGCTCTTTTGTACCGATGCATAAAATATTTCAAACTCTCATAGAATTCGTTCCAACTACGAGTGAATAAAAAAATTAATCAAATACTCTCCGTAGAAAAACCATTATTATCAAGTAAGGGTTTTACCTATTGCCGATGTTATCGAAATGCACGGTATACCTGGCATTGATATTATAGTATGGCCTGCTTTCACTATTACAACACTTCACATTATTGCCTAGTCAAACGGCGGGTTTAATTCCTAGAGTAAAATGTTTGTTTTGTTTACGTTAGGTTACTGTAATTTGTTAATTTTTGGGTGATCCTTTAGTGAAATTAACTCAGGTGACATCTAATTATCTCTCCCATCTTTTTTTATGTTTATACTGCAAAGGAAAGCTTATGTCAAAATAGTATGTCATTATGTTTGAATAATAATTGTACATATCATTCGTATCATCAGTGTTTTATAATGCCTTCCAAGATTCAGAAACATTCTGTATAGCTGTATATACGATTTTAAGTAGATTTAAACAGCAAACAATTTTTATCTAAAACTATTTCTCATTTTATTACAAATATGCTCATCACACGAGTATTGCGTGCAATACCACGTAATTTCTTTATACTTCGTCCATGGCTTTTCTAGCTACGAAGGAACGCTGATTATTTCCTTTTTCAAAAGATAAAGGGGCATTATTCAACCTTTTCTCTACTTTTTGGGAACTTGGGGTTTGATACGGCTAACCGCTTGAACTTGGACGCTGGTTACACGTCCTCTCGCCTCGCTTGCTGGGGGATAACGTTCGGGTAGGTGAAATTTTTTTATTTATAAGTAAGAATTGTTTTGCACCAATCACAACGCGCGCATAACATCATACGGGAGAAAATCCATCTGAGTCAAGCACTTGCCTAATTTTTTTATATAAGATGTTTAAAACATATGCAGTCAACGTACAGGGTTGAAACAAAAGTAAAATACATGACATGAGTGGATTCAGAAAACTAAATAATTGAAACCAAATAGTAATAATGTTTAGAAATGGGGTTACAGTTTCAAGAACACTATGTACTATCGCATAAACTTTTCAATTAAAATATATTAAGGAATAACGGGGAGCCAAACGATAGTTCGTTACATTTGCGATTTTGTTCCTAATAGACATTAAAGTGTGATTAGTGGATACCTTTGGGAATTAAGATAGTACGGCTTCTGCTGTGCTCGTGCAATTACAACTCCTGCTCTTAATTAAGGACGTGCGAAGTATAAAGCGACTGCAGAGAGTGTAACGACATATAGGACTATATGTATATACATACACACGTAGCAAAAACAACACGCGTCAACGAACACGACCAAACCGACGAACGCGACTACCTCGCCCAGAGGCCTTTATTATTTGATATGAAGTGCCTGCGGTCTGTGCTTTGTAAACTTTCGTTTTCGGCAGAATTTCGTTTGGATATGTTACTGGCTTCCAAATTGAATTAATTTCGATTTTTTCGGAAACCGCGAGGGTGCTTTATTGGCAAAGTTTTGATTAAAGTATTTGTGAATATTAAAAAATAGCAATGTAACACTGTAGGCTCATTTTTTTTCTGTAACTAACCAGTTTTTCGCCAATACTAATATATCTGTAAATCTGACCATTTGGATGCTTATCGTTTATAACAACACTGCGAAATGGGCGAATATAAGTGGATGTGTTATCTTTTATACAAAATGACAATTAAACCTAATTAAAATTAACCACTAAAATGTCGTACTTATATCCTACGTGCGTTTTACATCCGAATTTAGTTTACCTAAAATTACCTTCAATAACGGCAACGTTTTTATTTACTTCTATCTAAAAAATGTATATTCAAATGCGGCCTTTCCACATTATTTTATGGCTAAAGGGCTTTTCTAACCGAAAACATTTACAATTTCGTGTACAAATATTGTTCGTTTTATCTAAAAAATTTTACAAAAGCTAGGTTTGTAGTTTTTAAATTACGTCATTTAAATCGAAAGTTTGTTTTAACGGCTTGGCTATTATAAATAAGTAATGATTTGATAAGTACTTTAAGTAGTAAGTTGTATCAAGTCCACAATTTAACGAGACTGTCATAGTACAATTTAATAATTTTGATTTTAATACTTTCGTTTTACACTATAGTAACTTTCTCAAAGTAAATGCGGTTTCAATTAAAATAAGATATATAGTGCCAAGTATGTTCTTTATCTATGAGGGCGTTTATTAAAATTATTTAATTAACAAGGTACATCGTGTTGTATTGTATAAATTCTAACACGTTATTCATCTATTATACCTCGTTAGTCTTTATATCTACCTTTCACGGTAATAAATAGAGTGATTGGTACTAATAAGACCGCAAGCTTTTATTAATTTTGATTAATGGTTTTGATATAAGGTCGCTTAGTTTAGGAATATAATCCAAAAAAAACTTGCGAAGGTGTGTCGTTTGTCATTTTTTCTGATTCGTTCTGATTCACCTACATAGCCTATACTCTATTTTGAAATTTCTCGACAAAGGTAAAAGTTTTATGCCAAAGCAATTTACTGCACTGTTAAAAATAAGACTATTATAATCGCTATATAATTAGCTCCTCGATTGGCGTTGATTTGCCACGTGCATTCAAGTATGGACGTTGGTATATGGTAACTGCCAGAGCGTTCCTCTTTTGACGCCAAATGCAACCATCGACTCGTATAGCTCTTATGTTAATCTTTCGCTCAGCATTATGAGCATTTAACTTATAAAACGTATCATTACAACATTAGTTACTCTTACTTTCGAGTTACATTCCTTGTAAGTGATATAAACATATTATTATTACTAGATGAAAATGCTTTAGATTTATAGGCATAAAGGGATACCAGATGCAGTTTGTCCAACCCAACACATCTTCTTTTAAACATCCAAACGCTACGATAGCGCCACCTATTACTCAAATTTATTTTTTCTGTTAGCAACACCGCAGTTCAATAACTCATCATATTTGATTAATCGTTTAACACCAAATTCGGAATAAAAACCGTCGGCTACAGTGACATCCGCGTCGTAGCGTCGCGAAAATGCGATGCGAGAGGCGTTCTTCGTCACGGAAAAGCGAAAAATTCGCGTTTTCTCTCGCCGATTTTGACTTTCCTGTCTCACAAAGCTGTCATATATCGTGTTGTTTTTCCCAACTATAACTAGGGCAGATGATTTGAGTACATGCGGCTTTATCCGACACCACGAAACGAAATCGAATTTTGTGATACCTGAGTACAGTCTAGTGATTGCTACTTTTCCCCATATTGCCTTGTTTTTGCTCGTTTTCAATCTTCCGCCCACGAACAACCACCTTTCTAACCAAGGACGTACCTAAATCACGTGTAGGTATCGATCAGCTATTATTAAATATAATTTTATATGCTTTGAGCGTTCGGACTGCGGTCCTATACCACAAGCGTTCGGCGGTTCGAATCCTTCGTATGATGTGTTTTTTTTTTGTCTTCGTTGATATGATTTTTATTACATTACAAAAAATAAAAAGTGTTTGAAACGATTTATTGATTCTAAAATACACATATGTATATATGCATTTATTTCGAATCATACAAGAAAGGTAGATTCACGGAATGTTGACAGTAGCAGTTGCATCAGCGTTAAGTTAGTTAGTTTTACGCTTTCGAGCGTAATTTCAGTTAAAAATGTGTAACCTGTGTGTCGCAGTTATTGAGTCTTAGAGACGATACGCACTTAGACTGATTGATTGTAAAGTTTTTTTTCTGCGGTTCAGACACGGAGAAGAATAGAAAATACGATGTATATTACAAAATAATTACAACCGTACGTACTTCAAACGCATAATAGAAATAATTCAAACGATAAGAAGTATCTTTATCAGCACCAACGCATTAACAATTATCGAATTCATGTTTAGGGGAACAGTACCGAGCATCTGCGGAGAAAAGGAAACTAAATAGATCGGACGCAGAAAGAAGATGTTTAAATTAGTTATTAGTTTACAAATGAAAGTAAACCGTATGCCTTATGGTAAGACACGAGATTTGATAGCTTGGCAATTGTTATGATTACGTTACCTAGCAACTAGTTCTTAAAGTCAATTTGGCGTCACAAGAGATTTTGTACTCCTTCCTAGCCAACCCTGTACGAAAACTGGATACTGTAGTATTTCTTAAGTTAAAGTATGTGGTATCGTTCGATTGGTTTTTTAATTATCTTTCCGAAAACTTCTATTTAAAATAAGAAAACTAACGTCACGAAAGTATACGAATCGACCTATTTCCTTGTCTAAAAACGCCAGCTTTTATCGTTCAAAAGTTAGCAGGAACGAATACATCAGGATCTCATTGTAGATATTTTTCTTGGGAAAATTTTATATTTCCATGTACTATGTAGGTATGTACTTTTCTGAAGTAACCTCATCCTATTCTTTACTCGACTTACGCCATTACATTTTCAAAACCAGCTAAATGAAGATAGGTTGCATAACTCGACTAAAACTAAATAATAATATAATACTTGACTATTTACATCAATTACATCATTACTTTACTTTGCTTCGCAGTCTTTAAAATCGACCCGTGCGGTTTCAGACGTAACTACACTGGTCGCAATTAAACATGCACCACCAAGAAAAGTTTGCAAAATAATGATGATTATCATCAAAAACGTTTATACTACTAACAAACATGTAAGTGAAAGAATTCAACAACAGAAAAATAAATAATGAATAAAAATTTAATAATATTTGATAATTGGTAAGACCACGTCTTTTTTAAATACATTCAATAACCCGGTTAGGCATTGAATTAATTAAAGTAGATATTGTTTCTTGGGGTATTTCCTGCCAAGCTGTATTGACTTAATGCCATAATTTGTCTCGGTTGGTAGCGGAACCGCATTTCGCAGGAACTGGCGGCCGATGATATCCCACAATAATTCAGGAGTGGTACATTTTTAACTGCAGCCAGTACATTAGAGCTTAAAAATAATTCAAATTCTAAATATGGCCTATACAAATGTTATCAAATAAGTAGCAACTGAGAAAATTAGCTTTGCGGCACATTGCTGATATGCACCGTATACAACATGTTTTACTGGCCACTCAATATGATAATGTATACCTTCTACTTTAAGCACTAGTAATGTAGTAACTGTCTTGACATTACAAAGAGGATTTTGGGGCAAAACAAATGCTAGCACACAAGCCTGTTCAGAAAACCTTCAAAATGATTATTTACAAATACAAAAAGACTTCATATTTGTCTAGAAAACCTAATTTTTTTAGCCGAAAGATACTTGCAAAATTCTTATAACAATAAGAGACACTAAATATTGCAGCTAAAGAAATAAGTATTTTCTCCTTACGAATTTTATTTAGTACTACTCATGCATAGACAAGTACGAAACACCAGTTCGTTTAAAATTTTTTATATGCGCCCTGATATAGACAATTGCGGAGGTGTTTACATTATATCACGAGTCGGAAAGTCTTTGTTCCATTTCAACTCACGTTTATTGTTATGTACACCTGTTGTCTGCGTTTGACGCTGTTGTACGTTCTACAACTTCCTTTTACTGTATGTCGACGCTTTCTCTTAACAATAATTCGACTCACTTCATTATATAACAGGGTGGTAGACAATGCAAATTTGGTGCAATTGTATTGATGAGATTAAATTGGAATTGGGTGTATTTTTGCGGAAAAGACTGCCTGAATCATTTTTATCGTATTTGTCTCTATAATTAAATTCGGTTCTCTTCAAAATAATAACGCCATCGATAATAAGTTTTTTATTTTGCACTCAAAAAAATATGCTTTGTTGCAATTATGCTGCTTTTTCATATCTGAGCTCTTTTAATATATACAACGTCTCAGTCACAAAAGTGGAAAAACTTTATTCTCTGAACACATTAGAAAATGACACGAAACAATAAGAAATAAAAAAATAATGCTAAAATAGCTTTCTCATGATATTGAAGCAATCATTTACGGCAAATGCAATACAAAGAGGAAAAAATACATTATCCATGGACATGTTTTTGCCTACTCTACCCTGTACGCTGTTGCCTTGCAGTTAATTCCACAACATTTCAAAACGATAAGCTAGACATTTCTTGGTGCCCTCTAGTGCCAAGAAACGCATACCTGACGTTTAGAAAGCAGCAACATAAGTCGGGTACTGTTACTCAAGCCATCCCTCGAGCAGTTAATGGACTGTTTAACTACGATATGGCAGCAGAAGGAGTGCTTTGAGAAACTGCACATGTGAAGATTCCGTCAGGCATTCACGGCAAACGAAACACAAGGAGAGAAGCAATACACTACCCACGGACATTTTGCTGCCTACTCGGCGTCATCAGCGTAGTTTCGTAGGTAGCTTATTTTTTCTCTCCTTGTGTTGCATTCCCCGTGAGTGATTCCATCAATACTATGAGAAAGCTATTTTAGCATTATTTTTTTGGTTAATTTTATTCTCTATTCACTCTTTTCACGTATGCCGCAATTACAAGATGGCAAATGTTTCTTTAGTCCATTACATAATATTGCACCTTTTTCTAATTGTGTTGCTTACAGGAAATGTTTTTGAGATATTAGAGCGTGCGCCAATTGAGAACGAACCATATCCATATTGCAACAAATATCTTTCGATTGTAGCCATTCTTAAATGGTCACACCTTTTTGAGCCACAGGTTAGAACCTTTTCACTTTTTCGTGAATGATATGACGGGTTGTGCATCATGATTACAGAGTTGTGAGGCAACTTGAGTAATATGTTGTGAAATCATTCCTCAAAATGGTATTATTCATTTCTTCTTGATAGTCACCGGCTTTTTTATTCCCAAACAGCAGTGAAAAAATCTATATCGGAACCGATATGGAGTACAATAGGCTTTCTTCCTTTGCCTGTTTTTCAGACTGGTTAACAAATCTTCAATAAAAGCTTGTCGAGCAGTGGTGTTTGTATCGGTCCACACTTTCTCTTTTGCGTGTCTTTCGTTCACCCATATAGAATATTGCTTTGCCATCTGTTCTATATTCCCTTTTCACCATTAAATGACCCTGCCTTCATTTTGTAATCTCATTTCCTTCTATTAATAAGATTCTTTGTGCGTTTACAATATCTGAAATTAACGTAAAGCTGATAATACAATTTCTAACGAGCCATCTACCGTTTGCATAAATTTAAAGACTTTTCAGGTAGAAAATTATGTAATACTATATGTTCTTCTTTAAATTATCTTCCAATTTTATCAAACTTTTATTTAGTTAAATAATTATCGTTTACTGTTTTGAGCAGTAACGTATATGTCTTATTAATCAATCGATCTGGAACTTGTGTAACGCATGTTTTAAAACAGTTTTGCTTTGTACGCGTCACATACAAGGACACGATACATCATGAACAAGACACAAAACATAAACCATAAACCGCACAGATTTTTATTTCAGGACACATCTCTTACCTGGCCAGCGGCTTAAGCTGCTAGAATCTGGGCAAAAGAAGTTTTCTTTTGAATGGCAAAAGGCTTAAGATGGCCAAACCTGGACAGAATCCGTAGGCTTGAGCCTACATCTGCGGAATATTGCTTTAGAATCCGTGAAGTGCCTCCAAGTTATCGACCTGAGCAAGCATATCCGGAATATTTCTTACCGTTTTTCCGTCTTACGCTGTTTTCAACAGACATCACCATCGTTCCACATTCCGTTAGAAACGTTTGAGTCCGTATTTTGACGTATATCGTTTTACCGTTTGTAAATATTTTTAGAATTTATTTTTCTCTTTTTTGTACATACACACTGTAATGAATAATGATAGCAAGGACTGTGCGTAGTATGGTAAACAACACATAAGTATCGGCACCCTCCGCACCACACAAGTTTAATCTATTATGTAGTAATATAATAATTAGTCCGAGACGGCCGTTTCGAGGACACGAATGGTCCTCATCATCAACCGGTGACCGAATACACATGACATTCGGTATATTTATGTATATTTATCACGAGATAGAGTTTATTGTATTTTTGACGATATTACTTGATCTACTTGGCCTGTTTTCATAATTTTGCTGATTTAGTAAATGTAAATCACGTTGGTCATTATCATCTTATTATCTTATCTAATCTATTTTACTGGACTCTGGATTTATATCCAGAATCCACTAAAGTAGATCAGATAGATCAGTCATACACCTCAAAACACTTCTTTTCACTAAGTCCGCAGTCAAAATTAATTAACACCCACGTAGTGATTGGTTATTTAATCAAATTAAACTTTTGGCGTTTCTCAAAAAAAGTTTCTTTTGCGATATATATATATAAGATATGCAATTACCTATATCTACGTTGTTTAGGTCGCTAATACAGTTCTTATTAGCATTGAAAAAAAGAATATTTTGCAGAAAGGAAAGAAATCAATTGACAAGCAATTTTTCATCTTGCATACAAATACAAGCAAAATTTATTAAAACTATTGTTTCTTCGCATTTTGCGCATCTGTGTAATGTCGTACGGTATTTCATGACGTGTATTTGATTCCGCAATGATTTTGTTTAGCATTAGCAGTTCACTCTTGTGAAAGAAGCTGTATGCTATCCGTACAGCATTTTGCACATTTACATTAAATGCTTCCAAATTTGAGTAGCGACCGGGGCTGATTGTAGATGCAACGAGTTGTCCTTTCTCTTGTATTTCTGGTATGTTTAGAATAATGTTGCCGTAGATATATAAACAATGGGAAATATACACCTTTAGCCTACCCAATATATTGAAAAAATCAAAAACAACTGTGGTAGTGCTCTCATCGCCTTCTTTCAATGAAAACGTTTCCTTGCCGAAAAAAGGCTCGAACTCGTAGGATTAGTTTCGAAAAGAAGTCACTCCATTTCTAAGTAGTGTTGTTGACAGGATATGATAAACACTAAGAATGCGACGATGACTTCCACTATTATATTATTTATATATAAGTAGGTTTTAATCAGAGCCAATTGAAACTTCTCTCGTTCTGAAACGAACTGTATCGCCTGAGCACACAAGGTTTGTTAAATAAAGTATTGACTGAAGCAATAAAGTTTCATATTACAGCTTACCTCAAATCCTCGCTTAAACGAATTCGCATTCAATTGGCATTCGCAATGCCAGACGGTTACGTATGTAATACACTAGAGAAGAAACTCAACCCTCTTTTGCCAATACCTGAAATTAGTTCTGTTTTGTGTAATCTATAAACAATAAAAGCGTTATTTAGTACGTTTATTTAATTTTAGTTTGAAATCCCAAGAACTGTTGTACAAGTCTTCTAATTTATTATATGTTGCGATCAAAGTATTAAAATAGTTTGTTCACCATGAATTATAAATACCACCACGTATAGTTCTAATGGCAGCGTAGCAACGAATGAATGCATGTATGTGTTGTAGTACAAGATATTAAGTAATTTTGTCGGATGCTGGACTAAACGAAAAAGGTATGTAAAGACAATAAAAAAGTACGTTAATGTAACAATTGTTTTATCAAAATTGGTTCAATGAAGGAGTTTATCGTTTTAATAAATGGCTATTTACTATATCGATGAACACATTCTCTATTGATACAAAAGATAAAATGTATATTGATAAACATGGATTACTGTAATAATAAATTTATTCATTTTTTTACAATATAATAAATCTTTTTATTACTTTAACAAAACGAAATCAACGAACACCATTTATTGTACTCATTTTTTCAGTGTATACAGCAACCTATGGAGCAACAGTTGTTCTGTTAAACCGTTGTTGCATATTAGCAGTTATTGCGGCGATGTCAAATTTATCGATAATTGCCGCTAATTGAGCTATTATAGTCGTCCACGCATGAACAACTTTCGTGTCGACGCAGAATTGCCTGTGAATTTGTTTCTTATGTCTAACATTTTGTTCCAATTATGCGCACAATTTAATTTGTGTGCTTTAATATCATGCTGTCATATAGCAAAGGTCAATCAGGCATTCGAAGTTAAGTAAGTGTTGATTTTTTTTCATAAACCTCTACCTAAAACAGTTTTGTTTTAGCCAGCCTTTCCTTAACTTGATGTTTTTGCAACGATGGATTCTAATTCTGATATTGACGCTTTCATAGAAATACTAAACGACAAATACGAGTTAATTACAATTTACATAAATAAATTACATTCATTTAAATTAATTAACATAAGCAGATTTTTGATTTTCAAATATACCAAAAAATGAACCTACCACACTTTTCATGCATATGAAATATCCGCTTGCAATTCCTTTCTTAATCGCTTATCTAAGTTAATTACCCATGCCATAATATTTTCAAATTAATTTAGTTTTTCTTTCATTCGTGTTACTAGATACTGCAAAATTAAATACTAGAAACGTGAACCTTTAAAGCCTTATTTTATATTCACAACAAGTCTCTATTTTATTTAGTTGTGAAGTAACTTAATAGGTAACAGTGCAAAAATAAACTTAGACTCCCTCAGAAAGTTTATAGCGCTAAAAATAAAATTTCCAGTCCATTTAATTGTGCTTCTCCATAACTATTACCATTTTTTTTTTTTGAGTCAGATCGATTTTTCGAAGAAATTCGTATGTCTGGTAAAAAAGAGCAAAATTAATGAATATATCCAAAATAAATAACAAGTTTTAACATATTTGTCATCAACATCGTAGAAAGAAAAGAAGAAATGTGTAACGGTACTATTTCATCTATCTTGGTAGTATGATATATCAAGTTTTAAAAAATTAAATTACAACCGGAGTGTTTAAAACACTGTGTTTTGAAAATTTAGACAAGTTTGGAATATATCAATAGAGCGCAATAAGTCGTTTGCCTAGCAGTAGCGTCACTGTGCGAGGTTAACCGAAATAAACGTGCGTATTATTTAGAACAAAAAACAATAAGAGAATTTATGAATATGTTTAGGTAGCTGAGAAGAAATCCGGCCTTCAACACTTGTATCATAGCGTACTTACTTAAACACTTTTTTCGTCATCTAAAATATGTGTGTCTGTACGCGGTCAACAATTTCACACGAATCCCGTGATTTTTTTATTGCGTCGGCTACTGGAACGTAATTATCGTTAATAGTTTTTAAATCTGCTGCAATTTGAGAATTTTGGAGTTGCATTTGACTTAGCTTTATGCCGCTGATTCTTTAGCGTCCAGTTGTAAAATTACTAATTTGATCTTTTCAACATGTTAAAAATAATAGAATGCTGCTTACAATTGACCTGTGCGAAGTATAACCGCGGCATTGGTAACCATCATTAACACTTGTTTTGGTGAAAATTCAAACACCTTTAAATGAGATTTAAGCCTAAATGAGCATCTATTGTTAAGAGGAGCAGTCTGGTTACTTAACCCAGCATTTATCCAAATTTTGAAATAAAATTAAAATATAAAGATCGTCTTTTAGTTCCTTTTATTTGTTTTATTTTTGCACTGGAATTGTCTATAGCAGTAGAGTAGATCAGTATAAAAATATTTACGATAGAATATATAACACTTACAGTCGAAATTTAAAATTTCATAAATGTCATATTTTAAAATATTAAAGCTTAAATAAAAAATTGAGGTTTATTGAAGTAAAATGAAAAACGGTAGTTACTTCATTGTTTTCATGTTATAAGTTTTCCCTTCGTTGGGAACTTGGCATTAGTTTAAGAATAATTTGTTCGTTTTCTCGCCCTTCTCGACTAGCAACCCGAAAATTCAGATTTTGATGAAACTAGGGACTACCTAAGGAGTACCTTACTAGAATTGTAGCCGCTAGGTAGACCAATATATTTTTTTGATAGCTTTCTACTGCTTAAGTTAATCTGCTTGTGCTTTCAATAAGCTGAAAGCTTAAAAAGTTTACAGGTTACTGTAATCTTTAGTTTTGACATTACTCCCACAAATGGTTTATATACCTCTGTAAACTAATTGTAACCAAGGAAGTTCTTTTTATTGTATATATTATTTCTTTCTACGAAGCAAATAGCTTCCCCAAATTAAACAAATTACTTGGCAAGCACGTGTTTGGTCGGTGTTTTGTTATTAGAAGTATCTAGCCAAGTACCGTATTCGGTAAGGCCAGGAATTACAATTTACATTAGGATTACGAAAATTGTGCGAAAGTTGTTTATATTCTAGCTAAGAGAACAATGTGCTAATTACAAACGAACATGATAGAAATGAAATTAGACAGCAATAAGTAACTGGAAAAGTGAAAAGAGAATATATACGTTTACAATCTCAGAGATGGAAGCTGCGATGACAGTATGAATAACAGCATCTTCATATATATGGAGGTATGTGTTTAACATTAACAATTTCCTCTATATTGAGATTTACGCAAATGGTAACTTATTTGGTTGATAATATGTCCGATTATTTAAATGCACTTTTAACTAATCTTATTTTTAGTAAATCTTTTAAGATGGTTTGACTATAACGACAGTAAACTTCTCAATATAAGTAATTTTTTCTCTGTCCTCGTGTTGTACACTGCATACAGTTGTTTCAATTTCGGTTACATCTTGTTCCGTTTCCTTTTTTTTCTGTAAAGTGTGTGCTTCTTGTAAATTATTTGCTACTATTTATCAATCCATATGAGGTTTAGAACATTGCTGATGATGCAGTAAAGTACTGTGAAATGCGCGTTGAACATCTCTCAGTTTTAATTTTACGTCATTTTCATTTTCAATAAGGTATTGTTAAATTCATTTAAAGTTCGAAATAAACGTTATCGTACTGTGGCAATCGAGCTTATCCGGGAAAAATTCCTGTGGTGGTAAGACATGTGCATCAAATGCACTGCTAAACTTTATAACGTGGAAATACGTATCGATCGGGAAGAACTTCCTTCTCTCTCGGTTAGTTGTTCTGGCGAAAACGATGTTGCCCTTTCCGTAATTGTTTTAAGCGTAACGAAATATAATGTAGTAGTTACGTATTTGGAGCACTTAGAACATACAGGAACCTTAAAAGCGTGTCCTTTCGCATTAAGCGGCGTTTGCCTCGATAATACTCACATACAGTACGTCTACTTACAGCTGTTTCTAATAGTTGTCGATATTATAGCGATAATGAGAATAGAATTCGCAACAAGTTACTGGTAATTGGTGGTATTTGAAAGATCTCGATTTAAATACTTTTCGATGATGAAACGTGCGATCTTCTTCCCTTATCACACAATTTAGGTGAAATTCGGCTACACAAAAAACATTCCTGTAAAGATAATTAACATCCTTAAAAAGCATTTTTCATTAAAATATTGGTGTAGCAAAATATGCTTTAAAAACAGCGAAAACGCTTGACGCTTGAGCTTGATAAACGTGTCTTTATCAATTGTTAAAGAAATCAAATCATACTTTCATACTCACTTGTGGATGCAATAGAGTTGTACTTATTAATTTAATAAATAATAAAACAATATAAGGCATAAAGGGAAGAAACTGAAGATGAGGAGAAGGGTATTGATAGGGTAAGGTAAGGCGCCTCTTTTCCCAAGAGAAATCAAAGAGAACGCTTACGTCGCCTGGGGCTGTAAAGCGGATCGTGTCGGCCACAATTATCCCCAAGGAAAAGGTGGATTAGTGGACGAAATAAGTGCCTTAGGCCGTGAGTTATAAGATTGTTTTTAAAGGGATTAAGGCAGTAACAATTTCTAAGGATTACCGGGATTAACATAGTGACCAAGGAACATGTGAGCGCCATCCAAGAAGCTTCGATCATGATAAGGCGGATAAGGAGCCGAGATTTGAAACTTCTCATCTACTACTATACACAATTACTATGGAGTAATCCGTGGTGTAATCAACACAATCAGGGATTTTGTGGCATAAGAGACGAACCGGAAGCTAGTTAAGTGTGAAGAGCTTTCAATACAATAGCTAGCAGTGGCATTCATAAAAGGGAATATCGGACAGTAGGCTTGAAATGACTCAAGAGACAGAATCCAGGATTAAAGACTGACCGGCGGTTAATCCTCGACTCTAAATCTTTCTATTAAAGGATTACATGTGAATCTTCAGATTGACAAGAAGTCTGAAGAGACGTTGGTGAAGTCTAGTTCGATACCTTACCACCGTTTCCAGAAATCTAGTTTTGTGATCTTGGAGACTGATACCGGAATACCATAAGAACTTCAGCCGTCGACATTAAAACAATAAAAATGGCGCTGCAGATTCTTCAAATCAATTTTCAGCACAGGAAAACAGCCACGGTGATACTCTGTACGCGAACAGTATGATGCTTCAGTGCTCCTGATGACGAGCTTACGGACGGATCGCAATCCAGTCAGGGCACAGGATCCGGTACTCGTAGACTGAACCCTAGACAGAGGGCATCCTTAACTCCCATATTTCATAATGAATTTGAAGTACTTTTAAATTTGAATGTCAACTTTAGCGATCTGATTAACTAATGCTAAAGCGTACGTTAGATTTGACTTTAAAAGGGAGACTCTACGAGGCTGTTAAGGCGGTTATCATTTAAGACTAGTAAAACATTGTAAATAGAACATGTTTGATCTGGGTACTGGGACATGGCAATATTAAGGACAATATTATATCTGATGAACTAGCCAAGAAGAGTTGTAAAAGACACTTCAGAAGACTAAAGCTCGTATGTGGAATCTCAAGGGATTCCGGTAGAAGGGAGATAGAGTCTTGGTTATATAAATAGTACGTAAAGCAAAGGAGGGTGAGTAACTCCATACTAAAGCACTAATAGGCAAGAGAGATGCTGAATTCTCTGCTAACATAACTAGACGCAACAAAAAGAAGTCAAGTTCATTACCGGGTTGGTAACTGGACACTGCCTCCAGAAAAAGCATAGGTCAAGGAAACTAAACCGTTGTGTAGAAGACGCGAATTACAACAGGAAACAAGTTTGCATGTAATTGCAGATGTAAGGAATCACTCAAGCAGAAACATGTTAGGGATATAATGAAGCCTTCAAAGGAGGAAGATAATGGTCTTTGTAGAGGGCACTAAGCTATTGAAGTGGAAGTGAGAGTTTTATTGGGGTTTACAAAGAAGATTAAGGTCAAGTGTCTGAATTATTGGCGACCAACCGTGTATAATTTAATTTTGTTGTATTTGTCTCTTAGTTTTTCTAATTTAAAAGAAGTGGGTAAATAGTTTGTAAATAAAATGAAAAGTTGTTACATTTTAACATTTACCTACGAATCAAATAACTGCCTTCGAAAGTTTAGCCGCTTAACAATGTAGAACCGATTCTTGCTTGTCACATATTGGTGAGGCCATGATAAATTCGTTTAGTAACACCTGATTCCAAGCAATATGTATTTTCTAAAACGCCTGTTTGGGTAAAATGTTTCTTTTAATATCGATTTGCTAATATATTGTTTAACATTATTATGTAGCAGATGCTTTAAAAGTCCAAAGAATATATACATCTTGGTACCTAAACTTAAATCTATCTAATATTACTATTTTATAAACTTCGTCGATTTTAAGATTGACGATTTTATTTCCGTTATGTGCGAATCGATTGCTTTCACAATTTTTATCCTCGAATGGGTGTTTGCACGTTAGTTTCTATTACCCCCTAGTTTTTTCATTAGCAATTTGATCGAACATTTTCGTTTCATCTGAAACAATTTAGCTACTACTAGCTAACCAACAGCAATGTTCATGTTTGTAAATCATGTTTAAGCGCCTCAAAGTTAAAAGGCCAGTAGAGCCCGTTTTAAAACAAACATTTTTCTGGCTAACGAAAGAACACAATGAATTTAATTGTAAACAATAAAAGAGTATATTTAAAGGTTTTATTGTAAACATCGTTAGTTTTAAGATTTGTAAAGTTGTAACGACCAAGCATACTCGAAAAACAAGTGAATAAGCAAGCGCAATTAATGAACACTCGGCTCCGTAGATTATGGCCATAGCGATAAATATGTGTATGAATGTATGTGGTCGTTACAAATTTATTAGCTAGTTCGTTTTGACGAGGAGTAGCTGTAAGCAATAAAATATTAATTCATAATCGACGCGGACTAGTGCTTTCTCAGTTATTTCGAGAGATCGCACTGTTTATTGATTTCATATTCTCGAAATTTTAATATTAAGCGAAAGATTCAAAGAGATAAATAAGGAACTTGGTATATTACATTAAAGAACCGTTTGATTGGATTATAATGAAATTACTAGGTTGCACATGTACAAATTTTAGAATTAGGGGAGACTCAGGCAACAAGAACCGTATGGGTAAATAGAACCACTTCATTATTTTTAAATTTAAATTTACCGCCCTGCTTTTCTCTCTTTGTTTTGATGGCAGTTGTAGTTACACAGTGTTTGTGGTAGAAAACGTTGAGATAGGTTAATTTTTCTGTACTGTATAGTAAAAACAATAAAACGGCAGATTTCGAATCGTGCAATGCAGCTTAAATAAAACGAAATAATTTTTAGAGGAACAAAACGTATCAAGTCTGAGTTATATCGAAACAGGGTTCAACCCAGATTCTATCCTAATAACTGTTTCACTGTTCACATGTGTTCTATTGTTTTTAAGTTTTATTTAATGCGTTGCATGCGTTTCGGGTTATAAGAACCGGGCAAATGGAACCGGTTCCTTTTGCCCGATTCTTGTAACTTTGGTACGAATATAACGTATATTTTTTCTTTAGAAAAATGGTGTTTAGTTACCGACGCAGAAGCAACAATAGAATTCAGAATTCTATATCCAACTGTGCGGAAACATTTGGATGATTTAAACCAGTGCTCTCGGCTGAAATGGAGCAGCAACTTGTGCAGCGCATCCAGGAAAAGGACGGGGATTTTTATGGTTTCACTAAGGAAGAGTTATGTGTATTAGCCTTTCAATTTGCAATAAAAGCAACCTTATCCTTTGCAAAGTGAGAGGGCCGGGAAACAATGATATAATAACTTTATGTAAAGGCACCCTAAGCTAAGTCTCAGACCTCCTGAACCCACAAGTATTGCCCTTGTGCTTTCAACAAACCACAAATGAAACTGTTTTTTGATCATTTAAAACCGGTTTGTGGAAGACAATCATATTAAAATAGATAGTATATATAATGTCGATGAGACGGGAATACAAACCTCTGCAAATCGGTCACCAAAAGTAATTTCGTCTAAAGGAAAAAAATGATAAAAAATCAAAAATTATTAAATACGAGGTTAACATGAGAAGTGACGAATATAAAAGTAAAGCAGCCGAAATTGTCTTCCGAGTTAATGCTTAAATATTAAGAACCACGGATGGAAGAAATGGATTCTGATGAGGAAAATTCACTTTGCCTTGTTTGTGATGATACATACGGAAATTTTAAACCTGGCGAGACATGGATAGAATGCAATTTCTGTAAGAAATGGGCACATTAGTTATGCGCCGATTACAACAGCGGCATTTACATATGCGACAATTGCAGATCTTCAGTCCTTAAGTAAACTCAAGTAGACATGTTTCCATTATTTAATTAATTAGAATAATCTTATCAGTTATTTTAGGTAGTGGTTATTCGTGTACAAAGCAGTGGTTCTTGATGCCTGTGAACTGGGGCAAAAGAAACCAAAAAATGACCATCTTTTTATTATTTCTTTTTACAAGAATTTTGTTTTGTTGAATAGGGTTGGAATAAATGTATTATTTTTAATTGTTCTGAGTTTACTTTCTCGTCCTTTCTAACAGCCTACAATTCACCCGATACTTGAAACAACGGTCCGATCTAAAGCGGTTCTTGATGCTCGAGTCTCTCCTAACAGAGGTATTTTTAGTCAAATTTCCTTATGAGATATTAGAAGTGAATTGAAGTCAATTAGTACGCGCAAAGTCTTTGCAGCTTCTACATATCAACATATTTTACCAGAAATATAAATAAATTATAAATTTGTAGCTTCGCTGCACCAATAGTAAGATCATTAAAATAAGCATGCGAAGAAATCATTCTGCTCAATCAATTTTTACACATTCTTTTATAGAAAAGGCCAAAACCATAACTCAAAATTACACTTTACTTGTTAAAATCCAACTTTCAACGCCGGCCAATTTTAAAATGACCATCAACTTTTATTGTATTCTTCATTATGTTATAATTAATAGTGCGTTGTACCAAGCTATAAAAACAAAAATGAAATTTGCCTTCATTCATTTCAACGTGTTCTCTAAAACCTAACGATCTTTAACTAATAGCCTTACTTCTTATTGAAAATTGAACCAAAATCAAATACGAGGAGATGCATACACTCGTATGTACGTAATGTTTTGATTGTTTCACCGACAACGTATAACCTTGAAGAAATGCCAGCCAGCGCAGAGACAAACACTTGTAAGTGATTTGCCAAAAATGCAAGTTTTTTAATAGCGTGTTTTAGAGTTGTCTGTGTGTACACGTATATTTGAGATAATTTAAAGCAATTTGGTATGTGTAACTTGTTCCATAAATAAACATACCTTCCAAAGACGCCTTAATAATAGGTTAATTTGATTAATTAAAATCTAGGTTGCAGTGATGCTTATTGTTATTTTAAGACGGTCGCGTAACTGAAGGGCATAATTCTAGCTTAATGAACAATCCACAACTGAAAGTTGTGAAAAATGTAGTTGTGGATATATTTTCTGGATTTAAAATGGTAGTAAAGTGTTTTAATGTACAAATTTGGCAAACATAAATTTCTATGTGGCGATCAATCACCGAAAAACAAGCTGAGTTTTCTTTTTGTTGCACCTGCGCCGATCTTTAATGAATATAGTAACTTGCAACACGGTTGAATAAATCTATGGGCTATGCGCCTTAAAAGATAAAAGATGATGTTGAAATTCAGGATGGCTACTTGCGTTACTGGTCAGTATTAGTTTAAAAGTAGATTAAACGAAGACTTTCCAATTTTGAAAAGTAAGTTAATAGTTGAATTATACAACTCAAGTTCAACAACAACTCAGTTGTTTTTATAATTATTAATCGCTATGACATCTAAAGGATGAAGTATGGTGGTAACATGGAAAGCTGCTTCTTTTGTTATTTATTATTAAATTTTTCCACGCAACACTTTAAAGCGTTCTTTTTTATACCACAATGTATACTAGAAAAACACTTACCTGTTCTAACCAGTTTGAACGCGACCGAATTGTGAGACTTCAGGTGCTCATTGTAATGCGAATGTGTGAGCTCGCGAAGGGCGGAATCGTTGGCCGCCATCTTGGCCGCCGTTTCCGGTGTCCTCTTGCGATAGACACCGCCGAAGAGGCCCTTCTTCTTGGCTAGGGGTGATTTTTCTGTAAAAATAAGGAAATCGACTATTATGTGTATAAAATATGGTGTGTAGAAGCACTGCTCAAAAAACACGCCAATGTTGGATATTCTATATGGATTAGAAAAAATATTTTATGTTCATTCACCTCAATGTAATGTTTTTTTTTACTTCTCCAGTTAGTTAATCTTTTCTAACAAGTTTTATAAAAATACAGGTTGACTAAACTTTGACCGAATTTTTGCTGCCGTTCTGATATCTACAATACTGTGGCCATGGCATCAATCAATCTTGACGATATTGATTGGGCAGTTAGGTTAAGTGGTTAGGAAATAATATGTAGCTTTTCGAATTATTTTAAGAAACTTTTGGAATGCTGCGTTTGGAGTTGCAAGAATAGGCGAACAGGTATTTGTGAATTTATTTGATTATTCCTATATGGAACTTGCTGAATTTGCTGTTTGCGGATCCTTGCGCGACGTGGCTTGTATTCTCACAATGATGGGAGACTACTGTACGATATCAGTTATTTAACCGCCTGCACCAAGACGACCGATTTTATTACTATCATTAACCCTTCTAAATCCGCAAGATAGCAATGGCTTGAGCCTGACCTACATCAGGAGAGTCTAATAGCCTGCAGCACTTCTCTTTCACCGAGTGCCTAAAGTAACCTTCTAACAGGATAACGCTCAAATGAATTTGTTACTAGTTATATTACTTTCTCTTTTCGTCCATAAAAGATCTATGTACTTTCATTAAATGAAGGATACAGTAGTTTGCACGGCTTGTAAGAATTTCAACAAATTATGGGGACATATCAATAACAAGTAAATTATAGTCTTTCAAGACATTATTTGTTCATACTTTGACCGAATGCGAAAAAAGATTGAAGGCAGTCATAGGAGCCTTCTATTGTTAAAAATTTGATCGAGGTGGAATGCAACATCTCTAGTATCATGAGCAAGAGCTCCATTATGTTGGCAGTAAAGTTCATCAAAATTGTCCGTTAGGATACCAATTTCTGGTGGAATCTCTTGAAATAGGTCCAAGTACCTTGTTTCTATTGAGTTATCGTCGTATATCGCCTTTTATAGGCGTACGATATAGGCCTTTTACTCCACGTGCTGAAATTGTGCCCTAAGTATTTACACCAGACCGATTCAGCTCTAAAAGAACGTGGCAATTTTCCATGTAGCAATATATACGATTATGACGATTTACATGATCCGATATTTATTTTCTATTTACAAAGTGGACTCGTCCGGCCACAGTCTCTTATTAAATAAATTAGGGTCATCTCGATCAAACAAAATTGTGATTGTCTCTTTGGATCATCTTCCAGCAATTAATGTAGTAGTACATGCAAAATCGTTGGAATTGGCCGACGTGAAATATTGAGATACTCCACAGCTAATCATTTTGTAGGGTGCTGAGTGAAGAGAGTTTATATTCTTCAGAGCGAGCTGCTCCAAGTGGTCCACTACACGGTGCATTTAAATCACTATCTTCACTTTCAAATTTATGTAACAAATCCTAAACTGCTTTGCGCGATGGTGGATTGGGCTTAAATTATTTTCCTCGTTCATTTCAATACGATACTTACATCATAATTATAAGCAGTTTTCACAACGAAAATTCTTTTTTGTATCGTTAACATCTCGCGAAGTAAATGACTAACACGAAACGTCAAAATACATACTTATTCTTGACAGTTACTAACCAACAACGACAACACGAACAGTACTATCAACAGCAAGAAAAAAAAAACACCTTAAACACACCACCAACATAGTTATTTAATTTATTTTGCTCAGTGTAACGTTACTTTTGCGCCATCCTCTATAATTATCTACCAAAGTACTCGGCGGTAATGTCGCACTTGTTTCCCCTTGCACTTATTTGACCATACGGCAGGATTTTTTCGATACTAACAGCTCTGTTTCTAATTCTAATTCTAAAGACAATTCTACACACTTCTGACGTTATACAGATCACACTTGCATTTTTAACGCTGACGTTTTTTTTTAATTGTTTTCCGTCTTTGAGTACTTAAAAACTAGTTGTAAACATGTTAGTGGAATAGTAAATTCATTGTATTCATACAATATAACGCTTAGTTACAATTAAATTGCAGAATTTCTAATGGATGAAGCTTCAATTTAATAAAACGAGTACATGAAATTTTTTAAGCAACTTCCGTCTAATTATTTATTCAGTTCGACTCGCGAAGTTTCCACAATAACTTTTGTCTTTGTCAAGTTATAATAATTACAAATGTTACATTAGAAACAGTTTAATTTACAGTTCATTAGATTTTTTTACCAATAGAAAAATAAAAAATAATACCATGTACTGTACCATGTATATTTGGACAATAAAAATCCACGTACTGTTAGGACGAAATATATATTAAAATGCAATGTTAAAAAGGGTATGGTCAAATGGTAGTATTAAAAATTTAAATTGTTGTATTTTAAGTTATGCAATGCAGAATGAACTAAAATTTTAATTTAACATGGTTCAAACATATCACTGTTGTTATTTCAAACATCAAGTTTCGTTGAGATTAATTCCTACTGCTTCTTTGAGTTAAAGGGCAATATTTCTTTGCTGGTATTGAAAAACAGTATTTTTTTCATTCAACTCCTTGATTCAACAAATCCTTTTTCTCTTTGTATGTCTTTCCCCAAACGCTATACAGAATGATTGTGCGATTTAATTTAATATGATTCGTTTCAAAGACTAAACGTTTTTTTTAAGGTTTTGTTCAATGTATGGAATCTCAGGATTAGAAAAATTAAATGTGTGACCTGTAGCTGTAGTATGACCAGCTAAACCAGTAGAATTTCCATGAGTGGTGATGTTGTTTTATCATTTCCTCAAGATTCTGCGAACTTTGCAACCCCCATGCAAGAGATTTTACAATTGCTACAACGCGCTCTGTGAACATTTCTCATTGCTAGTTTAGAAATTCTGTCTTTTAAATTACTAAATATATTTAAATTTTGTAAGTAGTAAATAGTATTTTTTTGAAATATTTTTTTTGTCAAAGAATAGATAACTTTGACATCAGGTGCAAAAAATTGATTTCTTTAAGTCAAAGGAATGTGTCTCTTGATTGGATTCTCCTTCAAGAACAACATCTCGTGTGGGCGTCAGGCGCTTGGATCCCTCAGCATTAGATAGTGCCAGCAAATACGCCTACCTCATCGTTCTTAAAGGAGGGTGGTATAAGCCAAGAGGTGGGTAGAAATACGCTCGCAACCGTCATGACGCCGGGTAGGCAGAAGCGTTTCCACTGGTTAGCGTTCTCTCTCGTCGCATTGCCTTTGCCGTGAAGGATTCCATGAATGCCATAAGCAGCTGTATTAGCAGAATTTTGTTTGGTTATATATTCAGGTAACCAGTTCTAAGTTGTTGTTGCTGTCACAATCAAACTTTTGTAACTATTCCTTTGGTTAAGAATATGACTTTTTTTTCATCTAAAAAGTTAATTTTTTTAAAGTGAAATAATTAAATTTGTTGTTTTAATTATTCCATTGCTATCAACTTCTTCAAGCGTATCAATTTTGTTATTTAAAATACCTAGTTTTGTTGATATTAGTGTCTAATGCTTTGAGTTAAAGAATAATATTAAAAAAAAGATGTCTTGGTAGATATTTCTTTGCTCGTATTCAAAAATATTATTTCTTTTACTCAATGCAGGCTTCCTCGAATCAACAAACCTTCTTTCTCAGTGAATAGGACTAATGGGACTACCCATAGGTACATATATAAAATATATACTTATAAAAAACTTTATCGAATTTAAAATAGCTGGATTGTGAAATTAAGTTAATAGCCTCTGTGAAAGGTTCTTGAAAGGTATGTTAGTGTAATTACTTATTAAATCCCAACGGTTTTGCATTTCTTGGATAGCCATTTCTTTCAGGATAAACAACCAGTCTAAGTGTGTTATTATCTGTATGTATTTTTGGTAATCCTTATATTGTGGGAGACTGAGGATGTGAATTTTTCATGAATTTGAAATCGATACTGTTTCTTAAATAAATTATTGATATAGTTATTAACTCTCCTTTGCATTACCGTTGTAGAACTCTTATTGAGCTGGATGTATGTAGAGTTGTTGGAAAGTAAATATTTATTTATTTTTTTTGTATTCTCGTTTAAATGGAATGGCAGTTTTGTTACCTTTATCAGCTCAAGTGATTAACAATTCTTTTCTCACTAACACATTTTTATCCATTCTGCCATAATTTTTTTTCGTTTTTACAAATAACATTACCGATCACATTACTGCATCTTGTTCTCAGAAGTTCCTTGTCTACATCATTATTTCTGAGCTCTGATAATATTTGCCCACGGTATTTTAAATAAGTTATTTGGGATGCTGAACTTTGAACCTAGAGCTAATAAATTGATCATATTATCAGATGAAACGAATACATGTTTAAAGTTCCATAATTTCAAGTAAAGTAAAAGATTCTTATTGCTAATAACGAAATATGCAACATGGCTAGCGAAAACCTTCAGTAACATGTCTTTTAACGCGGGTGACGTCTTGGCACATCAATTTTGGGCAGCTTACATCTTAAAGTACGTCTTGTCTATTTCTACAACGTCTATTTTTAGCAGCGTATTTAACTTGGACGAATATATGTGTATTCGGTAATAAGTCTTCTTCGTAAAATCGAAGAGCGTAACTTTATACATTACATGCCCGCAAATACATAACAGGGACGTCATAAAGAAACTATATGATCCGTATAAAAACTTTTGAAACATATTTACACTTTGAAGAGACGTATTGTGCGGAATCTTTTCGTAGAACTTTTTAACGGTTTACCAAAAGAAATATATACACATATTAGAACTGTAAAGATGAAAGAATGCAATATGTTTGGGATACATTTTATATTTCGTTCTCTAACAATCTTTGCATATGGTGTTTCCAAAAATAATAAGAACATTTAAGCGGCTGAAACTTTCTTATTACACAAGCTTGTGCATTTATTGCCGTTTTTAGCACTTTATTTGCTTTTAAGATATACTTTAAAAAAACTTCACTATTTCCCTCTTCCAAGATTATATTTACAACCCGCATATCCCTTTGCGCTTTGGTCGCTGGTCGTTGTAGGTAAGCGGCGTTACAACATGTAGACTAAATAACGCAACGGGCCAATTATTTTTCTCATATCGGATGGCTATCACCATTAACCTACGACACAATGTGTTCGCTCCAGTAGACTCGCCATATTATCGTTGATGGTTCAGGGTAAATTGTAATTTCAGTGTGTACAAGTTAGTTCACACCAAAAATGTGCCCATGCGGATGAATGTGCCGTAACGTAAATTAAGTGATATTCTACTATTACCTTGCATGTAAAGGTTATGTAATCTACATATAGACATTGGTAAATATACGAGCTTCATTTTCAAGCTTAGGAAGATTGACTACATTGATCAATTTGGGATTTTAACCTAATGTTGTAATGGAGTATTGCTAATAACTGCATTTATTCGCTATTGCCATTGGATTTAGAAATACATTTTCGACATAGAATTATAGAATGAAGAGGTTGTAAAGATGCATATATCCATAACTAAGAAGAATACAACTATTATCCATATCCTGACTTCCAACATATTAGCCACAATTATAATAGTAACAGAAAACGCTGTACCCAATGTACGTTTTAATTTCTAAATGGGCTTATATGTTGCTCAGCTTCGACATAGAAGGTATCACAGTTTGTAACAGCATTATTCAACCCACATGTGGGTGGGTAATTTCTGTGAGCTCGAAGGATCCTGTCGCTGACAATTTTTCAATACAATTTTTTGTTTATATTAAGTTAGCAACATAATTCAAATTTATATTGAAACACGCAGGCTGTCTCAAAAATTCATAGCTACACAGGTGTTGTTTTTAACCCTATTTTGTTTTATATTAATGCATTTTTACGATTCCCGTTAAATGCCAAGGCAAAAGTAGTAAATGTATTGTAATGTTATAAAATCAGAGATTTGTTTTTAAAATCAATTTTTACGGTCGGCAGGTCTAGACAATGTCACTTAGATACTCTTGTGCTGGGTTAAAAAGATTGCAGATTGCAAATAGTAACGTTTTACAACAACTAGTTGCAAGAATAACAACTAAAATCAACCTTTGACCTTAACTGGTTGCTCTCTGGTAACGCAAACCCAGGTAGTTAGTAGAAGGTTCGTGTCAGCAAAGTTCCTGTTAGGTTTGAGAAACGTCTTAATGTCACAAAAATAAAACGTTTTCTTTTAATGTTCTCAAAACAATGTACTTTAACATTGCAAGAACGCTGGAATCGAGGACGTTATAATTTATTGTTATGACAACTGAAAAGATACTGATTTAAAAACGTTATATAGGGTATTTAAAGAGGTATAGTAAATATTTTAGGAGTTGGTAATATGTAGTACAGGTAAACCTCGTTTTGCGCCGGTTCGTTTTACGCCGATTCACAATTGCGCCGGTTGGTGTCAGACGAGAATTTCCCTGTTCGGCTAGGGAATCCCCGTCTTCAGACGGCGAACAGGCGCGATTTTAGTGTTTATACGTTGTTTTATTCTACTACCGAGTACACGAGCAGCTTGTTGTGTGTATTAGTTTTTGTTTTGTTTTTAAGAAGAACAAAAAGGTACGAATATATTTTTTAATTTATTATTATTATAATGCAATAATAGTCGAATATTTGTAGTTTCATTATGGGTGACAATAGTGATTCAGAACCCAAACATTGTGCGAAAAAAGCACGAAAGAGCATCTCTCTGGAGACAAAAATGAACGTAATTAAACGGATAGAGGACGGTCAAACCCGACCGTTTGTCTGCAGAGCTCTAAATTTACCTCCGTCCACTGTGACAACAATTATGAAAAACGCCGAGAAAATAAAACATTCCGCTCAACAGACAACGGCTGTAAGTGTAAAGCACGTAACTTACAGCCGGAGCAAAAATGTTGAGAAAATGGAAATAATGTTAGCATTATGGGTTGATGACGCCAATCAAAAAAATATTCCTCTAACACAAGCAGTCATATGTGAAAAAGCAAGGTTGATTTTTTCTGATTTGAAGGCCCAAGAAAACACTGGCGAAACATTTTTGGCAAGCAATGGGTGGTTCGCGAGATTCAAATCTCGAACTAATATCCGCAGCATTAAATTAAGCGGTGAAGCAGCGAGCGCTGATTTAGCAGCAGCGGCAGCTTATCCTAAAAAATTTCAAAAAATTGTGGAACAAGGCAATTACCCTGCAGATCTCATCTTCAATGTTGATGAAACAGGCCTCTATTGGAAAAAGTTGCCATCGAGAACGTTTATATTTCGAGAAGAACGTAGCGCCCCTGGATTTAAAGCGGCCAAGGATAGACTGACTGTTCTCTTGGGATCAAATGTTTCCGGTTCCTTAAAATTAAAGCCAATGGTAGTGTACCATTCCCAAAGTCCACGGGCTTTCAAAGGTCTGGACAAAAGCTCCCTGCCAGTTTTCTGGAGGTGGAATAAAAAAGGTTGGGTCACTCAGGAGATTTTCTCAGATTGGTACAAAAATTATTTCTGCCCTACAGTCGTTAAATTTTGTGACAGAAATAACCTTCCAAAGAAAGCAGTCCTTCTATTAGATAATGCCCCAGGACATCCGCAAAATCTAGAAATGATAAACACGGAATTGGATGTCAAGGTAATTCACATGCCCCCTAACACAACCTCCATGTTACAACCGATGGATCAGGGGGTAATTTCCACCTTCAAAGCATACTATTTGCGTATAACATTGAAACAAATGATTAAGGCGATAGATACTAATTCCAGTCAGACCGTTAAAGATTACTGGCGGTCATACGACATTTTAAAAGGAATCGAAAACCTTAAAACTGCTTGGGACGAAGTAACAACGAATTGTCTAAACGGCGTTTGGCGTAAACTTCTGCCGGGATTTGTATCAAGTTCAAGTGAAGAAGAGAACATAAAAGAAGATATTATCAGGCTTTCACGTGAATGCGGATTCGAAGAAGTTACAACCGAAGATGTGACCGAACTGTTAGACGTGCATGACCAACCACTCTCAAATCAAGAATTGGAAGAGTTGATGGAGGAATTAGATCGCCCTCAATCAGAAAATCTCGAAGAAGAAGAGAAGGAAGATGAGAAAGAAAATGATGGGAAAACTTTAAAAACGGCTGATTTAACTCGCATCCTTTCTTCTATAGAAACGTTGACAGATGAACTCTGCGAGATAGACGGGGATTTCAATCGAAGCGCAAACGTTAAAAGAAGCATCACAGCTGCAGTTCGACCTTATGCTATGATTCTACAAGAAAGGAAGCAACAATCAAAGCAAATGAAACTGGACGACTTTTTTCAAAAAATGTGAAATGTGAAAAGTCCTACTGACATATTAGAGAATTAGTACATTGATTTACTTTATAAAATTCATTAATTATATTGGGATTATTATTATTTGTAAAAGAATAAAACCTTTTTTTATTAAGTACATTTATAATTTATTTTGAATATAACATATATAGGCTATGTAACAAATAAACATGTTCAAGTATTCTTAGAAATTTGACTCGGAACCTAACCTCATATCGACCATTGTATTTTTGCTCGTTTTACGCCGATTTTTTTTATGCCGGTGTCTCGCGAAACGGAACCCCGGCGTAAAACGAGGTTTACCTGTATTTTGAATAAAAGAGTTGATATGAACATATGCCCAATTCTTAATGGTTACAGACACAAGTGTTTGAATGTTACCCTTAAAAAGACATATAGAAGGTGTTAAGCAAAGGCAAGAGTTGGTTGAATTTGTTAATTGTTTAAATGACATAAAACTACGAATAATATAATACTACTAATACTAAAATAAGTTGATTTTCAAATATCCCACCACCAATTTCAACGCACTTACGAATTTTCTCGATAATACTACGTGCAGCTCCTCTAGACCGTTTTGGTGTTATGCGAGCAGCATTTCTGAAAATCAAGTTTATGTCGTGTTTTATGTCATGTCCATAATTAATAAATACATACAAATAAATCAGTTGTTTTTGCTTAACACCCGCTGTAGATCTTTCTAATATTGATAGTCGTTGTATATGGAGCATTTTGTTTCTGTTGATTATATCAAAAGTACGTAGACGTACTTTTACCAAATATTGCAATAAAAAACCTGAGCAATGTACATTATCGCACAGAGGAAAAACAGGAAGTATATCACAACTACAGTTGGTAGTGCTGCATACATAGAACTAAATGTGATTAAAAGCGCCACAAGTGCGTTATTTGCCGTATTCCAAATAGTTCCCAAATGTTCCCAGAAATTCATCAATCCACATTACTAGGTGTTTGCTAAATAATAAATACTCGGCCACATCCGCTATTTGAGTAACGGCAAATAAAGCATGTATGGAGCTACATTAACATGTGATTAGTTCCGATTTTAGTTCCGAGTTTAGTTTAGGAAATTGATTTGAATAAGCTAGTTATTTTTCAACTAAGGGGTCATCGCAAACTATTTCTTTTTTACTTTATTAATCCACTATTAGACAATGGATTTGGATAACAAATTATCATACATTATATTTTTACCAGGAAAATAACCTATAATAGACGATATCCTTTTAACGTTAGAGAAATGTTAACTAGGTAACGTTTGAGGAACGTTATTTTAACGTTATAAACCGTTGAATATTAAAAATAATCTTATTTTAACCTTTGAAAAACGTTTTCTTGCTACTTGGGAAAACAAACCCCGTAAACTTTTGAATAATCAGACTCGAATTAAACTTGTAATTGCAGTTAAGTTAGAACACTACAACACCTACTTGGAAAGTTAATCACTTAGCCAAATACGTTTTCTCTTAAACGCAACGAATTAACGCTCTTTGATTACCGCTACATTTGACAAAATCACGGTTAATTACGATGCACGATCCAAATAGACACGCTTCACATTCTTACAATTATATTTTATATCTGCTAAAAAAGATTTTCTATTACAAATTGTAAACATGAAACACAATTGGCAACGGGATCGATGGTCAATTTGTAGAATGAAGTTGACATAATTTTTTTTTGATGCGTTAAAGAAAACTCCAAGAAATACTTAATTCAACAAAATTCGAGTCTAATAAAATTTAGCAGAGGTACATCAAAAGATCTATTACCACCTGCACGCCATTTCTAACACATTTCGAATTATCCTCGTAAAAGCAATACGTTCAAACTAAATTTGCATACACAATAAAACGCATACGAATATTACGAATACATTGTAAAATATGATAGCTCCTCTCACTTTACTAACAATAACCGTCGCGTTAAAGATTTAGCGCGTCTGTCGCCTTGTGTCTTACGACTTTAATAGCAGCTTAAGCGTTTTAATGAGCGCCAGTGTTTTTTTTATTGCTATTATTTCGCGATCGAAACGTTTAGATCCGCGAAGTTAGCTCAATGAATGACATACTTCCATCGGTATAATTGCCGTCCATCAAAACGAGTACGTAAACGAATAGGTTTATGATCCTGTTGTTTTAGATCTTGCCTTGTAACTTAAGAGGTTTTTTTTAAATTTCATTAAATCATGAAAACGTGGACACATATGTAAGTATGCAATAAATGTATTTTAGGAGGAACAAGAGTAGGTATAAATCCAATAAAATTGTGGCGAGTGCTTCAATCCTTACGTATCGATTTGTTTGTACACAGCTTGTGTTAACATTCATCCTCAATCATTTATATTGGATGACGTAAAGTAATCTACATGTCGTTCTTCTAGAACTAGATTAATATGGCCTTTGGTTTGTTGATAGTTGGTATCCCTGATACTGTAATGAGGCCACCTTTGAGAAAAAATGTTTGTTCAAATGAGTACAGATTTTTTTTGTATTCAACAATCAGACTATCTTCAAGTTGTCCTTATTCCTCTATTGTTGTCTTCAATTGCTTAAATTTAGATATTCCCTTCAAAAAATAGCATCCAAATGATTTCTGGTGTTAATATAGTTTGGTTACCATGGCAGTAGTAAATATACCAACATTAAGGAGTTTAGACTGTTGATTTAAAGTTTCGAGTTAGGTAATAGGCGTAATGGTTTATTTGATTGTATTATATTTTATTATCCTGACTGACGATGTCCACCACCGAAAACATTTATCAGATTAGAGCTGAGCTTTGGTGCTGCTGAAAGCATTCATTACATTGATGTAGAAATAAAAGATAATCCTAGTGATTTTTTTAGGGAAAAAGAATAAAGCGAAACAATTAGCATCAAGTTAAATCAAAACAAAAACCAAATAAAAAACGAACAGTAACATGTAACACAGTTGAAACACTCCACGAACAAACTTAAAATTGTTATTGTAATAATTAATAGTATTGTACTAATTTATCTATCTACAATCTATTGGTGATCGATAAGTCTTAACATGTTTATTCAGTGCAATATAGTTCAGTCTAGGTCAGGTGTTTAACTGATATAGACGCGTTTTCGTAGAACTGTTTTTGTAACCATGGGAGAACCACGAAAGAAATCTCAAACAGCAATAATTTTCTTTTTCTGGAAAGAGGGTGTCAAAACTTCAGAAATTATTCAACGTGTTTGTTGAGTCTACAGAATCTAAAAGTATTGTATATCGGTAGATCGATCATTTTAAAATTGATAGAAGATTACTTTGATTTAAGATTACATTACTGCCGTGGAAAACCCACTGAAAGAGGACAGGCAAATGACTATTCGTCAAATTAGTGTACACCTAGGAATAAGCACACGACAAGTTCATGACATCTTACATGATTGTTTGGGTGTAAGCAAGGTTTCAGCCTGCTGGGTGCAAAGACTGCTGGGCCCGGAAAAGAAACTCACTAGGTCCGACACTTGTCGTCAACGTCAAAAGCTGTTAGCCCGTTACGGTGATAAATTTTGGCAACGGATAATATTCTTTTTTAAGTAGTTCATTTTCTAAATAGCTATTTGAGCTTACAATGTGGTACAGTTAAGAACAACATTGCCAGTACGTGTTCATGTACTGCTGTCATGGTAACCAAACAATATTCGGGTTTAACCGGAAATGTTTCTTTTGCTTCAAATGTTAGACATACATGATTAGACAAAAATATTAGAAATATACATTTTCTGTACGGTGGATACAAAAAGTATAATATGTGGTGCTGTTTAAAAAATAGCGTGGTGTTTGGATTTGGCAAACTTCGGTTCTGAACACGCTGTATATTATAAAAGCATTCTAGTGCAATGTCTTACTAGAGCCAAATATATTATTTTTATTTAAATTTAATCTTCTAAAAAATTACGCTAAAATATATTTGCGCTTTGGATTTTTGGAAGGAAAGAGATGTATCTAAATTTAGGCGACAGAAGACAAAATTGTAAATATCTCGAGATTCATAGTATATTGGTTCGTTTCTAGATGGCGAAACCAAATAAGTAATAATATACACAAGGTATTCTATTTAAAATAACAAAGAAGGGCCTAGTTCACTACTTATCAATCGCCTTATATACACGGAAATATTTTTAAAGATGTCTGTTATCTCATCGGACAATTTTAACTTACTACTGTTTACATAATACACAATCAAAGAAAAACACTTGGCAATCTTTACAAGATTGTGAAATTTTTTCTTTTTTGTGTAAGAAATGTTTCTATCTATAAATGTATCACTTAGTTTAATTCTTTGATTTAAGCAAAAACTTAAATATAAAGAGCAAATAAAGCTCTTAGATAATTGAAAACATTTCAACAATACAGAAATACTATATCCAATCTGAGTAAATACTCAGCAAATTGAAGAAAATCGGACTGCTGATATCTTTTTCTCTTTGAAAATTCTGTTTCCATAAATTGTCTTACAATATGTATTAATAAAATGTTGCATTTTTCTCTATTGCAATTCGAAACATTTATAAATTTCTAATTGAGAAATATTGTTTAAGATTCATTCTCGACATTTTAGTCTATTCCGATGTATCAATACACACTTATAAACATCCAAATCAGTTTACTTTGTATCATCCACCCCATGAAATCATTAAACGTATTCCAAAGAATGCCATCCGAACCACCTACACAAATTTCCCGCGGCACATACATATTTACCGTGGTAGAAGATGCACCGTTTCCTAACGATGTTGCCTGCTATGTATGTACATCACAGATCTATCGTTAGTGAATCGCTGAATAATGCATTTAATTCTTAGAAACAGTGGCGTTCTATTTAAATTAAAAAAGCTGTTTCGTTCCGATACCCGGTACAGACACTCGGAATCAATCCCTGTTTTTCCTTCAACGAAAACTGTTCCTACTAATGAAGAGAATTCATTAACTTTCTAGAGTCTACGGTTGATGATGGCGGGTTATTCTTGCGATTAATTATCATTATATTGTTGCTTTTCAGGGAACAAGACTTTTTTTAGTATTAGATCACGTAAAAGTAAAAAGAAATGTTTGAATAATTCATTACCTTGGAGGAAGGTAATCTCGATAAAAACGAATGAATTTCGTGTGAATTTCAGGTTAGTAATGCAGTTCTATTACTATTTTTATTTATCGTGAATTATTCGGTTGTTTTCAATTAACTAAAACACCAATCCCTTGAAACACTTGAAATCCTATGTTAAATCCCAACAATTACTTGTGCAAAAAATTAGTGAAGCACTAGTAATTGATACTCATCGATTTCAATGAAATTTTGTAGGTCTATAGACTTTTAGGTACCCAATTATCCGTTTTCGAGTAGTAGAGCACTCTCAACTGCTAGCGTGCGGAGACACTCCCTCCGCATTCTACTTTTTGGAAACCTTTTTATTTGATACGAAAATATAAAAATCACAAGATTTTTAATTATTTAAAAAATACTGCGTAGGCAGCCATAGATTAGTTATTTAACCCATCATGTACTAAAAACAGTTGGTTGTGGTGAATTTTATAAAATTTACTTGTTTCACAGATAAATATTTCAAATGCAGAGTGAGATCCCAGTTTTTATTTATTTTTAATTTCTATTTTACTAACGTCTACTTTATATTTAATTCGGTTTGAATGATGATTTTTTATTAGTATGATTAGGGCGCATCTTTTGTACTAAAACGGCATACACTTATTAATTACTTTAGACCGATAAGCTAGTTTAAAATTCTAATTTTCAATCCTTATTTGCCATTATTCTGGAACGATTTTCATACTTCTTTGTTTTATTTGGAATTTATTAAAATAAATTTTGCAGTGATATCTTTATTAATTGTAACGTTTAGAATATTGTGCTTTCTTCTGTTATGAGGTTCACTGGGGAGCATGTTTTAAAATTATGTGGAATGCAGAGCTATTTAAAGAAAATCATTGTTAAACGTCAATAATCAGATCAATAATGGTTCTGTGATGGTAAACTGATTAAGCAATGACAGCAAGTTTACTACCAAAAGTGGTAATAACTAGAAAACTGATTTTTGGACCATTAACATGTACTTATTGATTTTCCTATAAAAATGCGAATTATCAACATGAAATTATTTCGCGCGCTTCGTTGGCACGTCTATTGGCTTCCTTTAAGATTATCTAAATACTATATGAATATTTCCTCCTGACAAACAATGGTTTCAGTTAATGTTGACTTTTTCAAAGAAAACTCTGAAAGTTTAACTTTAGACTGGTGACGCTTTGCTTCAGAATATAAAAATAATTTCAAAAACGCGATAATATATTGAATATGATCCATATTCTATAGGTTAATCCACTTCTCTTTTTCTATGCAATTGCTTTTGAAAGCGAAATTAAAGCAGTTGACAAATAAACATGCATGATTTCATTAAAAACAGAATCTTATTTGTTTTATCCTTGTCCGAAGTTTCCCGAATTATTTCTCTTTAACAACAAACCGACATATTCGACGGAATTACCGAAAAATGTTCTTTTTGTAACGTTTATTTTTCTCATTCAGTCCACTGTGGTTCGTACTCTTGGTCAATCACATTCCCAGCATCGTGCCGTTAGCGTGAAAATCAGGAAGGACTCTTCCTGGAAAAAAAAAATTCGAACTCTGAGTTTGTTTGGTTTAATGTTGCCAGTCGTCGATGTTGTAAGCTCTCCCGGTATCATCGACTGCCCGGGCTATTGTTTTATTTTCGTAACGGCCGCCGACTTAGACACAATATAGACACATCGAAGCTAATAAATCAGATCTCGGGCGTCGTACACGTGAAGATGCGTTAAATGAGAGGCGTTTTTGTTTGGAAAAAAGTATTAAAACGCTATTATTAAATGCAGGTCTTGTGAAAGCATCTTGTCTGGTTTTCATAATCCTCAAAGGCCGTTCTTCAGATCACCTCATGTAATTTTCATCCAAGAGAAAAATAAGCGTGGGTCTTGACGTTCGTCGTCTAATGTAATTGTCCGTATTTAGAGTACAGTGGTATTTTGGTTTATGGAATTTTCGGGATATTAAAGAAAATTTGAATGAATTTTTGTTTTCGAGAGCAAAAGATGTTCCTTGATATGAAGGCTAGAGATTATATTACTAAGTATGATGCTAAATTTGGCCATTTTTGGAATATAGTGCTATATGACATATATCGAGAAAAGTAATACCTGTAGATCGTACCGTAAAGCTACGTGTTCTACATCTGAGATATGCATGCCGAATCAAAATGGCTCTATTGAATATTTTGTCCAATCATTCCAATAAAATAAAATACTCGACAGGAGGTGCGCTATTTTTTTCAGAATTTTTAATACAGCGTTCGATTATATACATTTTTCGGCAGACATAAATTAGGGATGATAGTAGTGATAATGTAATACATGGTATACAAGAATTAATTTGTTTTTCGATGCACGTTTTTGTATGGGAAAGGGGATTACATTGAAGCATAAACATTGAAGCTTTTGTATCGAAATTAAAAAAAAATAAAGACTTGACATATATACATATGACAGTGAAAATGAAAACATCTGGTTTTCATTTTAACTGCATGTTAAAATAAGCAGTAGGAGGAATTTATGGAAACAGTCCTCAGGCTATTGATTTGTCAAGTAGTCCCTGAAACGAAACCATCATATCTACTTTATAAATCCACAAACTATTACCCTTAACTATCACTTTAAAAATAAATCTTTGGTTTTTCAAATTTCATTTTAACATTGTCGCTCAAAAGACGTCATGTATATCGAATATTTACATTACTAAACAATTATATATATATTAATGACCTTTTGGTACAGAAGTTGTTTGATTGTCTACAAATTAAAGCTCTATGCTGTTCACAAATATCCTGAAACCAGATCGTAAAAGAAAATCGTTTGAACGACTAGGTACACATAATTTTGCATTCGTAATATTCGCAAACAATTTATTTTGGATGACAAACAGAGATCTTGGAATAAACAACACCTTCGGCGACGCCAAAATTCAAAATCATTGTTAGTTTTTGTTAGTTCTCACGCTGATAATTTCAATCAGATTAGTAGGCAAGCGATATGTGGTGAACGCAAAAGGATAGAATGCACGCTACTATTGCAGTTAGCCTCATAATACTTGAACGCAAAACATGTTAATCCTCAAAATAGAAATCCTACACACGGTCACACACGTACAAAATCCGACAGATCACCTGGCTTGGAATATTGTGTCACTGCCACTGGCAACTTACGATCGCTGTACTCCGATTTATATCGCGAACAGTTCGCTGCTACGGATTCGCCGTCGCTTTTAACGGCCGTCCACGACGTAACAGAAGTCGTCCCGACTGTCCGCTCGGGTCTATTAGCTTGCGAGTAATCCCAATACGATAGCCGCCTATCCCGTTTGCCCGGCGGTAGAGACGGTTTCGGAACTTGAAGAAAGGCTTGCCGCAAGGAGCTTTTCTCGGCTCGTTCCTCTTTCTTCGCTTTCTTCTCGCGTCGCGGCCTCTCCGGCTGATTGAGGATCTCAAACGAACGCGACGAGATGATCGTAGAGCGATTGAGTTTAGTGTTTTTGTTGTTGGTGGTTTCGAAATTCGCGGTTGTGTTGATGGGGGCGCTGGCTGTCGAACGAAAACTCCTACTCGAACCGGTACTGGTCGAGGGGGCGCTGGAGTAGCTGCCGCGAGATTGGAATCCTCGGCTATTCGATTCGCTGTTAGGTGGTTGTTCTCGATGTGTGGATGTTTGTGCTTCTTCAATTGGAGGGGATGTCGACGATGTGGGAACGTAGATTAGACGACCGTATGATAGATACACTACTTCATCGGCCGGAAATATCACATACATGCTCCCGCAAGGGCACGCATCGCGAATGAGCGTCGCTACGCTTGTGTTTGCTTATATTTCGAACACGACTTCCCATTCAATAGTCGGTATACTCCGCACTTATTCAGTTGTCGCCGAAGTGTAGGCACTATATTAGCGATGAGGAGACACTTTTCACCTTCATCGAGAAAGCGCGTAATCTTGATGAAGACGTTACATATTCCGATTTTTTTTGTACGACATTAATTGATGTAACAATGGTTATTCCTCCTTAATCACTAATGAACGTAGAATTATGGATAGTACCATTACAATTCACATTATTTCAGTGATATATAATACTAAAAACTGGGTTTAACAGGCATGGAGAAAGATTATATCCTACTTAGATGTTCAGCAATCTGAAACTTGTACTTATGTAATAAAGCATTTATTAGAAATTTGACAAGATACGTGTTCCCAAAAGAGAGCAATAGTTCTATATAGAGGCCTATAGTTTCATAGTTAACCAAAACTTATTTCCAAAGCAGATTGATTTTTGTTAAGAAGGGTTTACTTCGACTATCAACTCAAGGTTTTTATATAAAACTTACGGCGACCCTCTGATGGTTTATAAGGCAATTGTTTGCATTAAACGTTGAATATATTTTATTTTAGTTGTCGGTTGCCAGTAAAAAGTATAGCTCACTGTTCAGTAAGTGTTTAGTTTAAAATTGCCAAATTCCCTCAAAGTTAATCTTTTTGTTTGAACTTTTAATAAAATTTCGTTTTGTAGTCCTATTGAATACATCAACATCGAAAGTCAACCCTGTTATGGTTGAATAAGACCGTTGATACTCATAAATGTCCATTGTTAAAATTGCCGCAAAAAAATGGTCAAGAAATCTTCAAATTATTAAAAGGTAAATGTTATTTCCATATTCTTCAAACGCAATGTGTTTTCTGATTTTCATATATTAGTTTTAACGAGTGTGTCCTTTATTTACACTAGAAACAGGACCAAATTTTACTCGATTAAACTGCTATGTTCGAACAAGTTGCAGAAACAAGTTTCCGAAATGCATAACTAACATTCTAGCAATCCGTCTACGCATCCGTGTGTTAGGATGCTCTGGATGGCCGCATTTACCGACGTCTCAAATAATTTTTCAACTAAAACTACTACAATTGATTTCATGTTCAAATCTCTCATTCTGTTAACATCGATTTTGACTATAACATTTGATAAAATAATGTTAATATATTTGATGACATTAATGGAATTATCCATGGTAAAAGCAATGTGAGGAGAGAAAGCACTAACCAACGTGTGAGTTCCTGTCCATCTCACACCGATGATTGCTTCTCAAATTATGTTACTAATCTCTAGAAAGAGCAACAAACATACTTCCTGGCGCCATCTAATGCCAAGAGATGTGGTATATAGTAAGTCGTCTAGAAGTTAACGACGTAAAGTGAAAACTATAATTGAAACTTTGTGCGTTTACATTACTTTCACAACGCGTGATATCCTAGAGTAGTCATAAAATTTTAATTTTTTTATATCGGATTTCCCATAACTAAGTAAATGTTACCCAATTCATTTCTCAAGGCGAGTACCGACGTGTAAACAAACATTTTCTATTTGAACTTTCTAGTGCAATTACGTAATTTAATATGCATTAAAAAGCTTTCGAAATGTCAACATCCTAAACTTAGAGATCACCTTAGCAACAACAAAAGATAAAATATCTGTTTCGCAAAACGTTTATTCTCGAGGCGTATAAAAAGAAGATTTTATTTTACAAAGTACTGAATTCTTCAAAGCGTTAGAATTCTTGAGGAGGTATCTACTCTCAAGCCAAAAAGTAACACTTCCTTTGTAATTGTTTTCCTTGAAGGAAAGTTATATGTCAAGCGGCAAAAAGAGAATAATTGATCGTCAAGTATTTGGCGCGTGTTACTTTTTTTAATTTCTTTAATTTTAATACTGTATTACCGTATGGCGTATTAACAGCGGATCGCTATTAATGAAAACAACAATAAAACTAACTCTTTTTTCCAGGATAGATGCGTTCACAAATGGCGTATAGTTCATAAAAAGAAATAAAGTTTCTGTTATTTCAGAAATTTTCATTAATGTACAAGATACGCCATAGTAGACTGATCGATCCAGAATTTTCGAACTAGAAATGCTCTAGAAACTCGGAGTACGCTCTAGTGCATTTTAATGGAATACGCTATTGATGTGATTAATTAATAACACGTGTCAATAAATTGGCAAATTTAACAGTAGTTGTTCTCTAAATAATCAACGAAGATTACGCTTTGGAAATCCCAAAAGGTAGTGACCATAAAAGCGGTTTTCGTCTTCCTCGGTGCTTTAGGAGAAGTCCGTTGTTTTGATCGTACGTTTGTTTGTAATGTATCCATGGTGACAAATCGACGAAAAGACTTCGACTACATTTCAATTTAGCGAAACACCCGTTTGAAATTGTTACACTAGTTCGTACTTGGCCCACAGTAAGCAAACGCGGCACCAATCTTGCGTTTAGCTTTTTTATATTTAAATGTTCCCCATAATATTTATTGAGTTTTTCTTCAGTTCAATGTAAAAAATGATGTTTAATCAACGCACGTTTTTCACTTTTACTCAAAAACGACAAATTGTTTACTTTAAATGGATGTAAAACCTAAACTAACAGGAATCGTCTTGATGGTGGAACAGTTAGCATACTCACAACGATGCGGTTTCAACTCCGTTCGGAACTATTGATTTTTGATTGCGGATATAAATCGGAATATACTTTTTTATGGGACAAGCAAGTAAAATCGTAGGCGTTGTGTCAATCTCTACCGGAGATGAAAAATCTGGATTCGCCAAATTCTAGCGAGATCATTCATCGCAGTAATTGATGCCTAGAAATGCGAAGTGTATTCTGTAACCTGAGGCTGCGCCCTACAGTACAACAACTAACCAGTTTACGCGAAATTTTGACAATGGGTTTCTAAAAATGGTTGCCGACGTTTGCAAAGTAGATAATGTCTACCGCACTCAGTTATTAGTCTCGGATACAGGGTTCAAACCCCGGCTCGCAACTATCAGCGTAAGGCTGTCCGTGGTTGTTCTTATTCCCTTGAAACGCTCCACGAGCGCAGGAATAGTAATAATTCAAGACACATTGGATGCTCCTGTAATTGCTAAAATTGTTAGCGAATGCCAAGGCATGGATCATTATTGTTGTCAGCGTGCCGTTCGAGAACTTCTAATGTATTCATAATCTTAACACTTAGAAATAGTCGCGTCTTTTGAACGTACCCAACGATCATTGCCAACGTAAAATTTTTGAAAACATTGTTACATGGCTTTGTTGGGAGCGAATGCGATGAAATTATAAGATAAAGATGGATAAAACAAGTGTAAGCAATTAAGGTGTTGTTGAAGATATTATTAAAATTGTTTTATCTTGGTAAGATAATGAAATTTTACATTTATATGAAATTTAAAAAAATAGAAAGGACGGTTAAGAAAGTTGAAAAAAAGAATTTTAGCGGCTGTTTCGGCTTGGATGGTGCAAAAAAATCGCTTGCTAACATATCGAAAGATTATGATTTTATGTCACACACAAACGAATTTCCCCCAATTATTATTTCTAACATACAGAAAGAACACCGTAACAAGTTCTACTTGTATATTTTGATAGTATTTATATATTTAAACGATTTCTAATATTAGAACAACCGTGACTATGTATATGAAGCATGCCGGTGATCTACTGTGAACGACAGATAAGACTTTTGCGTATTTGTTTTGATTGGCAACGCGATAATGTATATACAGTTGTCACGAAGTCCCATACACGTGTACGTGGGCTGCAGAATCATCTCACTTGTATTGGTAGCAGTGAACATGTAAGAATGTCATTATGTGACACAACTGACACAAGTATGGTGAACTTAACCCTGTTCGAGGGGCGCGCTGTGGCAAAATTTATCATAACTTATCAATAAATAATTAGCAAAGCATAACATGTCAAATTTTAACTTAGTTTATTTATCGCATAACATCCAATATCTGTTAGTTTGTTGCTGAGTTAAAACTACGTTTATATAACTTAAAAATACCACATCTTACAATTAATAAAGATATTATGAACAGCGCTTTAAGATTAATGCGAAATCAATATTCTAACAGAGAATCTTATAGTAATAGGGAAAGCGCGATTTCATAGAAGTGATACTGTAAGTGTTAATCATGGGAGAGGCCGTCGAAGGAGAGCAACTTCTGTAAAAAGATCAGCATTTAAGACTGAAAAAATCTACACAAATTTGGTTCAAAGACTAAAAGAAGGGGTATATACCCGCTATAAGGAAGATACTCTTCAATTCGAGTTCAGATTTACTCTACACATTCTTATAACAGAGTTTTAGTGTAGAGGACGCGTGGAAAAGGGTATCTGGAAAGAAACATAGCTCCACGGAGATGGGAGTGTTACGGTGTGGGGTGACATATCTTTAAGCAGTCGCATCGAGTTCGTGAGTGCAGAGATATATAAGAATTTGTGTGTACTGTCGATTACTGTACCATTTGCATGAAATTTTGAAAGAAATGTTGTATCTATAGATGATAATACTCATTTTCACCGAGCCAGCACCGCGAATGACGTGATAGTTACCAGTAGTATTGAAAGAATGATACGGAAACAATTCCGTAAGGATTTATCAGAACGCACAGAATTAATGCTTAAAAGATGCTAAGCTGTGTCACAAGCACGAGAAGGTCCCACAATTTTTTTAAGTTAAAGTTACCACATTTAAAGTGTTCCAAAATATACAATACATGTTAGAAAAATATAGCTTAGACATATTTACTTCTGTTGTTATTTTTTAACACTTTATTTACCATTATCATTCAGTTATTGATTACAGGTTTCTAAACAGTTTTTAAAATACATATATTTCAGCCATCTTTTGTTTTTGTTTTTTTGTAATCTTTTTTTTATTAGTACAGACCACTTCAACTGAACGACAGTATATATTTAGACCAATATAATATTGATCTTTTTTATGTTAAAATAAATATTAGTGGGTCGCTGTATATATTCTTGCGACATATGTATATATGGCCGTCTGTACTAGCATTTACGCATTTGTTTTACAAATTAGAATTGCTGAATCTGTTGACTGGAATGTTGCTTTTGTCGATGATTTTAATGTTCCCGATGCTGATGATATAGTATGCTAATAAAAACCTCAAATGGTCAAACGAACTTACTCAGACTAACAAAGCCGAAATAATCGACTCTTGGATTCAGTTTTCTGCTGAAAGGAGACAACATTTAATCAAATGTTGAATCTCCTACAATCGTAACCTTTGACCTTGTGTAATGTAATTGCTACTAAAAGATTTCAGCTTTCTGAAATTACAAGATTTAATTTTAAGTGTGCCGATTTTGTTTAACTACAATTTGTTGTTTGTGTCAGACTGTAGTCGTCTATTGAAACGCAGTGATGTTGATCTTGTGTGTGGTATACTGCGTGATATACTTAATGATTACTTGCTAATTACTGCTGTTAACTTCTTTCGGGTTTCGCCGTGTGTCATGCTGAACTGATCAGTTCAGTTATACTGGCCGTGATAGCCTACGCAGTGTGATTACTTGCTAAGTTTACGCCATTATTTACCATTCAACGGCATTATCTGAAACTATATAGATCTAGCGAACCGCAGATACATCATAATAAACGCAAACAATATAGAAAAATTGGTTAAAACAAATATTGCCTTTGCAGATATACAACCTTATACTACGACAGAAAAGTGTTATGATTGCTGGAAGAGTATTTAAGATAACGATTTTGAGATATGTGTACAATCATATTGTTAATTAGCGTTCCATTTTTCAACCTGGATTTATCGAAGGAAAATCGTCGATCGACAACCAATCTGTGGTCTTTTGATTCAGTGCTTCCGATGCTTTAGATGTACGATAAGTTGATTTTACTAAAGTGTTTGGTACTATGCAACATGATTTAATTCTTTGTAAACTAGAAAGTTTTGCAATTTCTGATGATTTAATGTAAGTCTTTAGATCATATCTCTCTGACTGTAATAATTTTGTCGAAAGCTATCTTATCGTTGTAGATGATATAACGAAATGTATTTCATCTGGGAAATGATGCATTAGTATGCGTTATAAACGCATATATAAGGTAAAAATAAGAATACTGTTCCATTGCTTGGAATCTTGAAACGCTGGATTAATTCTGTTGGTTAGTTTGCCGGAACGTTAAACTGCTCTTGCATAACTAAAAATACTTACACACAGGACTAGAAGTTACAAGTGGAAGCTTTAAAAAAGACATTAGCAACATAGATATGCAGCATTTCTTCACAAATACACCGTTTTTAGATATCAAACAAAAACAATCATAAAATGAATTGGTAATCGTATTGCTAGAAACTTTCATGCAATCTATTATATCTATTATCTAATATTATTAGATGAACATGTGAACAAGATTCCCAAGTGCAGTAAATTTTAGTGACTTTCTGAGAAGAAACTAATACGTACATCAAAACTTTTGGATATACGTAAAGAAATCCCAAAGAAAAGGTTCTTTGTTTCGTTTCGCATGTTAAAAATTTGCCAATTTATTTTTAGATACGAATTTAGATGGACCGAAATGTGTTTCGAGACGGTACGTAAATCACCATCTATGTTAAATGCTTTTATTTCTCAATTCTTTTCTATCAGATTGAAAGAGGTTCAGGGCACGAAATAAACGCGTCGGGCTTGGTAGGTATACAACTCGCGAACACATATTTTTCAGGCGTGTTTCTGAAAGTTTATACGGTGCTCGTGATATAACTCGCATGTTTATTGGTTTTGTGTATATATGAGTTACGAAGTCGGGAATACGGCTACGGAATGCAGCATGTGCAACC
>LR737388.1:11439660-11458206 GCA_902655005.2 Marronus borbonicus
TTGTTTCCTTTTTTAAAAATAAAAACGGAAGGCAGAAAACGCTAACTTATGTACATATTTTAGACCGTTAAATTGTTTGAAAGTGTTCGTGTAAATAAAGAATACTTCTGTGATTCAACGTCGGAAAACCCAGGCATGCGTGAGTTGTACATATCTAGGGAGAATTAAAATAAGCATTTTTGGCTTCTGTAAATTTAGTCCAATGTTAGGGCTGCAGATATTTTACATCATATACGTTTGCTGAGTAAATCGATATGTAATTGTTTTTATTTGTATTTTCTGTTTTAACTGTTTTGATTCCCCTGTTTATTCATCTATTGGCAATATAACGATTCTTTCATTCTTTATATTAATGGTTTTGGTAAGCAACGCAAGTGTCTCAATATACTACACATGTGGCGGTAATCTGTTAATTTTTAGTAGTGAATTAATTAACTTTCAAAGAATTTAATCAAACTGAATTGGTTAAAATTAGAAGTCAAAGCATTACTCACTTGTAGAATCGGAGATTAGTCGTACCTTATACACCTTCATTCTTAATTTAATATTTGACGTATCTACATGTATGCTACAAATTAGTTTATCGTGTTATATAATGTGCTACATAGGGTAACTAATAGCATTAATATAACAGCGTCGTTACAAATCCAATATAACAAACGTCTTCGTAAATACATATGTATATGTAAGTAACAAAATTAGTTCCTTCTTTTGCCTCGACATACGAATAAAGTCCGTTTATTCTCCTCACGAAGGTGACGCGTGAACGCAGTAGCTCCGCATGTGGACTTTATAATTTTTCAGTGTAATCACTGCGCTACACTAAAAAAACTTCTGTAATTGTCCGTTAAGGATAATGAAGAGATTCCAGATTGCAAATCAAACATTTGAGATTGTGTTATGGTTAACGCAACGAAGTTATAAAACTATTGCTACAGATTTTGTAGCGAAATTAATCTTGATTACATTTTTTAGCAAATTTCTGGACTAATTTGTACAGTATTTCACTGTACATGTCTAAGCTATATTGTGCTGGCATTGTGGCCGTGATGCATATGCGTTACAAAGTATTATATGTGCATCATCCTTTTGAACCATTGGAACTACAGATTTTTGATAGTTTAGTAATTATTGTATAGATGATAATTTGCAAATTGTGTGAATATCCATGCTGCGTTGGAAGAAAATATAATTTAAATCAATATTTACATAGGATTTGGTGTAACGCAAGGTTTGGTTGCATATGTGCATTGACCAAGGGCATGATATAATTTTTAGGACGAACAATGATTTTTAAGAAACATACATTTCGTAAACACTAAATTATGTAAAATTCATACAAAATATTATTATGCGCCTTAACTAGCCACAGATGTTTTCGTGTGCATTGAGAGGAAATTGTCTTTACATGTGAACGAGCATATTAAGAACAAAGATAGCTCACCTCCATTGTAATGGTGAATCTGTTTTCAAATACGTATTTCGCATTAGTTGCCACGCGTGAGTTGTCTTTGTTTAATCTAACAAAACGCGTGTGTTTATCGAACTTCAATTTAAAATTACTACCAGTTTGGTGAGGTCTGATGAACACATGCGTTCTGTTAGATTAAACAAATAGAATTCACGTGTAGCAGCACATGTATTAGAAACTGTGGGTATACGAGTGTGCCTTTAGTGCGTCGGCTGAGTTTTGCGTGCTAACTATCAAAAATGGAGAATTCAGATTTTCTGTACGTCTATAAGATATCACAATAATTTTGTCAGATTATTTACAAGTATACGGGAAAACCTGAAAGCAGATGTAGCGTCTCGAGTTACTCTTTTGCTCATTTCAGAGACTAACATTTTATATGTTCCAAGGTGGTAAATAAAATAAACATCTTTAAATATCTTTAAATAACATTTTTCGAAATTCAAACGCCTTTTTTCAATTTTTTTAAATAGAACCTGTATTTTTTAATATTACTGGTAGAGATGTCTTTATCCATATTCTCTTTCAATTCAATATCGATGTAATATTTGATAATTTTCCAATTTATCGATATGTACACAGACACTTAGACTTTTTAATATATGAAAAAATTTTTCAGTAACAAAAATAAATACAAACATTCTCAGTAACAAAATAAATACGAATATTCTCATTAACAGGAAACGAGAATAACATTATTTCGTATTCTTATTTAAAAATGCCCACTACTTCTGGAAAAAGTCTTGTCTGGCGATTAGAGAGTAGTTGTCCGTTTTTGCTGAAAATGTGTTCAGTTGGTGCTGACATAGCAGGCATACTTAAATATTTCAGTCTCAACTCAAATATAATAGAATAATCGCTGAATCGCTGAAATAATGATGTCGCGTAGTTAAAATTTTTTACTTGACGAAGAAGCTAACAGCACGGTCAGCGAAACGTCAAGTAAAAAATTTTAACTACGTGACATCACCCGAAAGACATTTCTACTATGGATTACGGTCGTGAAAACCTACACTCAACTACTTACTAGGCTCTTCGTTTGTTTGAGGGAATTGTTTGTAGATTCGAAATACACCTTTTTTGAACACATCAGAAAATGCCTAGAAATAATAATCAAAAAATAATGCTAAGATAGCTTCCTCATGGAATTGGTGGAACTGATGGAATAATTCACAGCAAACGCAACAAAAGGAGAAAAAAAAAAAACAATACCCACGGACATGTTCCTACCTATCCGACGGCATCAGCGTGGTTTCGAGAGCATTTTTTATCTCTACCCTCTATCGCTGTTGCCTCAGTTAATGCCACAACTTTCGAAACGACAAACTCGACATCTCTTGGCGCCTTCTAGTGCCAAAGAAACGCATGCCTGCCGTTTAGGAAGCAGCGACATAAACCGGGTACTATCCCCCACAAATGTCGAGTTTGTCGTTTTGAAATTTGTGGCATTAACTATGAGGCAACAGCGCTAGATGGTAGGATTAAAGAATACTCTTGGAACCAGGTTATTGGCGCCAGGTAGGCAAAAAGATGTCCGTGGGTAGTGTATGTTTTTTTCCGCCTTTGTTGCGTTTGCCGTGAATTTGTCCATCACTACCATTAGGAAGTTATCTTAGCATTATTTTCTTTGTTACGCCTTTTTTATTTCTACGTGTAAAACTCATTTTTGTGTTTGGTATCAAACCTTTCAATCGAGTATCAAATTAGCCAAAACTGTGAAGACTGCCGCCGCTATGTTGTTATCATATCACATCACAACACAGCACAACTCGGCGCATTCCTACCTGTTTTTAAACTAAATAATTTTCTCCAAAGTATTAATTTTGTAAATGAACTTGTACGTACAAAGACATCCTCTAATGCCCTCATTGGTTGTTTAGCAGTTTTACATTCTTTAATAATATTCAAGTGTTTATCGGAAACTCCTTGAATTATAAATGATTGAGCCTTGGCATCTTGACCCTTAAAATCCATCTCTTTTGCATTCCCTGTCGATGGATCTTGATTAATGACGTTTACGCATTGTTTTTTCCCCAGAATTACCATAATTTGAAATCTCCAGTTATTGTAATTATTCGCTGTTACGAATACGATACACTTATGTATACGTTCGACATTGTGATTGATTTGAACTGTTTCTATTTATTTCATTCACTGTAATCCTTAGCCAATCGTTATTCTGGGCCCATAACTTTTGTTATTAAGACGAACACTTGTGTATAAGGTTTTATTATAATGCACAAAAGTAAAAGGAAGTAACTGCATTACAACAACAATGTGACCTCAACGAATACAACTTTAAGCGCTCGCGTTTGTTTAAAAATGCATTATTAAAGTAACTTTACATAACAATATACGTGTTATGCAAAGATACCAACCCCTAATATGTTACTGAATGATATCAATCCACAACAAAATAAAAGACGTCTCAAAACAATATTATTTGTAACTGTCATATGTTGCTTATATGGAGATTGATGTAAAGTTTAAATTATGGTGTTTATGTGAGCTTAGCGTTCATTAACAAATCTGTAATTAGGTAGCAACTATGTCCAATTCGTTGGAAATAAAAGAGGTGAGTGCACTTAGAAAATATATTTTATATGTAAGAGAAAAGAAAACAAATAGAAGACCGGAAAATAACATTAAGCAGAATTCGGAAATCAAGTTCAAAGTGGGCGAAATGCCACAACTATTTTATACGCGGTAGATATACGGAAAATTAGATTGCAAATAATACAGTCAACCAACTTCCGGATTTTATGATGAATTAAATTTAAATATAATTTGATGTTATAAGAAAGAATACACAGTTATGGGGGTGGGTTCCGCCTAGGCCAGTGCTAAACAAGGACTGCATTATGGATATGCACTGTCATTCAGAAGAAGTGTAATAATTCATTTAAAATTAAAATGTTGGAGACAGTTGCGAAAATTCAAAGTACCCAAATAATTTTGTAAAGTGCCCTGTGATATAGTATATGCCTACAGAAAGTCCATCTTTGCTAGTTTTCATGCTAAACTCCGCAGATGCACTAATGGCGCAGCCGGTATAAAATAAATAGAAGCCATAAAATGAACGTTATAGAAGGCTATTTTATGAATGAGATTTGCTATTGAGTACCACCAATATTCTCAACGGTTAAACGGATGTAATAAACCCTCATTCGAGTGTTAAGAAGGTTTTCTTCCTTAAAGCTAAATTAGGTACACCATTATTTCCCCTCTAATTGTTATGTTACGGCATTGTACTTGTATGTACACCCCCTGTTAAAAATTTGAGGCGAAATATACACACATAGAGTTTAAATAAAGTACTGTGAAAATATAACCAAGTAACTTCTTCCTTTGATCGACCGTTTACATATTGTCAAAAATGTTCAATTCTCATTATTTTCCGTTGCTTCTCAAATACAATGTCCACTATTCAATTAAATAAAGCAGTTACAATAACGTTTCCAATTTGATAACCAAAAAGCTTACTCGTCCACAGCGCAGATACGGTAAAAATACCTGTACGCAGCTTTCTACAAACGAATATTTGAGTACAGTAATATTACTACATAACTGACATTTTGATTTTTGTTTGAAGAATAAATACTTTAAGTCGTTGACTCATTTTGTACATATAACCCTATTCCAGTCGTGAAAGTAATACAATTTAATCGCTTAACGAGTAATTTCCCATCGTAGCAATGTTCTTCTTTTTCATTCGAATATACGCAAAAATGCGAAAATCGCATCCGTTTTATTTAACATCACGACATCAGAACTTTCGAAAGTTCATTATAAGTTCTGACGAGTTTCGTGGGTGGTCATTCTTGTTGTTCAGGAGTGGTTTACGCTGTTCGTAGCGTATCCTGCGAATCGAGAAGAGTTTCTTGTCGGGCAGAAGGACCAAACATACAACTCGAGCAGGTCATTATTTGATCTCGTTAAATGCAGTTATGCGCGTTCTATCTATGGGATTGGTACACGCCGCTACAATACGATAACGATGCTATCCTGTAGGTTTTCTTCTATGTGTGTTTGTCCAATTTAAGCTCCTTTCTTTAACCAGATAGTAGAATTGTTTACTTCCTGATAAAGGTTAAGATAATGAAATAAAGGTTTTTGAAACGATAAAACTATTACGTATGATGAACGTACTAAGTGAAATGTAAAAATAACTAACAGAAACATAGCACGATATGAGATTATGATATGGCCTTTCTATCACTAAAACAGGATAGTTAATCCGAATTTATTGAACAGGGACTAATAGTTGTCTAATTAACTTATTTGGAAATCTTTTATTAAAAAGATCGTTATTTAAGTTATATTATCAAAAATAAAACCCGAATTTACGCTTGTTCACAACGGAATGAAGGAGAGCAATTTTTTTAATAGCAAAATAATAAAGCACATCCGTATATATAGAAGGTCTTGCAATAATTTAACATGCAGATGGATTCTTACTACATTACTGTAATGCAAGCAGATGATTTTCCTTCTTCCAGAAATAGTTGATCAATTATGACTCATTAAGAAAATCTTCCGGATCTTCGTATGAAAAACCACAAATGCTGCCAGGTATGGTAAATCTGGCGTTGATGGAACACGTATGTATCTGCATGACTCATATTTACAATGAAGGTTGATAGATGATGTTGCATTACAATACATTCTTTTCCTTCGTAGTGAAATCTTCATACATATGTATGAATTATGAATTAAAGCACAGGTCCGTAGTACACAATATATTTATTTATATTTTAAAATGTCTTCTCATATAATGCTTAAGCATTAGTTATTTATACTTTTGAATGAGATATTTCCTAAAATTTTATGTAACGAAACAGACATTTTTTATACTTTGTTCAACACAATTCGCGTATGTCCATTGTCAATTGTGTGACCAAATGATGGGAGAAAAAGACTATCTAAAAGCGGATAAAGGGAACAGAATACTAATTTAGGACAAGTCGGATTATTTCACCCGGGAAAACGATTCGCTATCGTCTGGATCTTATAAAGAATTAAGAAGGTTACCTTTACCCTTTATGATTAAAGAAATGTAAAAGGTCCTGAAAAATTGTTCAAAACTTGTTAATGCCAACCTGAAGTTAAAACTTAACCCAAACAGTGTCAGGTATAGATTCGCTCAACGTATAAATTGTCCAAATGTTTAGTAAATGGATACAGAAAACGATAGACTTTGTAAACAAGGTACATAATATTGAATAAATATTGAAGTAGCACATCGATCTCATTCTAACCACCGTGGATAACATAAAATGGTACTTTCTTAACTGATAAATTCTCTTTGAATAAAAGTAGATATCATAAAGAATTTAATTTAATAGGCATTACGTGAGAAATTTCACGACTTTAATTCGAGCAGAAGCCTCCGATAAAAAATTTGCGAGACTTTCCTTTTTCACAGAATATCGAAAGGTATTAGTAAAGTTTTTGGAGGCTAGATATGAACACGTGTTAGCAAAATAAGCCTTCTGGTAATCCAAGGGATAAATCGACAAATGAAACGGGCGATAGGCACCAGATTATTTACTAGGGAAGGATCGAATTGTCAAGTGTAGCATGACACAAGCTATAGACAAATAAATAGAAGTTTACGAAGCCATTTGCATTAAGTCCTTTTCTTTTACTTTCGTATATTTCGCATGCTTTAGGGTTATAGGCGGTAAAAGTAGGTACTTATAAGTATCTTTTAGAGTAAGAATAGAACAAAGTAGGTTTGAATTAAAATCTTTTTCTTGTATCATTCGGTCATACGGTTGATAGTGGGAATCCACGAATTTCCGAAAGAATTGTTCCAAATTAATCAAATAGGTTGCGTGGTGCGAAGTGTACCGATACTGTAGTGTTTGTCGTACTACCCCACAAGCTCTGCTATCATTATTGCATTTGTACAATTAAAACACAAGCTCGAGGGTTTACACATAACGAAACTTGCACCAGATGTTGTAGGCTACTTTCCCAGGCAGTATTAAAAACTACATCTTTCCTGACGAATTTAAATGAAACACCCGATTAGTTAAATGCGCTACGAGTTTCCCGTTACGCGATGATAGGGGAATTTGTTTCCCCTGATATTACACTCCACGTTCACGTTAAAATTAACTGCGGTACAATAAAATTTCGTTAATTGTCGGAGTCATTGACACGACACGGGTAAACATGGCGGTAGCTTGCGAGGGCAATATAGGCGATAGGCTCTTGAAATTAGTCGCCATAAAACGCTTTGCTAGACCCGACTTTGGCGCCTGTATAGGTTCTAATTTAATGTCTGCGCTAAGTTTACATAGAGGGAGGCGTATGTAAATCCAAATATTATGATTTGAGTTCATGTAGTGTATGTGCTAATTGCTTATGCGTATGTTTGAAATATATCGTATAATGGCACTAATATAATGGATTAGTAAATAACGCTGGAGTAAATTCTTGCTAGGTCAGGTATACAAAGGTATCATTTTATATTAAATATTCGCACGTTTCTCAAATTCTGTACATATTGTATTGTTTATTGAAGCCATGAATATAACCCCTTTATTTTATCAATGACAGAGTGAAAAGATTACTTTTTTTTAAGGGAATACGTGGTATTACGCTGAATGTTTTTCTTCATATCAGCTCAATTTTCTTGAGCATCCCCATTTAGTTTTTGATATAGTTAAGAACACTGGCCAATAGCAATTTTATTGTTTCCATTATTAGAGCAATTTCAGGGTAACTTGATTTCATATTTGCTAACAGTTTTATCATATCGGCTTTAGTTTTAATGACAGTTTTTTTTTTTTGAAAAGGTATGAAGAAAAAGACAAAAAATTAAAATCAAAAATTTATTGGCAGACAGGCGAAAAATACTAAATATTATTACAAAATAATTATGTATAATTATACAAAATAAAATGAATATAAAGCTAAGAAGTCTGTTTCGAAAGCAGGGGCTGTGATGTGAGAACTGGTATAGGTATATTTTCATAATGTGACAATGGTCGTCTTGTAGACGCTAAATCAGGTTATTCCCATTTATGTTTCTTGTAGCCATTAAAGCCTTTCACACTCACAACACAAAAATAACAATTGTCATCATGGTTTTTTGGCTCTCTCCGCACCACCAAAGTTTAAGCCTTTTCTCTTTCCTACTGTCCATTGCCGTAGAGATTCCATACATGTTTTACACACGTTATGGGGAATCTTCTTTACAAAATCGGTGATATTTTGCTTTTGTTTTTCCAATGGTATATTCACTACAAATGCAGCAGAATACATCTGGATGGTTAAGACAATCTCTTGTAAACGAACTCGTATTTATGCGAATTTCTTCTTGGACAGTACTCTCTAAGCAACTAAACAAATAAACAATATCCGCTGCTACATGTCTGAGATAGTTCTATCCTCGGTCGCAACAACTCACACCTGCTCTCAGCCAATGAGAGTTAGGTGATATTGCGCGTGAAAACATGTTGTCACATATTGGAAAAAGCTGACAAGTTCTCGTTTATCGTGATATAAAAATTACAATTATCGGAGACGACGCAACTATTGAAAAAATGTCGTTCTAACTAGAACAAAATGAAAACTTAGTCGCTATAGATTATCTCAAAAACTATAACTAATAGTAGAAATGTAAATTGTTTCTAAATACCTTACTTCAAATGTAATATGAAATCGAATAATCATCTTTGGCAATCGAAAAAAAACTTTCTTGTTGGCCTGTGTAATTTAAGATTTTTGTGAAATGCAGTTGTTTCTTTATGGGCCGATATCTTAAACCTTTTGCACACTAGAATGGCAATTAACATTTTATTTGATTGAATATTTCTTGGGGTTTTCGGTAGCGCACAGATTTTTTTTTTCAAATTCTATAACATGGTTATAAAAACCGTTACTATGTTTGACTTATGCTGTTTACATTTTTTAAATAGGTCGCCATATATTATATATTTTTGTAGAATCTGATAGAGAAGCTCTTATCTTTTCCATGTATCGCGCTGGTACAGTCGAAATGGCGTAGCAGCTTAAGGTGCGGTCTCAAGCTGGGGCTCATGAATCAATTTGTTAAAGCCTTACATAAAGAAGGGGAATGGCTTAAATATAATTGTAGATCGTTCCCCAAAGTAAGTTTAGAAAAGTTAAAGGCTAGAATTTCTGATGGTTTTTAAGTTCGGAAGCTCATTAACGACTTTTTTGGTTGGTGCTCTTTTGTTACTGTGTTTCTTGAGTAACAATAAGGCAGGACATTATGAAGAACTCTTACGAAATATGCTGGTTAATTTTAATTTCTACATAATCATTTGGATAGATTTCTGGAAAACCTCGGTGAATTTAGCGAAGAAAGTTAACGGAGCAAAGGTATCAAGGAAAGTAGGATGCACACGTGATGGTAGACTATTGTTGGAATTTCCAACGCGATTGTTTTCAAGTTCAACACAATATAAAGTCATACAGACGGCATTTCACCTAGCATTTGTAGATGTATGTTTTTTTTTACCAGAAACATACTATTTAGTTTTATATTCATTTTATTTTGAAGAATTATACATAATTATGTTGCAATAATTATAATTTGAGGTATTTTTTGCCAATAAATGTTTAATTTTTGTTTGTTTCTTTCTTCATACCTTTTTCAAAAAACATTATCATAAAAACTAGAGCCAACATGATAAAACTATTAGCACATATGGAATCAACAACACTAAGTTACCTTGAAACTGCTCCAATAAGGGAAATAATGAAATCACTGTTTGCCGGTGTTATGTTTCAACATATTGGAAAGTAAGCACGATTTCCATTCAAAAAAAGGTAAATTGCCCTTTTAAAAATGGATTACTCAATGGTTTTTGAATTAACCACATATTAATCAGCAGCAAAAATAATACTATTTGCCAATACATATAACGGACTTCGTAGAACTAATAATATCGAAGATAGCGATAGTGGCTCGTACCTTATATATTAAGTTTCAACATTATACAATTTATAAATTAATTAGTTTAATTTCAAATAATCTCTGTGTATAATGAATATTTTTTATTTGTGGCTTTTTGGACACATACGAAACTTTCAAGATAACAGGGTCTTACGGCGTCTATCCCGCAACACAGTGTAATTGTAATTTACAGCAACTTGCACATACAAAAATTAAGTTTTCTTCTATAAAAAACACCATTTCTATTTTTATAAAGAAACATGTTAATGGAAATGCTAGTTGAATGGAAATGTCTGTAGGTTTTACAAAATTTGATAAAATTTACTTTGGCAAAAAATAGTAACAGCAATTATTGCTAATGCATTAAGAAGTAGGTTGTGAAGTTATTACACCAAAGCATCGTATATACTAAAATCGTCCAATAAATTCTAAGAAGCAAACAATACCTATCACGTTCGCTGTAGTTAAGACAATTGCTTCTCATAACTTGCAAGGATTTATTGATCAGTTGAAAAACAAATTTAGATTCTATAGAAATTCGTAAACTTTGACCATTACAATACCCATGATACGAAAGCAGACCCACACAACAGACATACATACAAATGTGTATATTTTAAACACGCGTATTTTTAGCACACTTTAACCTAAATATAAAAGATGCCCGTTTGTTGTAACCTTGTTTTAGATTTTAAATATCGCGCCTACCGATCCTCCAACCTCTTTGTAATTTAATTTAGTAATTGTTAGAACATCTTTCCCGCATACGCGCCAACATTTCGCGCAAAAGACCAAATGCCAATTTTCTTCTTGGATAATCCGCGTTTCCAACTACGTATGTATACCATATATAAGCAACATTTATAATAATCACACGCACGCTACAACATAGAACAGAATCGTTCAAACGATGTAAATCGGACTCACACACATGTATTCATACAAGCGTGTCGTGTATTAGCATTTCAAGATTCACCTTCGCTTTTTTTCGCGATTTAAAAGTGTCTAATTTCGACTTCACAGCCTCTAATAGAATCTATTTAGAGTATATTGTGTAGTTAGGTGAACTTTAGCGGGCCAAAAACGCGTCTTGTTTATCGACTCACTTATTATTGACATGAACACTAACGTTTATGAAGTGTAACTGACATTTCAATAGACGATTAAATGAGAGAATTGACGTCTAAAGATCTAATATTTACATGCCTTTTAGCAAGTATCTTGTATTAAGCAGCGTGAAGCATTGCATAAACGAATAATTTTTTTTAAACATACAGCTTTCATTGTTAATTTCTAGCAAAACACAAATACTTTGTTTCGGTGTTTGTAGATACGATTATACGTAGTTGCAATTTATTACAATTTTAAAACTCCGTCAAAGAATTAACACATTAACAACTTCAGATATAATGATATCGCTAACAACAAATTTCAACAACATGTAGTAGAATAATTGATTTACATCATAATTAATCAAAAATTTGAAATAAAGCTTTATTTTTATGAGCTTCTTTTTTAAAACCAAAGCTATAAATCTTCGTTGTTATTGCAGAAGGACAAAATTTTTTAATGTGGCTGCTAACGCCTCCTACATGAAATTCAATATGTTCTGATAGTCCCTTCACATGAATATATAAGTTTATGAGTACGCCATCACTTCCAATTTTCATATGCAATTGATAAGTTATTGCCTTTTTCATTAAAATACTACAATCTTTGAAAATTGTAAATTTTTGTTTTTTACATAAAAGTATGATGAAATTGAATCATGTTAATCCCACTATACGAAATTGGTTAAAATACCATAATACCCTGGAATGATAAATTTTCAAAAGTAAATTTCAAAATTGTAGATTTTAAGTTTTTAAATCAGAATCACCGATATAATGCAGTATTTAGCTTATGATTTTTAAGCGTTTCAAAGCAAGACATTCATTTTTGAAGTATGAAAGGACTACACAATATTGAAATTAATATTTCAAATTGTATCAGCATAGGTCTGATGGATGATTGATTGTAAAAATATGAAGAAGATTCGTAAATGAAATAGAATATGACTAAATATGCAAGAAAGCAATGTCTCTCATATAACAACGAGCTCCCCTATTTCCTTTGGTGGAGCGGCGATAGCTAATTGTAGTACTGATGAAGTTTTAAATAAGACAGTGGAAGATTTAGAAAACATTAAGATGTAGTGATAATGTGTGACGTCTCCAGTGGACAAGACTGTGTCGGTATAAAATGCAAGTTTTCATGGTTCAGTTTACTAAATTAACGCAACCTTTAGGATCAACATCAGACCATTACTCGCAGTTAAAGTTTATAGTAATTATTCTTCATTACCCAACAGTAACCAATTACAGAGTAAACTTAGTTTCATGTAATACGTATAACAGAACGAAGGCAAAATAATATGATAACAAAATATACAAGATACAAGATATTAAATTTTACCTAATAAGCCATTACAGAAGAATAAGCTTCATATTAACTTATAAAGAAGAGAATGAACGCATATAACTGAATTAGCAGAAAATGGTCATTTCTTATACTAAAGAGAAAAGTTGTATTTAAAGGTGCATTCCTATGTTCTAGGAGTAACAAAGGAAAATGTAGTTGAAAAACGAGCAGAGGTAGTTGCGGGACGTAAAAATCAACACCAGATAATAGATCAGTTGAATCTATTACGCTACGAACCAATTTACAAATAAAGCGAGCTGCAACAGCAGGTAGCTACAGTCCATATCTCCGGATGGAAATATTCCGTCATGCTTGAAACACATGAGTTTTAAAAACGTTGTATCCACTGGATATATGCGAGAGTCGTCCAATAAGACAATAGAAAAAGGTAGAAAAGCAAAGTATCTTCTGTAGATATTTATTTTTCAACATAATCTCTATTTAGCTCTATACACATTTCCAAGCGTTTCTCCAGCTGTTTAACTCTTCCAAAAAGTAGGATTACAAAATAGGCATCTGTTTGGGCGATGATTTCCTAGTTCGACATGAACTATTGTCCACTGGGCCATTTTTTCAAATTTGGAAATAAAAGGAAATCACTGAGGGTCAAATCCGGTGAATACGGTGGATGTTGTACTAGTTCGAACTTTAATTCCATTATTTTGACCATCGAACTTCGCGGTGTGTACCCGTGTATTGTCTTGATGGAAGGAGATCTTTTCCTTTTTCAAATGAGGACTCTTTTTCTCGCTCTGTTCGCTCAACCGGTCCAATAACGACGTATAATACTTTTCAGTTATCGTTTGTTTTTTTTTCAAGCAATTGATGATTTCGCGTCTATGTCAAAAAACCGGAGCCCGTTCACCTTCAAAAACCTACTGTTTTGATTGTTCCTTTGTCTTGGAGTGTAGTAGTGTATCCATGTTCCGCCCATAGTTATGTATCAACCACGCGATTGCGTTTATTCTCCACTGAGAGCAAACACGGCACCCATCCTGCCGAGATTTTCTTTCACACCCAATTTATTGTGCAAAATTGAAAACACTGTACCTTGCGATATGACTGTGGCCTTAACTATTTCGGGCACTTTAATTCGTCGATCATTCAGAACCATATCGTGGATTTTATCGGTTACTTCGAGTGTGGTTCCTTCCACTGGACGTCCAGAGCAATGTTCATCTTTTGTGGGTGCACGGACACGTTTAAACTCATTTACCCAATTTATAAACAGTTGCTAACACACCAGCCAATGTACCATGATCTTTATCCAACTCAGCTTTGATTTCTTTCGGTGTTATGTATTTTAAACATAAATGTTTAAACACCGTTCAAAACTCACCTTTTTCCATTTTTCTAAGCAAGAATTCATAAACAAAAATTCTTTGCTTAAATCGACAGTAAGAGTAAAACCGTGTGATGAACATGACTAAGGCTTTGACTGCTGTCTAGTGACTAATGACCCTTCCTAGAAACAAAACATTTTTGATACTACGAGCACTATCTTTTAGGTTTTCTAAGGATTCCTTGAACCACCTTCCTAGTAAGGTGATTACACAATTGAAGTATATCCTAATGTAGTACCAACGAATGCAAAATATAAAGATTTTAATGTGGTGTAATCAGCATTACTGTATAATACAACCTTGAATCCTTTGGAATGCAGGCTATTTACATGCAGTATAAATATAGGGAAGTATCATACAAAGCACTGGGATACCTAAATGGTGTAGTCCTCTCTATGAGTACTGCATTCTGGGAAATATGTATTAGATGCACTTATGTAAGATACTGAGCAGATTAATCTTAGGAGTAGTAAGAGGTCAACGTGTGCAAATACGTTACATCGAAGAATGATTAATATAGATAAAAAAATACCGACCCCGAATTAGAACCTTGGGGTACACCAGAAATCGAAGATGCTCCTCCGAACAAAAGCCATTGAATTGAACGTAATTAGTAGTATAGGTAAATTTGAGTGCGCACCATCGGCGCAGCTAACGAATGGACTATCGCATGTGAAACACTAGTCAGTATCCAGTTCGCTGCCGCCTGGAGCATATGTAATAGTAGCAGCGAAGTACTCTGTGTTCTATTTTTAATAATGTCGAACGTACGTAGATTGAGAAAACAGCTATCATTAAGGACAGTGAATAGGTTCATTAAGGATTGTCCGGATTTGACTTATGACGGCGTAAAAATTAAATGTTTAGTGTGCGATATGTATCTAACGTGTTGGTTACAAACACATTGTAAACGGCATGTGCAAAACATAATAATATCAAAACCGGTGTCACCGCAAAATACGAACAATTTTTATTTGATTCAGTGTAATTTGGCGTTTACTTTGTTAAACAATTATTCATTTATTCCATTTTGGAACAAATACACCAATATTACATTACCGAGCAGCACCACGTTTCGAAATTATTTACCATCTGTGCGTGTACATTTAGAAAATAAAATTAACGCTGAACTGAAAAATAAAAAAGTGTGCTTGTGTGTGGATGAAACAACTGATTGCAAAGAAAAATCTGTACTTAATGTTATGGTGCACAAAATGGAACCACACTCGTCATGTTCAATTTTATTAGCTTGCTAGACGAATAGAAGAATGTACTGTAATTTCAAAAGTGGTGTTAAGCAGATTGGAAAATTTTGAAATATTCAGAGATCAAGTCTTAATGTTTAAGGTAGATAGTGCCGCAACAATGCTTTCTGTAGGCCGGTCTCTTAAGGAACAGTGTGATAACTCTTTACATCCTACATGTAAAATTCATGCTCTACATCTTGTGGCAGAGACAATTCGTAGATGTTATCCGCAGGTGGATACGCCAATTGCGAGTACAAAAGCATTGTTTTTGAAATCTCTAAAACGTATTTGCGAATTTCACAGACTGTGTTCTCATACCTCTGAACCACCACAACCGATTCTTACACGTTGGGAAACATGGTTATAAGCGGCATTTTACTATCATAAATATTTTGAGAGTATAAAGATGGTGGTTCTATTATTCAATCCAAAAGAATGTGTAGCTATCAAAAGAAGTCACAAAAAATTTGGAGATAGTCAGGTTAAAAGTGATTTACAAACTATTCACAGCAATTACATCGGAATAGTGCAAGCAATATAAAAATTACAAAATTCTTCACTGTCGCTAGAGAAATCTGTGCAAATTGTGAAAGATGTACACTCACAACTTTGTTCGGTAGAAGAATCAAAAAATGAGTGTGTTCTAATTAAGTTTGAAAGTGTTTTAGACAAAGATTCAAATTTTGCCACTCTTAGACAAATTTGTCAAGGTTCGTCTACAAATGCGTTAAGTTGTTTAACGCATTTGTAAACGCTTAAGACGGTAAGTTTTTGTTTAATCATCGAATTACATACACTTTCGATTTTATTTTCTATACGTATGACTGGGGATGGCAATTTCCCGTGTTCATCCAGTGACATAGAGATAATTTATCAGTTCATAATCTACAAAAACCATCTTAAAAACTTTTTTGTATCTAACACCGGAACGGCATCGTCCGCGATAATATATCTCTGCATACTGACTCCCTTCGCACGCAAGAGTCCATTCGTTAGCTACGCCGATGGTGCCCACCCGAATTTGCCCACTCTATTAGTTAGTCCTATTACTTAAGTACAAAGGCAAGAACTTGCTAAAGAACCGACTCATTCCAAGGGCACTAATTCTCTGAACTAAAATTCCGCTATCGATTATATATCGATTCCCCCTGCAGTAAATTTCGATGGTGAAGTTCTCAACCGCCGTTACAAATATAAAAAAGGGTAAGAATTTATAAATTCAACATGAACGTTAATAGAACGACTTTGAGGTTGATTAGAAGACAAAAGCTCCCAGAAGCATGAAGCTATTTCCATTAGTGTTATATACTATATTAGTTACTATACCAACAGGATCTTAAGGTTCCAACAATATTTTGGCTTTAATTTGATGAAGAATTATATTTTCAGGAACAAGTAAAGCGTGTTTCAAAACTGATTGTTTGGACCGTCATTTTGGCTAGATTATATGTTTATGTTTATACTTACTTCTTTGTTGATTTATCAAATTTGATTGAAAATGTGAAATTTTATACTTTTGTTTTATTCCTTTAAAGAATGAAATTGAACTATGTTTTACATTTTAGCAAGTGCAAAAGTATTTGTTTCCTCGGTCTACATATTAAAACTACTAATTTAATGTTTTTTATAAAGCATAAAAATAGTACTGATTACTTCATCAGTTCAAACTTATTCATGCTCTAATTTTTTCGCGTCAAGAGCTGTACTTTTTCTTATTTTCCCTGAATTAAACTGAAATACAATCTGCTAAATTTCTTATTAACTTCATTGACAACTCGATACTATATAAAACACAACTAACTTTCCCTAGTTACTCAACATTAAGAGCAGGATGTAGCGAATTCCTTTGTCGCTGAATGTAAACGTTTGTTTCAAGGAATTTAATCATGTAAACCTGGAGAGATTCTTTGCGAAAGAATTTTTCGGTTCTTGGAATCTCAGTTTAAAGTAGAGTTCGTGTTTTTTAAATATGCCAATCAAGTCGCTTTGATTCTAACGAAATGGGGGGTTGCAAATATGTCGCATCGCGTCACTACAGAGTAAATTTGTTTACACATTTGTACGTATTACCAAATTCTAGTCTGTAGAAATGTAGGTCATCGACCGTAGGGTTTGTGGCATGGCATTCTTCATTTAAAAAATTGATTTGAGTGGTCCAACAAAGTACTCAACTAGTACTTCAGTAGGATAAGATAATTATACGATGATTGTCTCCATTCGCCTTGACATCGTGGACACCGCTGCACCTTTCATGAAATTACTTATGTTATCGTTGGACCAAAGAGATCGGTCTAGCTATGGGGACGGCAAATTTATGTTGTTCGAAGATTGCTTGGGTCATTCTCGGAAGGAAGACGGGCAATATGTATCGTAAGATTATCTGTATGCATGTCACTAGGACAATAACAGAGCCTACTCCTGACTGTGGCAGAGTTAGGTCTATACATTTGAGTGTTATTAGCGTGAAGTTGAAAATTTTTCTGCCGAGTCCGGTATAATAAGAGACTCACAATCGTATGTTGGGGATAATTAACTCCGCTCCACCCTCTACGGAGAGGAGTGATAGTAACAAAATCGCAGAACATTTTGTACATACCATTTATGCAATAAAAGACTCTTGAGGTTATGACAAGCTTGAAACCTTGTCTAACCTGCCAGGCCGTCATCACACGCAAAAAATTCCAAAGGAGGCTTCATCGCCACCGTAATGCGCATATTATTCCTCTCGGCACGCATACGATATATTGATATCCGTCCATCATTTTGGTTCAGACAATTAGCATCGTAGCCGATGTATATGACCATCATTTTCGCGCCAGTGCATTTGAACTCCTATTGCAGTCCGTGACAGCGAGACTGTGAGGTTGATTTTCGTCGCGGTTGGTAGTCGTCGGCTGTAGAAGCAGCTCTTCGCGTATGAGCTTCTGTAACCCATTAGCTTTATATACAGACGCCATCCTGTTTCTACTGGCTTCTTTTAGGCCTACAATGCGTGGCTTTCCAGGGTTTACCGAATTGTTGGTCGACCATGTTGCATTTCTAAGCAAGCATACCAGGTGTGTCGGTAATTCCTTTCCGGTTTTTCCGGCA
>LR737388.1:11458606-11476824 GCA_902655005.2 Marronus borbonicus
TTTAGCGAAAAAACCGGAAAAGAATTACCGACACACCTGGTAGATTGTCAAGGCTAATAATGCTTGTAGGCCGAATTGGGAATGTTTTCAATTCTTATTTATAAGAAAGGGTATTACCGGTTTTCGGACGAACGTTAACATATAGTTGTTACAGTTTAATGGTTATCTAATTATAAGTAGTATATGTTATCTACCGTAAATGCTTCGGTGTATTACAATTGGCCGTGCCACTACTTGAATAAGCACTATTTTGAAAATACTACTACTTCAAATTCAGAACCTAACTTATACGACTTCATTGGACTGCTCTATCTCACAAATACGTAGGTTATGCATAACTCCGTTTCTGTCTGCATACATATTGACGTAGAACGAATGATTCGTTATGGCTTCCGGCTTGAATAAATATGAGCACTCACGAGCAGTCTGAAAGGTAACAGAGCGCAAATTCTTAGAGAGAAAGCAAATATCGTTGTGTACTCGCTTGGTCCATTTTACGGCGCCAAGCGAAGAACAAAAAATTGAATGAAATAAGGTGAGAGGATCATGAAATATTCAGCGCACTGGGCGTGCTTTTGTATTCGACTCGGCTGATGCGTAAGACTACGGAAGTATTTTTTTTTTTCTTTAGTAAATGCATTAACTTTTAAATATTGCGGATTGTTAGAGGTTTGATGTAGATTATTGGCAAGGGGAGCATATTGACTTTTTAGAAGTGCTTTGTTGTGGTTTTTATTGACGAAGAGAAAAAATGTGGGAATAATTGATTCAAAGTTAACGATTTTATTGCACAAAATTAGGTTAGGATCATGATAAGGTCATTTTATACCTGCCGTAATAGCTGTAACGTCGCTTTTAACAGTAACCTAAAAAGGATTGTAGGAAAAACTATCCACATCCATTTCCTTCATAATATATTGCTATTACTTCACACGTTACTTCATTGTTTAACCTAGTATGCGTCGTTTCTATCTTTGTACTTCCCTCTCCTTCCACTGTCTCAATGTTTACGTTACTATTATTTTGTATATATCTATATTTACTTATCCTGTAATGGAATTTAATCATCCGTTGGACAACAAAGATTATTATTATTAAGTGTCTGGTTGGCTGTGTGCGTGTATATATACATAGAAATATTTTCGAAAGGTACTGTATGGTGTCTATTACGTAAATACGCGCAATTCAAACATTCATGAAGGTTGAAACTTGGGACATCCTGTATTCACGAAATAGTTATTAAGATGTGTGCATGACAAATATCGAATTAAGGCGCGTTTTATCGAAATAACTGGCACAATCGCTTGCACAAAACAGAACAAATTATATTGCTTCAAATTCTGACGCGTTAAGCAAGTTTCGGTTCCTTGCACTAATTGCAATAGTTAATTACATGAAAATTGGAAGCCACAGCATACACGGATGTGTTTCGCCGTCAACGGCTCGTCAGCGTGTCATTGTGGAATGTAATTGCATTTCATATATTTATCGTGCACTGATATGGTTGAAATAACTAAATTGATTTTGTTTTTTTTTTGTTTTCTTTATTTTCTTATTCCAAAGATATTTTGTTTGAATTAACAATATCAACACATTTGTTTGCCCGTAGTTAATTAGAAGCAATCGCATCGATTACTGTTATTAAATCTTCTGGGTGCTAAAGTAATTACAATAAGCGGGGTCCAGTATACTTCGGAACGTTGAAAATCGGCAAGCTACTGAGTTAGATTGCTGTTAGCATTTCGGTAATAAGTGCATAAATTCATTTCTCATGAATCATGTTCCATTATTGGAAGCAACGGCAGTAATCGCAAATTTCTATTACGGCTTGTCCGTATCCACGAATCTCTTCCAGGTTCTCGTGTTTCTCGACTTGTTTTACGAAGATGAAAGCGTATAAGGATTTACTGATGCGGCTACTCCTTCGGGATACATCCGAAATTATAAATATACGAAAAGACGTAAAATGCATTAGGCTTTGCGCTCTAGTAGCAGTTTCAGAGCATTTAGATGATTTATGATGCAAACTTCTTCCTTATAATACCCTGCGTTTCTCAGTACACATAAATATTTCCAGTAACGTGAAAACCGGTGGTAAATAAAATGCAACATATAACTTAAGATAGTTGGATTTCTTTAAGCTATGTACGTAAAAGTTATTTGGTCAAGGAAGAAGCAAGATTGTGTGTAAGTCGATCTCAATCACGTTTCTAAGTACATCTCACAGGCAACTTTATTGTTTAAAATGGAATCCTATATTCTTTCCTACTGAAACATTTTAGAACTTTGGAATCTAATTTAATAGGGTACTATAGAAAATAGCATTGTGGGCAAGATTTTTCAACAACTATCAGGGCATTAAATTCGCTATTAACTCATAAGCAAACGAATAGTAGATAAAAAACATTGAAATTTGTTTATGTTTCCTTCAATAGGCATTCTTTAAGTAATATTCTAAAATAATGTTTCGAAAACGATACTTTAGCAAAATCTATTAACAGAACATTATGAACGCATACAAGTACGTGTAATATCGATTTCTATGAAATATCCTATACTACTTTCCCGTGTTCCAATGAACAATTTGCTAAACAACTTTTTATTACTGTAGCTGTAAAAGTACCTTTCTCTTCCAAAAGACAAAAAACGATGTAGATCAGGGATTTTGGGTAAAATTTTCCGAACTGTGATATATGGCATCTGCGGTCATTTTGATATTGTATTAACGCTACTGATTTCTATTTAATCTCTTCAACTTTTTCTTCTTCAACTTGGATATCACTAATCCTTGGTCTTCCCAATCTCGGGAGACCCTGGTCACATAGATACAGTAAAATCCCTTTTTTTGTAGCAACTGCCCTAGTACCACAGACGGTGGGCGCAACGTTGGCTTCCGAGTACGGATCGTTTGGCTCGACGTTGGTTGGGACGTCGGCATTACGTAAAACAATTTACGCTTTTCACCGAACAGTGGTTCGCAACGTTTTCGCACTTGGGCGAACTATCTATTTTGGATGCACCGTCCTTTAGCGAACTATCCCTGAAAACTGGATCACCGTTGTTTGCCGATCGTGACGTCACATCTTTACAACGGTTGACAAATGATTTTCAACCGACACTGCAGACTGAATTGGTTGAATATCGCCTTACTACTCAAGTGTTTAATGCCAAGCGTAGTTTGATTATCATTTCCTGATCGTCGACTAATGCTTTACTGATTTTGTTGACCTAGAGCCAATCAATACCCAAAGTTAAAAAAGCCATTCGTCGTTGTACCAACTGAAGGCTAACCAACTGTGCTTATTTCCATTTCCCTTACTTTGTGACAAGCCATACATTATCACAAAAAAGCATTTGCAGTGTCTCTCGATATCTGTTCAATACTTTGCAAAGAAGGATAAAATAGTTTGTGTGGTATTAGTTTTACCATGTAGACTATGCCAAAGTATCGATAATGTTGAGTTAACTGTTATCTCTAGCTGAAAGGTACGTAATAAAGATACGTAATGTATTATACGTAAGGGTGTAAAACGAATGTTTTAATTATGATACTTTAGCAATTAGTGCGTTAAGAAAAGTTCAATTCTTCTAAATGCAACTGTTTCTAGGATATGGTCAGTATCAATATAAAAGTGCTTTAAACTTCGTCAAATAATCGCCAAATAAAAATTAATCAAAATAAATCTCAATAAACTTACTCCTATATTAGATTAAAAGAACATTAAAGAATTCAATAAAAATTGTGTAACAATTAGTTAATCGAAACTTAATTAATCTGCAGAGCATATTTTCATTTCTGCGGTCCGGCGTTGCGAAAGAACACTATCCTAGGCGTTCAGCAAAAGCAATTACCGTTTGCATTTTAAAAAAGGCCGCTTTCTTTTGTGGGCGTGCACAAAAGATAACATTATACGAATTTTTATTAATATCTCTCTGCGTACATCACCGCCCAGAAAACAAAAACAGACAACAAAAGAAAATGCAATATAACACTCGGCTTCCCCAATACCTAACTACTATCCGATGCGAGATTCGTCTAGTAGAGACAAACACACCGAATGTGCAATAAAAAACATCCGTATAATTACAACACGTTTCGTTGCTAGATAGGTATGCATTTTGTGTTTTCCCGTTGGGAAGTTAATAATATAAAAATAGCAAATTTAATTGGCTCACCGACAAGCGCTTATGCAAGGGTATGGCTTATGTTCTCAAAGATAATATCATACGATAGGTTTTTGATGATGTTTTTAGAAGATGTTATTGAAACATCGAGCGCACTAGGTTTTAGAAGGTTCTAATTATTTGTTTATTGGCAAATATTACTTCTACAATTGTAGCAAGTGCCACTACTAGGATCCGTGACATTTTGTAGCAATTAGTGAAATAATATTGTAGTAAACTATCGTAACACAAAACTTTTTACAGAAATGCAGAATTTGCTTGGATATTTTTCAAGTAAACCACAAGATAATTGTAAAGAAAATTGCAACAATTGTTTGAGTAATTAAAACTCTCTATATTAGCAACTACTATATTACGCATTGCTTTTATGTTTATATATATGTGTCATTCATGACGATGGCCTATTAAAAGTATCTTTGAAAATAATTAAAGTATCTTTTCGAAATTTTGGCGAGCGATATTTAAAGATATTTTCAACTTCATGGCACTCTTGATTAAACTGAAATCGAAGATCATCTTTCTTATTTCAGGTGGCGTAGTCTATTGTGCATGACCTAGATAGGCCTTTCAAAGATAAGTTCAACGATAAACAACATCATAATACCATATATGGAAATATTAATCCTTTTGTTAAAAAGTTGATAAACGCAGAGCATTAATATCTTCTATTCAGTATTATCCTAAATCAGTTTCGAGATCTTTATATTAAAAATGTTGTAGAGCGTTGTAAGAATCTACTCGAAACATTAACATGTTTTGTATGCAGCCTCTAGTTTAAAGAATCTCTACATATTCTTTGAAAAAAAATGAAAGCAAAGCATATTTGACTTCCTACAGCCAAATCCGTTCGTCCCTGAATCATTAAAAAAAAATATGAAATCGATTATTTGTTACTAATAAAGAACCAGAATTGACAAGGTTGGCCTTGCTTTGCAAAAGCTAACAGCGAATGAACACTGTGATATTAACATCTTACATTTAAAGTCTCGTTGAAAGCACGGAGATTTTCATCGAATAAGGAGAATAAATGCGTATTTTGCAAAACATGTCCACTACTATTTGGGCGGATTAAGGGGATGAAAGCATCGCTGGAAAAACTATGTAGACTTACAAGAAGACTAAGTTGGGAAATAAATTTCTGTGTTGGGATGGAAACTTTTCGGATTACCCTTTTGAAAGCTATGCTATGTATTTCGAAAGCGTTCCACAGGATGTCCTACGGTCAATAGGCCAAATCCATTAAGCTCATTGAACGAATTCGTGAAGCTGTTGAAACATTTAGAAACAATCTCCATACATTCGATATATCCAACACCATAACGCAGTGGGCACACTGAACATCTTTTATTTAATTTTATTTAGTTAATAAAGAAGGTTATGTGTATGTTTTTAAAGAAACAAGGAAAGAATTCTATTGCTCTACTTTTACCTCGAAAGTACTTGATTTATGGACATAAGTTACTTTGTTTGGAATTATGTAAGGTACCTTTAGAGTGAATGTAAGGTGTACACACTGAAACACTCTGTGTATACAAATATTCTAAAAGTATAACAAAATGTAAAGAAGGTAATTCAACTTTTATATTCGAACACTTAGTTTAATTTTATAACCGATTGATGCAGCAATAAAGAATTTTAAAAGCCAGAATGTGAAATCTGTCGGTGTAATAAATTATCGAATATTATACTATATGATTATTATACTATAGACTTTGTCATAAAAAAGATTCAATATTGCAAATAATCTCCGATACATGAATTTACCAGGCGTTTTATGAGAAGGGACGAAAAATTAGAATTACGACCATCATATTTCATATTGCAATTCTGTTTCTTTGTCGTATTGTGATTGTGATGTGATTGTCCAAGGCTCGTTTTTCATGGAGATGTTGTTATCATCAAAAGGAACTTTGTGTCTTGACTGAAATCTGGAAAAAGTACATATCCATATGTATCGATCGTATATACAAATATACGCATCTTCACTAAGCAGGAAAGGGTAGGATATCTGACTAGTTTGGATCATTAACATTTTCAATTTACAACATTACTTGTTATTTCGATTTGTTTTGTTATTTTACCTTTCGCCTATTGTATAAAGTTGGATTCATCAAATACATTGCGTGTCGCTCAATATGGTTGCGGTTAATGTTATCACCCCTGGTCAGAGGTGAGTATTATTCACGTAAAATTTAGTCATGACTAAATTTATTCAATCGTACTCGTCAATCATACTGCATTTACTCATGACATTATTCTTCAATCCACGAATAATCGTAAGTTAGAAGAGATGTTATTAATCTATATTGATTAACGCGTATTGGTTACTGACTAGTTATGACTAACCCTTATTCTTCGACCGTTAACCATGACTGACATTACTCATGAACAAAGCTTAATCGCTAGTCCTAAGTCCTTACTGATTTGATGAAATGGCGATCATCCAAATATCTTATTGTATTGATTATAGGCTTCCTACTATTGTGAATAAGTAATAGCTGTAGTGCATAAAATGATAATTACAATTCTGTACTTACATGAATAGAAGTACTAGCGATTTCGTTCTTTTTCCTTACTCCAATTCTGAATACTACATCCACCCTGAATTAACATAAATATTGTATTTATTTGTCAGCTCAAAGGCATATTTAATTGATTTCTAGATTCTTAATTTTCCGCTCATTTTTTGCATGTGCATGTTTCTATTTTGTTTACATAAAGACTTTCGATTACCTACTTTTTGTAGTTTTAAGAAAGCATTTTAGCTAGTATTTGTGCAACCTTTTTCTTTGTGTTTTACGTATACAATATGATAAGTTTGTAATGGTGCTGTCGAAAACCCTTCTTTTCAGAAAACCGGTATAGGCTATACAATAATAGATTGTCGAAGGTTTGCGGGAAATCAACAGCATACCGAGTTTGAAGACAAAGCTCAAAGAAAGTTTAATTTAAAACATTCTCTAGGGTCAATAACTTTATTAATTTAAATTGCTATGGTACCACTGTCTCCAACTCTTATTGTTATCAAAACTAGGTCACTAACTTTGAAAGAGAGAAAGAGTATCTTGATGATAATCACCAAGCCGCATAATTGCACTCAAAAATGGACGTTAAATTTTGCTTTCCCTGGAAATGCAACGTTTTAGTGGAAACGGAATCTTTTTGTCTGTGCATTACTAAATCAATAAACGATAGACGTTACCTGTCATTGTTAAATTTACTACTCTTATAAAGTGCTAATTATTTAGTACCTCTTTTTATATAATGTAAAAATGCACAAATATACAAATGTCTACAAGAAATTAACCAAATCATCCAAACTTTGCTACAAATTAACTGGGGCTCATAACCTACCTACTCCATTACTTACTTACTACAAATAAATAAAGTACTTTCCTTCATGTCATGAATACGTTGCACTGTAAATGCCTACTCCTGCCAAAGAAAGAAGGGGTGTATTAAATTTAAGAAACGCTTTTTTAATTTCTGGATAACTGCGTAACATCTGCAGTTTGGGGTTATTGTCATTAAAAAATGAATAACTGGCAGTTCCGTCTTTGATAATGTTGATGAATGCTCACTCATTGCGGTTTCATTTCCGAAATTGTTAGCTGTATAGGTATTTACTTCTATCAGCATTTTAGCATTTTTAGAGTACTGTAATATTTGATTGTGACTATCAGCTTTTACACAAGAAAGCCACCGCTTTTTAAATTGATGGTGGCTCAGGACTGTCACCGCAGCATCTAGTGCCTCTCCTGAGGTGAATTTGTACATTTCTTCAAAACGGGTGTTAACACTTTTAAGAAGACAATCAGCTAACGGCTTAGAGAACATCCACTTTCTCTCCTAATCTTCTCCGTGGTGCCATTAATATCGGTACAACGATACCATAATATGATGCTATTTCAGTTTGCAGTACATTCAGTGCCTCAGGTACAGGTTTCTTCCACTCAACATGTTCTACGATGTATATAAATTCGTGTTCATTAATAAGATTGCAAATATTTAGCACTTGGAAAAGCTGTAAACTCCTATCTTTTATGCTTAAAACACTTCTAAGAGAGTCGAACAAAGAGTTCCGTCTTGTTTTATCTGGTTTGGGTAATATACATCTCTATACTTCCACATTTTCTGCTGTCTTTGGACGTGAAGCTACTTTATATAATAAACTACATTTCGAAATAACTTTGTTGTGGATTGTGGCCAACATATCGGATTGTTTTAATTACATCCGTAGAGGCAGCAATTTTCGTGAAATTAGTGACATTATCTGTAACGGTACCACGTACTTGTGAATGTCGAATTAAAGGCAAGTGCTGCAAAATGCCGCTCTAAGTTATTTGCTATCGAGTGAGCAGTTATTCTCAGAAAACTTCTTCTTCTTACTGACTAAACATCAGCTGTGGTGCAATAAGCTGGAGAGACTTTAATCGTTTCTTCAAATCGGCTATGGAATGGTCTAGTAATTCCTTCATTTCTCCTACACAACGATCGACAACTCATTATTTCAAATCTATCGTCTTCGAAGCTTAAATTTTCAAATATAGCACGGAGAGATGGGTCTTCTGTAACTTTCAACGACACCATTGCGTGTAAAACAAACTACATCTGCGGCATTTGCTCTTTCTTACAACACTTTCTTTTTTGTCCCTTTTGTTTTCGGGCACGAAATTTGAATATTCTTAGAAGGTAACTGTTCCATGTTTTCTTTCCAAGTGACTAATAAGATTTGAAGATGAATTTTCACGTCCTTCTATTTCTACTTCGGTTGGTTCGCACTTTACGCAGGATGCGACTGTGGTTACTCGGTGTACATTCACTTTTAACAAATTTGAAATATTGATCACTTATGATACTCGCACATTGAACATTACCACTATTATTATCTATTCAACTTGTATTGTTTGATAAGGAATCTCTCACAACTAAAGACCACCGGTGTAAATAAAACGATATGTATTGCTTTTTAAGTATTTTACAATGTGTTTGAACTATTTTTGGCGAATTGCATTTTTACTATTTAATATAGCTCCCCATGTTTAATTAAACCTATTGAAACTCTAATTTTGCATATATAAAAGAAATCGTTCTTATCTTATAAAAAGGCCCACAATTTAAATAAGTGGCGATGAGTAACGGATTATTTACATTTCACATTTTATTAATTTTGCTTAAATTCTACTTCAAATAACTATTAATTATTCGTATTATCTATTTCTTATTGTATATAGTTGTACGTGATACATTCCTGAAATAATCCGGTTATCCGGATTCAGTTCCAAAGCAAGTATCCGCCAAATTTGTGCGGATACCCACTTCTGGAAGTGAACCTGGCCTTACGCTGCATGAGATACTCAGCTCCTAAGAAGCACAGTGCTCGATGACACTAATATTAACACTAATGCGGTTGCAATATATATATACAAAAGTTGCGAATAATTTAGAGCGTTACATTGTTAATAAATAGTATTAATTTATAAACAAAGTAGGAATATGTGATAAAAAATCTGAGAAATAAGTAAATATATTTTTCAAATAAATAAATTTAACAAACATATTTATTCAGAAAGGATGTGGTATTCAAGGATAGGAATAAGGAAGAAGTTGAACATATGCACGTGTTTTTTGTATTATTTTCGAAATTATAATTACCATTCTATACACTGCTGCTATTACAATGGCGACCTATAATCGCTACAAATTGTCTTGCATATCAGCTTGCTTTAGATAGCAGGGTATTAGGATACCTATTTGCGATCACCATTTCAGCAAATCAATCGGGTATATAATCACGACTTTATTCATGAATAACGCTTAGCCATGATTAACCGCTAACTGTTATTCAAGAATAATGGTCAATCATGAATAGTAGTCAATCATAACTAACACATAATTACTCAAAGTTTCTGATTATTGAATTTAGCCATTATCCAGATAGTTGTTTTGATGATTGTGACTAAACTTTTATTCATTAGTTATGAATGACGTGATTTTTAATCATAATCATTACTCATGGCGATGAATAATATTTGCTAATCTCTTGAAAACCTGAAGCTTTCTAGCCGTCACTTTCAGAAAAAAAAACAATTCTGTAGTGTGCCACTGAATATTTTCAGCGTATTCAATGCAAAACATTAAAAACAAATGAATTATATGTTGAGATGTCAAAAGATGAAGTTGATCAGAGGCACAGTAGTTGTGTGTACATAATATTACCCATGTTTACGGGAGGTTCGAGATCGAATCTTGTTTATGATCATATTGTCTTGTATTCTTTTGCAGATGCTGTTTTCTTAAACATTAAAATTAAGAGCCTTCCAAGGATAAAAATCAAGACCTGTTGTTGCTTATCACCCGTTTATTGTTATCGTTTTAATCAACTACTGACTGGCAATAAGATCTTAATTAATTATTTCCATGGTTTTGGTTATTGCTACCATGCTAAAGCTAAAGCTTTATTGACCTTTAATTTAAGATTAAATTGATACAATAAACTTCAATTATCAAATATAAACCTGTTTATATGTAAATATATATAAAAGTTCAGTATCTTAGATATAACAAATTATACTGAGTGGGCTAAAGGTGTTGTTTTCCATTACTTTACCATTGTTGTCAACTCTTCTAAGCAGAGAAAACAAACATTAACGGACAATATGTTAGTGTACTATGTTACAGATTTGCTAAAGTAATGCGCAAACAGTATAATATACGGATGTTACATCATCTCATATCGTTTTCATCCAAGAATGCATAGCGAATAAAAGGTAATTACACAAAACGTACCTGCGATTCGATGTACTTGGTGAAGTTAAGCAAAGGTGCATTCTTTTACATTTTTCATATCTATTTGTTTGTATGCAACGTGAACATAGCAACGTAAACATTTGTCCGCTATACGTCAATAAATCAATGGGAGATGAGTAGCTAAGTATGCTACTGACAAGAACTTTTTTCTTGTCATAACAACAAATGAGGCTTATTGTATCAACGTTGGCCTAACAGAAAATAAACTATTGTCATTGCATGTTCCTAACCAAAAACACTACAGAATTGTATCAACGCCAAGAAAAATTTCATTAAAAGGTCTTGCTCTTAATAATTTGCGATGTGTTAAGGGATTACACTCGTATTATATATATGCTTGATATTTCGCTTATTAGGCGACCCGGTTTAATTAAAATAGAAGCTGTTACGTGTTTCTAAAATAATTAGTTGGAAGCGCGATAGAAGCTTTAATTTTATCTGCATAATCCCTGCCTAGATCTACTAAATTTTCTGTAGATCGAACACATCCAAAATAACAGCAATAAAGTCGATAACAACACGCCAATTTAGATACAAATTTAAAAAATAGGGAGCTAACTGTGCAGTGGCATTGATTTACCTCTATATTGGACGTAGAAAATAACGCGTTTTTATTATTATCGTCCAAAAGGAAAACTAGTTTTTTATGTAGACATGTGATAATTTGATAGGAAGTAAATTATTATCATTAATGTTGCGTGATGCATAACTATTGATTGAATTTGTTTACGTCGAAAATCGAATAAGCACTTTATTTTTAGATTGGTGGCTGTCATATTGCTTAGGTCTACGTGTAAGATATTGATGGAGATAGATAAGGATAAAATATGGAATAAATTGGATACTTGAACCTCTTGAATATCATACAGAAATATCTTTTCAAGTGATACCATATCAATAATTCTATTCTTGTTAGGACTAGTACTCTTCGAGTCCTAGTAAGTATTCAAATGAATCTATTTATTTGAATTCAATTAAATGGTTGCGTTCGATAACTGTGGTAATTTATAAAGGACTATATGATTTCAAAGTTATCCTGTGATATAGATTCATTTCTTACTTCAATTAACCAATAATCATAGTGTAATGAAACATCTGAGGTAATTGAGAAGTGAAACAGTACTTTCATTTGACCTGACATAATATTGAACAAAATATCTTCAAAAAAAAACAATGTCTAGAAACGCGTATGTAAATAAAAACAGGTATGTAATTTTAAGTGACGGGCAGGATAAAGAATAAAATAAAGATTTATAAAGTATAAATAGAAGGATTCGATTTCTAACACTTTACAATATATACAGCACTTGTGCGAATGTATAACATTTGCAGTTTGCACCTTGGCAGCCCTTGGTGTGTAAATTGTGTGTATAGAGTGTTCCGTGCCTTTGTTATTATCACCCTTAATTATTCTTCGACATACGAAAGGCGTCTCAGGATTGTGCTGGACCCATAAAAAATTTGATCCTAGTGGGATTCGAACGCACAGTGCCTAATTTTGATCAGCCCGATGCAAGTTCTCTTACCACTGGACTACCGACCAAATTGCGTTTAGCCTTGTAAATGACTTGGTGTATGTAACTTAGATACGCGTACATCTTCTTCGCAGCAAGAAACCCAGATACACCCACATTTTATATCCTGGCGATGTTAACTGTTAATTAATAATTTTTCGGAAGAACATAAGCATAACACAGCGTAGACTTTCACGGCACACTGCACTGCACTAGGACACAGCAATCTATCTCCTGTAATAGCAAATTTGTTTATGAAAGCATTTGAAGAAGAAGCCATAAGTTCGAGCGAAACGAAAGCGAGGTGGTCGCTGTAATATATCAACGATACTTTTGTAATTCTTGGGACACATCCACTCGCACCACCCAGACATTAAATTCACCACTGAGAAAGAAGAAAATGGAAATCTGCCCTTCTTGGATGTAATGGCGAAGAGAACGGAAGAGGGAATACTACAACACGTAGTATTTAGAAAGAAGACGCACACCAACAGCAACTACATGTGAGATGTCACCATCATCCGATGCAGAAGACGACGGTAATTAAAACCTTACTATCCAGAGCCGAAACCATCAGTGATGAGCTAAATCTAGCCAGTGAGAAGATACATCTGGAGAAAGCATTGAAGAACAATGGTTACACTGACATTGACAAAAAGAGCCACTACGAAGAAGATACCTCTAAAGACGACTACAGAACCACAGAGAGTGATGCTGTGTTTATCACACGTAGCGGGAGTCACCGAAAAGGTAGGACGATTCCTAAGGAAACACGACATACTAGTACGTTTCGGGACTGCAAAGTAAATCCGGCAGCATCTACCGACCGCTAAGGACAGAACAGACATAAATCACACAGAAGGTATCTAACAAGATAACATGTCAATGCGGACAGTGCTACGTTGGACAAACAGGAAGAGCTATCGCGGCGAGAATAAAGAAACACAAAAGGGACGCAAAATTTAACAGAATCGAGCAACCAGCGGTGGCAGAACATATATAGAGGCTGGACATGAAATGGACTTCAACAACGTAAAAGTGATAGCCACCACTAAAAACTACGGAAAAGAACTCATCAGGAAAGCCACACGGATAGAAAAGAACAAGACCGTTAACAGAGAAGAAGGGTCTTGAACAGGGTCTGAAACACCTTACCAACACGAGGAAGAATCTACTACGCAGAACCGTCATACTCAGTGGAACGAATACTTCAGGGTTGAATGCATCAGCTGCATATATAAGAAGATTGTCGGACAACGGAGAATCAGTTCAATTATTCTGGAGAAGCAGCATGAACGGCGAAATCCGGAAGAAGTTAATAGCAGTAATATAATAATAATAATAAAATAAATTAACAAAAATAACGTTTATTAACCAATGGATTAAATCCACTTTACATGAGCCATAACTATTACAATACAGTACTTCAAACTAAATGAAATTTCTGCAATTAAACCTGGGCGCACAAGTTAATTCTGGCCAGAATAACGGATAATCAACAATGTTATGAATCAATTTATATAAGTATAATAAAGCAGCAATTTTCTAGCATCAGGATAGCGATGAGGCTTTTGTAATAAAGATACTTAAAAAACGCTTTTGTACAGATTCAATCGCGGTACCGTACCCTAGCCTTCTTTGTATCAGAGTTATACAGTAATAAAATATTGTTTCCAAAATCCTTACATAAAACCTAGTAATTTACAGCGCACAGAGTACAAATCTTGTGATGTGATTATTAAAAGATAATACGTAGAATATATGATGGAAGAGCAGGGACGAGAATATTTCTTCTAAACCACTCATTACTTCTTTTGCATGTATCACTATTATTATTACATAATATGTAAAGGATAAAGGTTTAGTTTATAATTCAAATCTTTGATGAAGACTTATTATTTCTGTTGTTTTCATTAATTTCTACTTTATTTTATTAAAAAGACAAAGGAAAACAATTGTTAGGTCAGAAGACAAATAGTGATTGGATTTTGAAGATGTGGACGTTTACAGGTGTATATGTTAGAGTTAAAATTTGCGTATTTTGAATGGCATAGATTGCCCATTTACGACAGGCAATTGCCGACTGATAGGCCCATTTGACCTAGTGGTATCTTTTTGTATATCGTTGTAACACGTGTTCAATATGATTAGTGTTTGGTTGGGATTTACGAATTGCCATGGTAGAATTAATTTCGATTGTCTCATTTACATAGATCGAACTGAGGAGATCTGATTCATCTACAGACAAAAAATATTATTGTATGCGAGCACAAGTTATATAAACGTTAAAACGGATTCTGATAATTTCTTATCTTGAGGAAAAATAGATAAATTCCAATCTTAACAATACACATTACTACCTTTTAAAACTTATATAATCAATAATTTAATTCAAAAGAAACTGTAGCGACTAGAGAAGAAAAAGTTACTTATTAAATTGAGTAAACAAATTAAATTATATAATAAACATGCGCGTTTCCCTATCAATTCGGGCAATCATTGAAGACGAGTTTCCCTCAAGATATATCGATTTTCGACAAACTGAAACATTGCATTTCATAATAAATTTAAAGTGTTGTTGTGGAAAATGCTGTTCATGCCGTGAAAAAAATGTTGTTTAACAAAAATTGGCGGATATATTCCATATTTCAACTGAATTCGATAAATCCTATTACCGATATTAGTCATCTACCTGTTATTTCCATTCTTCAACAGAAAAAGCCCGATTGTTTCAAGAACTCAATAACAGAACTCGTTGTTTAAAATCCCCTGCCAATAAATTCCAGTGATTCATAACTATCGTACGATCAAATTCGTGTACATCACAAGAATATAAAAGTCCTACGTTTATACTGTGCCATACTTCTAGTTTCCGTTTCAATGTTATTGTGCTAGTGTGCCATGAAAGCTCGAGTTCCGTAAAATATTTGATTGACGAGTACTTTGGTTGAAGGCCAGAGACGAAAATAATAAACTATAAATGTCGAACAAATTTAAACATCTGTAATGCGTGCGATGTAGTTCATTAACGAAGCCATAAACAACTCGATTTTTAAATATTTGCGTCTTTCAGAGGATATATATTTCCCAAACAATGTCACGATACTGCTTGGATTTCACCGAAACGATATACCGGCCATAAATTTTCCAAATTGGCTATTTAGGCAGACGAGAAAGGTACTATTACACTGGTCAGTTAGACTCGCCGAAAGTTAGGAGTGTAATCCTGAAGGACCTGCCGTGTGTTAGTTGAATTCATTGCGGTAACCTTCTCACGCGTGGATTGCCGACCCTTTAAGCCGCAAAGGGTTCGCCTAGTAAACAGGTTGAGAATGATGCGTACAGAAGTGGGATCATGCGGCTTATGCTTCACCCTTATATATGTGTATAATGATAGATATACTATCTAATAGGTTAATAGGTCAGCGTTAGGGTAACGGTAACTCGTTTAATATTGCAAGAGCAAACAGAAATTGTTTATTTCAACTTCACTTTACGTTATTGATAAAGGAAAAGCACTGTACAGTATAGAATGTCTTAAATTTTATTCTGTGCAGTACTTTTAAATAAAGGTATTTCGTAACTTGTTCCAGGCAATGGCCATGCTACATGGTATTTCAAAGATAAAGTGAAATAAGAAATTTGAAATGTGTAAGCTATGAATTATTAAAATAGGGGAACGTTTCGGATGAAATAATTAGTTTTAAAGAAACTATTTTCAAATATGAGACACAAACAGATTGTGAAACTAGTTAAAAAAATATGAATTTAAAGTATGTAACCAAGAAGAGCGATAGATACCACCGAGAGTTTGAAAATACAAGTGGAAGTAACTCAATGGTTGACACTTGACATTGACAAGAATGTCATGTTGTATCTTCGTATTCCATGAATTTCATAGCGTATTCCGCTGATAATTCTAGAGTGGGAGTTGTGTTCCTTTGGGAATAATGCATAACATATGGCAAGTCTTAGCAAAGAATCACTTTTCAGGTTGCCTGAGATTGGACCATAACAGAGTGGGAAGGGCTGCTTTAGAGGATTTGCAACGTCATAATATCCTTCATCACGGCAATACCAGCTCATATACAGCTCGTCAAAAAATTGACTATTTAAAGAGGAAAAACTCAAATTAATGTGTCATTTACTTGGTTTATCGTAACGACTTCTTTTTGTTTACGAACGTCGAAACAAAAAATGCGCGGACTGCGATTGTTATCACGTAAAGAAGCTGTTCAAGCCTTCAAAAGTCATGTTTTAGAAATACCGCCTACAGAGTGAAAAAAACGTTCCGAAAATTGGCTTGAATGTTAGCAAAAGTATATGAATCTTAATTGCGAATATTTTGAAAGCCAATCAAACGATTTGCACAATTTTTTTCCTTGTTTTTGTAAAAACTGAAGGTATCCATCCTAATCATTTGTAAGCAGTTCTACATCGTAGATATAAACCATTGAACACATTTCAACACTAACACCAATCGCTAGACGAACCTCTGTGAGCTTTCATTTTACAAAAATACTATCACATCTAATGTAGATTTTAATAAATTTACGTTTGAGATGAATTAGATCTAAACCAAAGATCTTCTGATCAATGTTGTACTCTCCAGAACTTTCCACCGCTGCTTGTTATCCTCGAATCAATATTTCTATGGCATTTTCTTTTCGCGAAACCTATTTAACTTCTCATTTCTTATATCACTAGATAGGTTTATAGATCCCGAGTACCGAAAGCTCTTTCAAATATTTACTTTCAGACCTCGCACCTCTTGATGTTTGACTGACGATTATTATTACTAGCGTATTATATTTTAATCCACGCCGTTTGTCAAGCCTCCGAAGCTGTTTCAAATGTCTAACGATTGCGGACGTCATAAATAGATTCGAAAGTTATAGCCTGATTAATTATAAAATGTCATTGTCTGTTTGACGTGCTCGGACTATATGTATGGAAATATAATGATTCATACCCGCGGCAGAACGAAATATGATTCATCGTACATTTCTACGAACACATGAACGATGAAAAATTGTAACTCGTCTGTTATTTTTAAAAGTTCTTAAATTTAAATTAGCTTATCGGATGAAATAAATTTCATTCTGCTGTAAAAGTTGTATAAAATAGTAAGTTCATTATTTTTGTATTTATGTACTTTTGTTTGATTATTGACTAACGCAATAGATGACGTTAATATTGATAATTTTTCGTGTATATACAAATAAAGTCATGTTGGTAATATTTTCTACGTTACATAGTTTATTTCTAGGCATGTCCACAATACATCAATGGTGAAGAAACATCGATTTTTTCTTTGGACGTTTTTCGTCTCAATACTGTCAGTCAACATCGATATTTGTTTAATATTTTATTTATTCTTATTGAACATTGTTTTTATTATAAAGTTGATTAGTAGACTTATTTTTTCCATTTCTTATTCTTGATGCGCAACCTAGTAGCAGATGAACGAAATGTAGCAACTAATGAGTAAAGTTCGCCACTTTCCGTGCGCGTCACGTGCGTCGGTGCGGGGGTGGTTGTTCGGGTGTTACATGCGCAAGCGATTTCATTGTAGTAGTAACGCATCCAATATGTTTGTCGCCCATACGTTTGGGCAATTGAAAAATTTCAAAATTCAAAAAGAAAATTTCTATTTAAGTTTTTTGAAAAATTTCGAAATTTTAAATTTTACCCCACGATTTGGAGTTA
>LR737388.1:11481824-11554957 GCA_902655005.2 Marronus borbonicus
TATTTAAAAGAAAGAAAACGTAAAATATTGAACAATAGCTTTCAAATTGTCTGTAGCATTTTAATCAGTAATAGAAAAAAGCGCTACGTAAACTATTGTGATTCCTGGAAATTTGGAAATTTTAAATGATGATGAGCGGATACTTCCCTCCATGACACACCGCATGCTCAAACATACCACTGATTAATCGAATAATAAATGAACAAGTTATTGAAATTAAGTTTGCTTGGAAGAAAAAGGTACTTGAATTACTAAAGTGCCAACCTTACAACTTGAAAATAGATATTTAATGATGTTATTAATAGATATTGACGTGGTTAACATTCAGATCACTATTAATCGCAAAAATATATATTCTAATTCGTTTGTTAACTTGAAATTTGGTCCCACGTTGAGCGCAAAATTTGTAATGTTTTCGTGGGGTAAAATTTAAGATTTGAAAATTTTTCAAAAAACTTAATTAGAAGTTTTCTTTTTAAATTTTGAAATTTTTCAAATGCCTAAACGTATGGGCGCCAAACGCATACTGGATGCATTACTACTGCAATAAGATCGCTTGCGGATATATTACGAATCACACACACCTGAACGACCAATAATAAATGAGAGTATATATTTAAAATATGAATTAGAAGGGAATTCTTTTGAATTACTGTTCAAAAATTGATATTTTAGCAAACAAAATTCGTCTTTCCGAGGTTATGTATGTAGATCTACAGTTGTGCGTCACCGAGAGAAACTCATTCATAAAGTTCCGAGTCGATTGAATTTAAAATATTACACGTTGAAATGATTTTTGGAACTTAGACCGTTTGCTAATGAAATTTTCAATATTTACGTTAGTGCACCAACGATGATAACTTGAGAGCAACAGTCTCGCTTGCCTTCCAGTGTTGCTTAACCGCGAGAGGTTGGGAATATACAGAGCTGCTTCGTTACATGTCGGCACTTCCCGCCCTTCTATGATAAGTGTCGCAATTGAACCGAAAGCATTAAAAATGTTGAAAATGCGTAAAATGTAACAACTTGTCTGTTCGCTAACAGGGTAAACACGTATTTATGGCAATTTCCAGATTTAATGTATAATGGTAGAGAAATCAGGTGTCTAGTTTGAGATAAAGTTTATTATGTTGGAAACCATATATGTGTAGGAACCATGTAAATAGCGTAACATACAAATTAAGAAAAACCGGAAGGAGACCGTTTAAAGAATTGAAGAATGTGATTTAACGATGATGTTAAGTGCGTACAATATACCGCTTGTAAAAATCGGACGTTTCGTCAGTTTTGGAAGAAATACAATCCAACATGGGAACTACCAAATCCGCAGACGTTACGTAGGTGTTTGCCATCAGTGCACGAGATGTTTGAGAATTATGTGAAAACCGCAGTAAAAAATTAACGAGTATAGCTAACTATAGATGAAACTACGGACATTAATAAATTCCCTAGTAGTTCAATTGTAACACGGACAATGACTTTGAAAGGACGGTTACACTCTTATTTGCTAGCCTGTAGAAGATGGCAAAGATGTACTGCCAAGCTATTCATAATGTCACTAGACAGTTTTGAATTTTTCTTAAATCACCGAAACGTATTCGGCTATTTCGTTCATAGTGTCCTGACATACTGGAAGCGCCGCATCCAATTCTTACACGATAGGGTACATGATTAGAAGCAGCATTCTATTATTTTAAATATTTTGAAAATATCAAATTAGTGATTTTAGCAGCTGCAATAAAGCTAAGTCAAATGCAATTACAAAATCCTCAAGTTGGAGCAGATTCAAAAACTATTAATGACGCAATAAAAAAATTACAAAGCACTTCGTTGTCCTTACGGGATTCGTGTGAAATTGTTGACCATGTACAAATAGTGCCACATATTTTAGATGACGAAAAAAGTGTCACAGTTACAGACAAATTTAATGCTATATTACGTAAAAATTTGTATTTTTCTAGATTCCGCCATCTTTTTAACAATAGTGTCGCGGAAGATTCGTTATACAAAGTATGCGAATTTTACACGATCTTTTTCTATAAGCAGATACATAGGCCGCAACGGACGGGTCTCAAAGAGACAACTGTATAAATGTACGCTATGATGCAGGTGTTGAAGGCCTCACTTCCGGATTTCTTTTCAGCCATTTAAGCATATTGGGTAAGTTGTTTACTATATTATGTTTGCGTTTTAATAAGTTCTCTTATTGTCTTTTGTTCTAAATAATGCGCACGTTTATTTCGGTTAACTCAGCGCACTGACGCTACTGCTAGGCAATCGACTTGTTGCGCTCTAATGATAATTGCTTCAGAACTAAAGCATATTGAACAATGTTCACTTTTGTTAAAACCTTGGGAACTAGCTACATAAGGATGTTGCGGTGAAAATTATGTAGCCGCTTAATGCCGCTTGACAAAAAGGTATTAGGAATAACTTGTGAGTTGGACAATACAAGAAACCCGCAAAAATCATTAATAAGCGAAATAAAGAAACGCCTTGGCTACACTGAAAAAGTTCATTTAATGGCAATCGCAACAATTTACGATCCAAGATTTAAGAAACTACAGTTTGAAAATCCTTTGGCATGTTTAAGAACCGTTGAACTAATCTAAACAATTCTTCAAACATTATTATCTTCACAAGAAACTTATGCTGGTAGTTCTCACTCCATAATTCAAAAAGGTAAGTCACTGTGATTTTGTGAACCTGAAATGTTAACATTTCTTTCGTGTTTCAGAAGAACAAGAATTTAAACTTTGGAACGAACATTAGAGCGGTATATGTTATCTGAAATATTTCAGTACCTCAAATGCCTCTGAGAAAGATTGAGAAAAATCGACTGAGTTTATGGGATGACATGAAGGAAGTTTGTCCTACATTAGCAGAAATAGCTGCGAAATATTTAAGCATAGTAGCCACATCGGTTGCCGCTGACTTTTCTCCCAAGCTAGACAAATTTAAGAGATACAGAATATATCTGTTGTGTAAAATTTAAATTACCTGCTAGAAAATACAAGATATCTTGTACAAAACAATATCGATATTATTGGAATCAAAAAGATCCAGTAAGCCATGAAAAACAAAACATATACTATTGTTTAGAGCAACTGTCTATTTGACATTTGGGGTTTAGTTGTTGTATTTGAGTTAGTTAGAACCGACCGAAGTTTCTAACTTTTTAAAGTGGTAACGTAGATGAAAACGTGGAATTAACTAGAGAACATTTGCGAATCCCGACTTATTATGATTTAAAGGTTTAAACGAGTATGAGTGCAAGGAAAGTTGCCTTTAATGAAAAGGCACCTCCTTTGAATGAAAGCCTTGATCGAAAGAAGTTATGTTGATCATCAAAAAGAAGCAGGACGACCTTATATGGCCGCCACTGCAGAAAATATTGCTGATGTGAAGAAAATAATTAAAGAAAACGACGCCACGTATGCTGTAATGCAGCATCAATCCAAGATTGATTCTCAGTTGTTAAGAAAATTATACATTACAAAAAACGCATGTGGGAATTTGCCATGAAGATTTTACTCTTTTACATTAATTTCCTTATAAAATTGTAACAGAAGACGCAGTGAGCTATGAGAAAGTTATGTATGCAATGTTTTTTAGAAGTACGGACCTGGAATATGCAGTTAAATTGCATGACAAAGAAAATTTACATCTAAAGGGTACACCGAAAAATGATTGCCTGAGGTGTTCAGTAGTGTTTCCAAAAAGCTCTCACGATCCAATGGTCGGCTGAAAAATAAAAATGTAATAGGACATCCATGGTACTCACCCGATTTGGCACCCTGTGGCTTTTGGTTGTTTTATTGGCCAAAACACATTTGTGAGGTACAAGATTGTCGTTTGAGGAAGAAATTGATACGGTTATCCGTATTAAGCAGCATTTTACAAGCATTCCAAACGAAGATTGGTTGGCGACTTTTAAGAAGTGGATGCGATATTATCTGGTGCAATAAACTAGGAATTTGCTGGTGAAGTTTTAAAGGATAAGTTATTCGAAAATATACTGAGCTGCGTGTTATTGGTGCTGCGCCTATGATAATGTTGGGCAATGTGCAGCATAAATAGTCGACGTTTATCCAAAAATAAGTAACGCAGACGTTTAAACTATTGATAGGACCTAACCATAAGATCTAACCAGAAATAAAACGAATTATACATCAACACCCGCCTCCAGTCAACCTAACTTAACTTAACAACAAATCCTTTTGTGTACGGTATCAAATTCTACAAGAGGATTGAGGCGGATTAATTATAATATGCAAAGATGTATAATCAAGCCTTACGAAGTGCTAAAAGAGAGTCTTGAAGAAAATTCTATTGAGACATAGAAATCGAGAATAAGCCCTCTGGGGACCATTAGGAAACCCACAAAAATTTTCGAACACTGGATCCGAAACACAAGGTAAAAAAGGTAATTGGGGAAGTGCTTTAAGAAATTTATAGAGTCAGCCTGGCGCAGGATCTGTAGATGGGTGGAAGTCATGGCGCATGAGAGGTTACACAATGCAAGAGAAGTTATCCATAGTATCCCCTTTATTGGGAAATCCGCAGTGGTTCGGAACACAAGGGAATAGAAGTAGCGGTAATAAATCCTACCTTTGATATGGATAGCGACGTAACAATCTCCAAGATTTCCATGATAAACCGTTCAAAGTAATCTCGAATTGAAAAGAACGGAGAAATAGACAGAGGAGAAAACCGAAAACTAAAATCTGATATAAAAATGGGTCAAGAAGAAGAAAGTATTTATGAGGAAAGCCAGGGATGCCCATGGTAAGAATACACATGTTTATAATAATAGTACAGAAATTTATTTAGAGTTATTTATTACAACTAACCATATATTGTTCCACTTAGTCCTCAAAAGGTTTACATTTTACATAAATTCCAATACTATTTTTAAGCGTACACCCTTAATAGATGCAATAAGAGGACTGTCGCTTCAGTTTTATATATAGCTACAGCAGCAAACAATAGGTCGACTTAAAGTGCTTTATTGTTTCCTAAAGTATTCATAAAAATTAATACACTTTTTTATTCTTTCAAATGGTCTTTTAAAGCAGTTATGTCAGTTATCGGTTGGAACAGTTAAAATTGCTATTTTAAAGGATTCACTGCTTCGTCCATCGACTGGACCCGTTGAACCTATCTTTGATTTTAGGGAACGTACAAAAATCGTTGGAACTTAGGTTAGAACCATACAGAAGATGATCTAAAACTTAATGTTTTGCTGCTCTAAAACCGCAATCGTCTCTTGGGCTCTCTTGGAGTACGACAATCGCCTTTGGTAAACAAACAGTTGCGTACTAATCGGTATTAACTCTTTTTCCAAAAGAACTGTAACAACATGACTCGAAAATGAGGCAAAAGTTGTGATCATTTTCATCGACACATTTCACGACTGGGCTTGTGCTGGCCTTTCCTTATCTTGAAACACTCATGACGTTTGAATTCGAGTTCATAGGAATAAATCCATGATTCATCGCCATTCACAATGTTATAAACTTTTTTTGAGCTTCCATTGTTTAACCGGATGAAAGTTCTTCGACACTAATTAACGTGAGACGTCTTTTATTCTTCAGTTGAAAGATGCGGGATCCAACTAACTTTCTGAAGGCCTGTTCATTTGGGGGAATTTTTGAATTAAAGCCTAAGAATGTCTGAATCTCACATGTCACGTGTCGATCTTCCTTGATCATTTAGCGCATACCAGCCATGTTTTTTCGAGTGATTGTTATCTTTGGCGGTCCTGTTCTGGGATCATCGTTGGATTGGTGCGCTCACGTTACAATTCTCAGCGAGAAATCGTCGACTGATGTGGTGCTTCACTACCAACTCGTCGAGACATTGTTGTTGAGATAATATTCTCCGATTGACTTGTCCGCCTTAAAAATTTGCTGTAGACTAAATCACTTGGCGTTCCTTGATGAAACATTGGATTTAAGTTCAATAGATAGTGAAATTAACTTTGACTGGCGACATTTCATTGGTGACACCCACTACTCGACTATATGTAAATCTAAAGAGGCCGGCATCGAATTTATATATACAAAATGAGTGCGTGAGTAATAATGAAAATATAGTGATCAGGAGACTAGGAAAATAAACAAACTAATAAAGATGTAAAATTTTTATAAAACACTTGCAGATATGGCCCCAGTTGTAAATTAAAACTAGAATAGTAATGCAATACATACACCGATGACGATATATCCTTTAAGCTTACATTAATTAGTCTTAAAAAATTATCATACAAAGAAGTCTTAATAATGTTAAAAAAGGGACTGTACTACAGAACAAATTTTGCTAATCTATTTTCTCTTTTTCTTTCACCTCCGTATTTATATGAAAACTAGGTCACTACCAGTTTTGTTGTTGGATGCTATACAAACAGTCAACCACTCATTACCTTACATTTACTGATTAACATATTAAACACGCTATCTGTCGATTATATTGTGGTAACATATTTTCCTTTAATCTATTTTGTTATTATAGGGAAAACAAATTTCGCGAGTTATTTGATGTTCGATACAGGCTATCGATACAAACAAAATGGTTGGTATTGAATTGTATTTTGAATCGAACACAGCTGATAACGAAATTTATATAAACGTAATGATGTTTGACTTGTCAATATTGTACAAGGCAAAACACACTCACTGCTGTTCGTTAAAATTGCGGACTCATCAAAAACATTCATTGCATTTGAACTTCTGCGCTGCTATGCATAGCTTAATTATGAAACAATTGAATGGAATGATGTTTCTTATAAATTCCGAGAAGTTAAGGACATTCTTTTTTCAATAAGTCTACATGTGTTAGCGAATCCGAAAGTAATATTTCCATGTGGAAAATTAGCCGATAGGGTAATTGTCCCAGTACTATTGCTATGCTCATGTGAAATCAATGGATTGAAGAAGATGCCTGTCCGTAAAGAACGGGTTTTAGACTATAGTTCAGCCCTACTGACCGCGAGAATCGTTTTCTTTAGGAGCTCGCAGCTACAGACCACAAAAAATGTGTAAATTTTACCCCATTAAAGAGGTCAAAATTCATCCAAATTTGGGAATATATTTTACCTCCTACCCCAAAAGTCACCCAAAGTGAGGTATGTGCGCAGATGCAACTTGCAGAACAGTTCTTCTATACATTCTACTCATGGTGTACCATGTATTGTGATCGCCAATGTGTCAGTTTTTGCTAATGATAAACTATTTATTAGTGCATTCATAGGGTAGGTAAAGAAAAACTTACTTATCTAGAACCAACTACCATATGGTATGTACTTGCATAATAAAGCTTACCTAACCTGTCCCTTCAAATTCAGTTTCTCCAATTTTACAAAGAAAGGTTGTATGGTAGTATGTTGATTATTAAGTTTTCTCTCAAAAAGCAATGAAATAGTGTGAAAATGGCCAATTGACACCCATATCACCAGAATACCATAAAGCGATGTTGTGCTAGAACCGAGTTGGAACTAATACACACTGAACTAGCCACACCACGCAAATAGGATGCTTTTGCGGCAATTTGCTAGCATGAATGTACTGTTTCTTTCGTAAATATCATTTTCAGCCAATACCTCTGTAACTATAATAATATTTTAATTAACAGGCACATGGGTACACATATAACTTTAATTAACATGTACATTTGTTGAGTGTAGGCTTTCACGACCGTAATCCATTGTAGAAATGTCTTTCGGGTGATGTCGTGTAGTTGATATTTAACTTGACGTTTCGCTGACTATCCTGTCAGCTTCTTCAGAAGATTTCTAAAGACTGTCTTTATAGATAGTCAGCGAAACGTCAAGTTAAATATCAACTACACGACATCACCCGAAAGACATTTCTACAATGTACATTTGTGTTGGAAATTACATGATTAATTTTTATAACTCCTAGTACAACTCAGAACTTGTGAAAAGATGCAAGTCTTGATTTGTGGACAATAATTTGGCATTCATTTCTCTATCTATTCTTTGCTTTGTTTGGAACCTAATAATTTACAAAATACGATGGAGTCGCAATAGTGCGTTCAACGCTTTTTTCCGGGCATAAATTTGAAAGATCATCTACAAACAACACCCAGCATATGTTTGGTAAAACATTGATATACATTAGAAATAAATGGGAATTGAGAATAGAGCTTCGGGGGCACTCCTTTCAACATCAGGGCATGATCAAAAAGTCGAAATCTTCACGATCTCTTGCCTGTTATGGAAATACGATGACAACCTGTCCTCGCAAATCATATTTATATATTTTATTAATTAGTAGCTAGTGAGCAACCAAATCAAAACCCTTTATAAGGTTTATAAAAAGCGATGGTCTTATCATCAGAATTAAGGTACTGGTAAGGCTGGTTGAGAAAGTGCAGCACAGCTGTGTTAGTAGATCGACACTTTTGAAACCAATGCTGTTCTGTAGCCAAAAACCTCATGGGCACATAAGAATTCATGGACTCTATTAAAAAGAAGCTTTTCTGTAATTTTAGATACTGCGGACAATATTGAAATACAAAAACGTAGGCTTCCACGGCCAGAGTCAGTTAAAACTGGCAGATTTTCGCCTCTGGCATGGTTGACATGCTGAGTTACCGTGATCAACTTCTGCTTCCTACTCAGTTAGCTTCATCTCTGGCGTGGTTTATACGTTGAGTTACCGTGCTAACTGTTGCCTATCATCTGTTTCCCCCCTGAAGAAACCCCATATGATTGCGAAATGTCTAGTTTTCGAAATGACACGGTCCAAATCCGGAGCAGGTTTAGTTTTAATATTGAAATAGGGCGGTAGTTGGACACGTTCCCTCTATCACCCTTTTTGGGAACTGGAACAACCCTACTGGTTTTAAATATTGATGTAAACGGTAAGAATGTTTAAAATACTAACTAATTCCCTCTCCATTGAACAATCTGTTTAGATGAAACCGAGATACATCTTTAACATGTTGAAAATTAAGAATTATAATCATCTTCTTCTATTAAGCTAATCACCACGTAAATATTTACTTTTTTGCAATCTGAACTCGGGACACCCAAAATTGTTCTCAAATACCTTTGTAATGAAACTCTTCAAAATTTTGCGGGGATATTTTTGGAAAAAAGTGGTGGAGTCGACAAACTGTAGCAAGTTAAATATTACAGTTATGGAATCCTTGCGTGCGTTTCTTTGGGGATTTATTATTATTAGTATTATAACTACTTCCCTTTGGAGAGTTACGTAGTAAAGTGAACCGGTAAAATACATGGACGATGTTGTTCATTATAAGTATAAGTGCGATTAGTTGCGCATCAGAATCGGTAATAATCAAACAGCTGTTATGGGAGCATTTCACTAGAGTCTAGTCATGTGTTATGCCCCTGGTTTATTTACTTATTTGAATATTCTTGCGCTTCTCGACATTTTACTCCTTTATTGTTTTTAATTTGCTTTGTTTGTATCTCGTAGTTATACCGTGAAATAGTCTTATTTTTAATTGTGTTTTTGTAAACTAAAGTCAACAAAGGTATATTATGTTAGAGGCAGTACTCTCATTTGAATAGATTGATTTAATAACAGGATCAATTAAATTTTTGCACATACAAATACACGTTTTGACACAAAATTCCATGTAGATTTAGTAGGTATGTAGGAAACATGTTTTTGTTTTAGATCAAAATTTTCATTTAGAAATGTATGTTTTATTTAAACACTTAATATATGGGATATTTGTAAATGAAAAGATGTAATTTAGTTACTCTTATTACTTATTTATTACTCTTACTTATTACTCTTATTAGAGGAGATATTTTCTGCCTCCTATTTTTGAGGTAACTTTCATTAGTATTTTTTGGGCTGCATAGTGTCTGGCATAGTGTTTTCAAGCACCCTGCGAAGTAATAGTAGCTATTACATATCGATTATCTATCAGCTACGTTCGATGCCGATTTCCTGCAAAAGGAGCAATATTGCGGCTATTGCCAGCTCCTCTATTCTAGAGACTGCAATGGACAACGGAAAAGCGATTATAGTTGTAGGAATGGCAAAGAATGGTCTTTTCTATTGTAACCGAGGTTTGTTTGAACCAAAATTATGGAGGAGTACTAATAGGTTGTAGAAGGAAGAAGTAAAATTGATTGTGTCCACACCAGTTGTACAAAGTCTACTAACGATCAGTTTTAATAATATTTCCTCTTTAGTTAGAGATTAAAGCAACATCTGCAGTCTGACATGTACCATGACAGTGTTACTGTCCGTAGTACTACCTTTCCTCTGTCAAACACGGCATTAATCTTTTCATATGACAATATTTGACCGCATCTTTCGTTCGTTAGAAATGTATCGCATTTTATTAGATGAAGGCTATTATGTGACATCTACCAATTATGTAAGCATAACAATAATGAATAGATTGCAGTTTCTCAATAAATTATCCGTCTCTACTCTGCTACAATGTCAAAAAAAAAATGCAGACAATCATAAAATTCAGAGATGCGGCGGTACATTACTGTACAGTTGTAAATTTTTTCGTAAAAATGTTTTGTAAATGTCATTATTCGTTTTATTACTACTTAAGAGTTCCGCAAAATTCCATTTATTTGCGTTATTTCTGGTGTGGCAATTTCAATAAACAATGGCTTTGTTGCGTACGTAATATTCCAGTACATACGAGTAGCTAATGTTTTTGTTTCGGCGAAAATTATAAATTAAGCCAATCATATGCTGCAAATTCAATAAGCCAACTGATTCTATTTTTTAGCCAATAAAATCACACCTTGTGATCTTTGCTAGAACAAGTTTAATAGAAAAACTATTTTAGTTTTGAAAATGGTACATGATTGAGAGTTTTCAAAAGTATCAATTTTAGATGGAAGCTGAAGAAAATGTATGCCATTTCTAAATGTCCTAATGAAACTCACTGCGTGCAATAATACATTGTCATGTATTATTGCATGCAGCTTATAGGAGGGAAACTCACATGGATAGATGCAACATCGCACCATTATCGGAACCAGAAAAGATTACTCATCGCCGTACTCCTGACGGAACGGCGACTCGAGCAACAGGGCAGCTGAAATTCTGGACGTAAGGACGTATTGGAGAACAGCTACAAACCAAGGTTAATTCAGAGTGCAATAATTACTAGAGAAGGAAGATAATAACTTTAACCAAGACACGGCTGGACTCGCCTAGCTGCCATACGTCGCAGGAGTGCCGAATAAAGTAAAGAGGATTTTGAACAAGAAAAGTATAAAAGTTAAAACACAGTAGAGATGATTGAATTATTCGTGTCTTCAAACAGGAAAGACTTACCGAAGCCACAAACAAAAACAATAAAAGGAATTTACGAATCTTAGTGTTAAATTAATTATTAACTAAACTGGACGCTCTGTAAAATCAAAGAACGCTCACATATTGACTATGAAAATTAATAAAGATAGAGGTTAGCAATATATAATGGCAAACCAAGAAGAGGGCAATGTAATGCATACAATCCGAATAGATACGATCCACCAGATATTAACGAATAACAGCTAGGGAAATGCGGGGCCAAAATTCCAAGATTTAACGTAGAAGTCCAAATTCATTTTTTATCTTTGGTGGAAAATTTGAAACGGTAGGTGTTGAAACTGTTCTGAGAGCCGTTTAAACTGTTCATGTGGCCGAACAGCTCCTAGAAGAGCTTAAAGTACCCTCGAGTAGAGGCTGTCAGCCACCAGAATAGCTCAAACAGCTGCCTGAACAGCTTCAACAGTTGCGTGAACAGCTTGGACAGCTCCCGTTTCAAATTTGCTGCATAGGGGCGGTGCTTATGACGTCGTTGATTACAAGACATACCCGAGGTATGAGTGGTGAAGATAAAAGGCGAATTTAAACCTCTATTTTAAATCTTATGGGATTTTGACTCCAAACTCTAGATTTTCGTATCTTTATAATTAGTGAAACGCAAACGCAACTGATTCTTGGAGAGACAGTATACCATACAGCGAATTTTTAAACTATATAGCTTTGGGTAACTGAAGGTTTCTTGACAACGTCCTTGAACGATTATAAAAGTTTTATATACCTCTTTGCGAACGTAAACGCTATCAGAAGACAAAAAAATAACATGGAAACGTAGAGGCAAATATGATTATTTTAATAAAAATATCTATTCAGGGTTTAGGCAATTGAAGGTGGTTGCTATATCTTATTTATTGAAGTTACAGTTTAGTTAATATAAAGAAACTACTATTTCCTTGATATAGCAAAAGGTAATCAACAAAAACTGATAAATTTAACAGCAATACTATTTTAAATACTCATAGTTTGTTTCATATATTTGACGTAGAAATTAAAAAGGCGAAACAAGAAGGAGAGAACAAAATTACGAATGCTTCCACTTCACGCTTCGCGAATAAATCGTTTCTCTTCACCATCCAGATAAACTTCCAACTTAGTTTGAAAGGGAAGCAATCGCTCTTTCTTTTAATTGGTTCGCGGTGTGGTTAAGGACGTGGTACACGTTTTCTACAAATAGGTGCCGGAAGCCGTCAGCAGTATGTTGGAAAATGTAACGAGTTTGTCGAAGGAAATTGGATATGCTTCTTGTTCGCTTAAGCGGTATTCCGACCAAATTGAGTAAAGTAAAGATGGATTTATTGGAATAGTATTATTTTGCAAGAGTCGAAAAAGATCCGGTTAATAAAAGTAGAGTTCTAACGTTCGAAATGTTTTCTTTTCATGTTAAGTGGAAGTTGGTGATTTGTAGATTCTGGGGTAACGTCTTTGTAAAAACATTTGAAAATCAGTGTGGGAAAAAATAACTCTTGTAAATGTTATAAATTATGATGTTAAAAATACAACATCGAAGGTAGCTATGATTAGCGCCATGTGGATGTCGTTCACTCAGATTTCGTTCTATCAATATCTGGCAGGGTTCTTCTCTTTCGGTTCCTGATGTTTTACTAGCATCATGCAATGCATCACTAGCCAACGATAATCCCGGGAGAACAGCAATATTACTTGTTTTCACTCCATTTTCTTCACGTCCCAAATTTTATTTTTTTTAAATTTTAATGTAATAACTCAAAGTAAACTCAGCAAAGGAGTAAAGGGACTCTGCCACAATCCGTCTGTTTAGTTCAAATCGCCGTTGACTAGATGTTTTATTTTCCAAATAAATTCTGGTGTCATAGTGTGCAAATTGTATATCAAGTACAAGTTTAAGTCAGGTCTGACTAGTCAACAGAACGCGGTGTTTTTCGTACATAACGCGTTACCGGAACAAATATCAATTTTTGGGGGTTAGTTTTTAGCATCTCAGAAGAGCTCGAAACAGGGCACTCGGTGCAGTCAGGTAGCAGTGTTGGACATCCTGTCCAACTCCCGCCTCAACCCTCAAACGGGCGTCATGCTGTATATCTCACACATACGCCCTATCCTTATCTACGCCACTCCCATCTGGGTCACGGCGGCACCCACTTACATTATCTCCCTTACGAGTGTACAAAATCGCTGCTTGCGATTAATATTCACACACTTCGCCAGCTATATTGACATACCTGAGTGAGACTGAGGAGTTGCAGGAATTCCTTGTAAAAACTTCTTCGAGAAGGCGCAAACGAGTGAGAACCTTGTCATGAAGACGCCACCATCCAAAGAATCCCTTCAGGAGCGAGACATAAGACCATCTACGACTACCTTAGTAGGTTGGCAAAAGTATCATCATTCACAATGAACACACATACTAACACATATCTTTCTTTTTAAGAGCCTAGCAGAGAAAGGAGTCGACGGCGAAGACTCCGAGGCCTACACACTCTAGAGAGAAGATCCCAGGAAGATTACGAAGATGATGGCACCGGAAGAAGGAGGTCTCAGGTTCAGATAACCAACGATAGAAGAGGAAGTCAGAAAGACTTAACCTCGTTGGTTGAGTGAAATCTGGGAGGATAACACTCCACATGTCGCTAATAGGAGCTAGCTTCGATGTTATATTTTTAATATCATAGAGTAATAAGTGAAAATACTTAAAAAAACAGCATTAAGAAAAAGTGTTCTTGAATATATTCGCTCTATACAAAATAACCTACGCATAAACATAGCTAAAAAGTTTAAAATCAGATTCAAAAACATTTTTAATCGTTTTCATGCTATGAAGTTTACGTGCAACCCAATACCGCGACAATATCTCGCATGTCCGCTAATTACATGAAAAAAATAATTAGGTGTAGTACTCGGAATCGTTTCCCTACGTGTTCGTGCGATATTGTATCTTGTGCTTTTTTTATTTTTCGCATGCGAGCAAATTCCTTCAGTAACGAGAAATAAAATTGTTACTTTTATCGTTTATCTGAAAATAATACATATACAGTCGATTAACGTTAAATGGCGGCGTTTCTATTACGTATAACTTTGCATTACGCTAAGATTAAGCGTGGCGTTTTGAAGTGGTGAGATCAAAGGATTTGCGTTTGATTTAGAGCAAATGCTCGGTGTGGTTTTGCGTTTTTAGGATGTTTTTTCCTTTTTTCTTTTGGATCTAGGAATAATGGCGGTTTAGAAATGTAAACTGTACAGACTCACAGATGTTACTGTTAACCAGAACTTTCATATTCAAAGCCGATAAATTCAACATTCGACTAAATTTATATCCAACTATATAATGTGTTGGACGAAACAAATTACAAAATGTGCGCGGAAAATATTTTTTTTTCCCGGGCAAGTGTAACACAAAATTATTCTTAAACATACAGGGTATTGTTTTCGCTGCAAACGCTACAAGTTCAATTTCTTTAAATGGTTAAATATTATTTCGTTTTTGGAATAACTTCATGTCACCTTTCTTCAATATTTCCTATACCCACCAATCTCAGTGTTTTACACAATTGAGATAATTTGAGATATATCCGAAATTCCATTGAGAATTAGAGTTAGAGGGCTACATGTAAATAACTTTTGAAGTAGCAATTTACCGATACGAATGGCTTCTTCTTGCGCATTACCAAGAGCCGCAGAAGAGGCATCGTCTGCATAGATAATTATAAAGAGGTGTATTAAAAAGATAAGTGAAACAATGTCATTCAGATACAGAGAAAATAAGATTGGAGCAAGACCCTTGCGGGACTCCTAAAGTAACAGGCAAGATTCCTCAGATTTATGAGTAACGCCCTCCCTATGCATACGTATCTCGGCAAACTGCGAGCGATTATCCAAGTAGGAAGCAAACCACGAGGAAGAGAGGGACTCTTCCTCGAATTCCATAAGCTGATAACTTCTCTAACAAGCGGTCATAAAGTACGCAATCAAAAGCTCGACTAAGTCGCAAAAGATACCAACAGGAAAGCACTTTTCTTCAATTAACCGAAGAAGGACGTTATAAAATTGATGTATGGCGGAGATGGTCGATTTTCCAGAACGGAATTCATATTGCAAGGGAGAAATGATCTTAGAATGGTCCAGGAAAGAATTCAGTTTCTTCAGTATACCGCATTTGAAAGCCTTGCAATTGCCGAAGTAACGGAAATTGGACGATAATTGTCAGGAAATAGCGTGTTACCTTTCTTGAATATAGGCTTGACAGAAGCTATTTTAAGAGCATTAGGAAAGATACCCAACTAAAAGGACAGATTTATAAGTTAGTGGCCTATAGACATAGAGTTTCATAGATTCTATAAAAAAAGAAGGAATTCAATCAGTCACACAAGAGCTCTTGCTTTTCAAGTTATTGGAAATTAATAGAATTCTTCTTCCGGGTACTCCAACAGTACCATAGATTTGATGTTATGATATATAAGATTTGGAATATTCATGTTAGGTACACGAGCTGCAATCTAATGAGGTACCCGCGCAAAAAGGTGTTATTTAATGGATTATTAATCACATTTCAGCAGGTTTTGCTTTTGTTATTAGGTTTTATTATCTTATTGGAAAAGTATTGCTTTTCGATATTGCAACAATATGAAGTCATAACTTTTTTTTGTATATAATAAATGGTGTAGTAAAGAATCAAATTTATAAAAAAAAAAGAATATATTTGTTGTAATTATTTCATTACCGGACAAATTTCAAAAGTAAACATACACTGGTGATATAACAGCAATACTCGCACATACACAGAACACAACAATAAAGATTTAATAGCATTGTATGTAGCTACATATTACCAGCAATCATCATATACCAAATTAGTATTAATGACAGAGTGCATAAGAGGCTCTTTACACAGGACATATGACAGAACACGACAACTATCGAAGTATCTGGACGATAACCTCGAAATATTGAACTGCAAACGCGCTAACAAGTTCGAGCAACTCGCTTTGTTTTTAATCAATTTGAATATAAAGCACGCACTTAAGTTAGTTGTACCCATACCCCAAAGTTCCACGGGGCCCCATAAACATGACGAACCTTAGCGTAAAACGAATAGATTTCTTTAAAGCAAAAAAATATTATAAGAACATAATTTCCGGAAGTAATACGTAATCTATCAACATTACACAAAATATTATTTCAAAAATATTAATAAATGTTTAACCAAATACGTGGGGTCACATTACAGTTTACACGAAGTAAAATGAACGGATGGATGTTAATGGATATCAAAAAAAAAACAAAAGTATATAATATTTCGTTGCAGAACTCCATGCATTTTAGCAAATACTCATCTGTATAGCTTCATATTTAATTTACTAAAGTAGGGGAAATTTATGAAAATAAATTCTGGGAAAGTTTCTCAGATTCTTGAAATATATACCGGGTGTGCCATAATAAAGATAGCAGGAATCAATTTCGATAGTCATTTGAGAACTTTTTCTTGAAAGTACTCCGGGAATGAATTACTGTAGGTTTATTACGTCGTAATTTAGAGATACATGTATTCAATAGGGTGTACTCTTTCTTAAAGAATTTAAACCAACTAAATTCCAAATTATTTTATAGGCTTACACACAATGTCAACTTGAGCTTTATGAATTTTATTTAATTATTTGCATATTATCACGTACTGCCACTTTATCCCTGGTGATTTCAAAACATTGCGGAGGGTGCCGATACTTATGTGTTGTTTACCATACTACGCCACAGTCCTTGCTACCATTATTTATATACGAGGGTCGTTCAATAAGTCCTTAGAAAAAGATAGAAAGGTAGATTTTTATTTATTTTTCAACATAATCCCCATTTAACTCTACACAATCTCCCAAGCGCTTCTCCAGCTTTTTTTAAGCCCTCCAAAAAGTAGGATTTCGGAAGGTACTCAAAATATGCATCTGTTTGGGCGATGACTTCTTCGTTTGACGTGAACCGTTGTCCGCCAAGCCATTTTTTCAAATTTGGAAATAAAAATAAATCACTGGGGGCCAATATGGTGGATGTTGTGCTAATTCGAACTTTAATTCCATAATTTTGTCCGTCGAAACTGCGTAGGTGTGCATCCGTGCATTGTCTTCATGGAAGAGGACCTGTTCCATTTTCACATTTCGACGATTTTTCTCAATTTCTTCGCTCAAGCGGTTCAACAACGACGCATAGTATTTTTCAGTTGTTGTTTGCCCTTTTTCCAAGTAATCGGTTTAATCACCCCTCGAAGCTCACTTTTTTCCTTTTTTCTAGATAAATGAAAACTTTTTGCTTAAATCGACAATTGACAGATGTCTAGTGAGTAATTATCCTTATTAGAAACAAACCACTTTCTAAGGTGTTAAGGCTCTAATCTCTTACATTTTCTAAGGGCCTCGTGAACCACCTTCTTTTTAACTTCTTAACAAATATTTGTTTTCTTGTAACTACGCACTAGATATCTTTAATGATAACTATGTTTGCTTTGTAGATTCAATGTTTCAATTAAATTTTTTTGTTTAAGTCTTTTTTTTAGTTTAGTTCAAAGTCTTAAGTTAGGATTAGATTTATTATTTGGTTTCTCTTTTGATACGGTTACAGTACGCAGCAGTGTATGTTGTCTGTTTACTGTTGTTTACAGATATAACTGTTTGGACTAAAGTCTGTTGGGTTGATAAATAGATTATGATTATGTTTACGATTATGATAATATAGCAGATGGCGGAGTAAACCAGCTGCGAATGCCATAATTAGTAGAAAAAAGGAGCATTACATACAGATTACTACTAAAATGACAATTGGACTTTTACAATCGTATACTATACTACAAAGAGTGGCCTAGATAATAATATTAAATTCAATTCAGGTTTTGGAAGTGCCTGCAAGTTATATTCTCCCGAATATAATGTACCTTCAATAAAACGTCAAAATGCGAATAAATACGTTTGTACGTGCTGCTTAGTCTTTAATGGTGTTTGTCATTATGGCCAGAATTCGCACATTGTAATTAACTATGTTAGGTTTATACTTGCGTTTACTAGAAGTGAAGTAATCCCGTTATATCAAAGTACACTTTATTTTGTATTAATGTGAATAGGAGTGTGCATTTTGATGTGCATCATCAGGTATATGAAATAACACCTACAATTCTCATATCTCATACTGATATTCACTCTCAGTTATGTAATGGAAAATGAAAACACCGAACTGCTAACCAACTAACTAAATAGTTATATGGTAGCTCTGCGTGAGTAGTTCATAATTGAGAAGGTAATAAAAACGGTCTCACAGATTGATAGCGGCCAGTTTCGAGCTAACTGCTCGTCATCGGGCCAGAGTTAATGTACAGCAAAAATTGCCAAAATTTGTTGAATATGCACTAAGAAAACTATCACAATTGAGATAAAACTGTAAAATCATTGTAACAGTTGGACAAAACAACATATTAAAATTACGGTCAGTTGTAAGAAAGCGACCTTTTTATTATCTTTAAAATAGTTATTGTCTTTTTAATTTAGATTGTCTGTTTTAATGCCGCTAGTAAGTAAGTAGGGGATGGACTGAAAAGTTTCTAACCTAACACAGACAAAAACTTTTTTAAGCTCTTAATGTAGTTCCTTTGTAAGTCCACACACTTTGCTAGCGATACACCAATTTCTTCTATCTGCCCAGTATAGTTGGCATTTTGTCATCGAGCTCTGATCTGGTGAAAATGGTGGAGTATCATTACGAACCCCAATTAATGAATTTTTGTCATGGCATTGTCTTGGTGGTTTTTCCGCAATTGTTGCCTTCAGCTTGTCAAGTACATACATACATCGTATGCCCCCGTTATTGATTTTTCTTTTCAAGATAGCCAATTAACACAACTCAATGACTATCCAAAAAAGCAGTGGCCTTTCCCGGTCGATGGAACGTCCTTATCAGAGTCGATTCACCCTTCGCATTTCTCCGACCATGTTTCAGGTTTCAGGAGCGTAGTGGTGTATTCGAGTTTCATTTACAGTTATTAGTCAACGCCAACGACTTAAACTGCTTTAAAAATGTTCATTCGAATGCGCTGTTGGCCCTGAGTGAGCAAGCGAGGCACCCTACGCGCGGATAGCTTTTTGATCTCCAAATCTTGAGTCAATACATGTCAAACACATTTGATTTGAGATGCCCAGAGCTTTCAGTATCTCTCTTAATTCAACGGTTTTTTAGCGACATTTGGTAAACTCTTCCGATGTTATCTCTGGCAGTTTTTGGCCGTCCAGAAAGTTTATTGTCAGCCACCACCATTAAATTCATCTACCCAAACTTTCAATGTAGCAACTGATGGTGCAGAGTGACTGTAAATAGTGTTAAACTCGGCTTTAATTTGTGTACGTATATTTCTCTTCAAATGTAAGAATTTGATGACGGTTTGACATTCGCTTTTTCAATTTTTACAGAAAAACCAACCTCGACTGACGCACATAACTATTAAACAACAATTGAGCAGCTGAGCGTCTAACATGGCTGAAATACCCTCAAGAATCTTTCAACGCAAGCGCAATTACATCACCAGAATATTTCTGATGAGCAATGCCATTCATGTTGAGGATTGAAACTTTTCAGATCACCCTCGTAGTATATTTCACTTAATTCCAATACTGGAATTGCGTGTATCGGAATAATTTAATCGTTAACATATTCATAATTCTGTACATCACGTGTGTTATAACGTTAACGTAGTTATCGGTTTGTCGCGTTTTTATACATGCAATATGTTGAACCCAACTAAATTCATACTATTAAAGAGAATTTGCTTGTGGAAGCTATTTGTTTTGTTATTTCAACGATATTTTGTTGTTTCAAACAACATCATATTTGTTCTTGTATTTTTGTTCTAATAATTGTTTCAACTAATTGGGCGATTCAATGAGTTTGTGGGCTAAAGCATAGCGTGTATGAAACTTTTATTTTAAATTAAAGTGAACATCTTTGATGCTTTACATGTAAGATAGCGATGAGCGTATTATCAATGGTTTTGTAACATGTTATTAGTTTTAGTCTCCAAGGCATTTTGCCATGATTTAACAGTCATACCTTCATTGCTGACTCGAAATAACAGGCAAATCAATACACAGCGTGTTTTATATTTGTATTAACGCATTTTATGGGTTGGTTCACCCAACTGAGGATTAGCTAGCACCAATGCGTTGCCTTAAATATGCTTAAAATTTATCTAAAAAGTTAGATTTTTCAGGCAACATGTAAAAGGTTATTTATTGGCACAGTATTCTATTATTTCTGTTAATTCATCGGCTTTTCAAAATTATAGTATGATAGTATAAAAAAGATCGTTGCAAACGACCTCATTACGTCAGGTATATTTTTTCAGAAAATTGCACAAACCTTGTACCGTATATATAAACTTCTCCTCTACATCCTGAGTTTTAATACCGCTAACAGGAAACTTTCTGCATAGCTTTAAGCATTAAATCCTCCTGTTTAGGAGGTCTCTATATAAACATGTAAGGCGGCGCATTAGGTATTTATAAATATGTATACGTATTACAGGAATAGCTAGTTACTGAGATGCTAGCATCCATCACAATTTTCCACTTCGTTTAAAAGGCAATTTAGAGAGATCAACCTTAAGTAGAATAGTTTCAATATTAATTTCTATCATTAAAATCTTCTAATCATTTCTAGATTGTCAGATTATTCTCAAGATTTAAGTAAATAAGATTTTAATTTAGAAAAATGTATATTTCAAATGTTCACTAACTTGTCTTAAATTTTTTATCATGAAAGGTCATGATTTGCCATTTCTTGCATTACAGTTAATTCAGCTTCACCTTATTACCTCATCTATAATCTACTCTTTTGAGGATTTTCTGCGTATTCTGCATAAGCTAAAGATATCAATTATATCCAAAAATGCAAAATCGACACAACTTGTAACTCCTGCCAATTTTATGAAGATTTTACATTCAACATCGACACAACCCGTTATGTTGTAGGTGACTTGTTTTTGTAAATATATAAAAAGAGACGGTCATGAACTATATCCGTAACGTTTGCGAAAGATTATTGAACTTTGTTAGATCATAGTCGACTGGCTAGTAGTAATATGTAGGAGTAGTAGTAGTTCGAATTTTCTATTTCCTGACAAACCACATGCTTGCTAGATTACATAATATAGCCAAAATATATGTGATTGGTGCAGTAGTAGTAGTAATAATACTCACTCTAGGTGCCAAGGCGTATATCATCATTCGATTCTATTAGATGTTCATTTAGCTAATTCGCTAATTTTTGTTTTTGTAGTAATGGGCAAAGAGTGTAGAATTTTAAATTAAAAGAGAACTTTTAACAAAAGTGGATAACTAAATTTAATCATAAAAATAGTAGTAGGCTATGTGTAAATAAACGTTAAAGAGAAATAAAAGCTATCAGGTAACCTCAAAAACATACAAAATAAAAGTTTCGCCGATAATAACTTAATCAAAAAAGTACCAAACAAACAAACCATTTAATTTGTTGTTGTGGTATGTCGCACATTGTCAAACCGTTGATGGAGTTACCTACCTAAGTCATCGCGCACTTAGATTATTTTCGCGGCGAGCGTATTATAAACTGCACGTCGACGACGACGACGGCGACGACATCGTAGGCGTCGGGACGCCCAACTTGCGGTTATTTCAGTCTGCAGCCGGAGCTGTACTGAAGTTGAGTCTCGCGTGGAAAATCGCTTGACGAACAGCGTCGCGGCGCTCACACCTCACCTCTACGCACGCGGCCGACGTCGTCGTATACCTTTGTGTACATAGTCGATATAGTCTTGGCCAAAAAAACTAAGCACTGGTGATTTTACATTATTACGCTAATGACACGCAATTTACTGTTCATTTAAACCATCTGTTTCTAAAACTAATAATGGTTTACAAAACCAATGCGATATCTCGTCAGTGTACTCCCTCATGTTAAATCCGACGAAATTTCAAGTGATACTTTTTGGAAAGCTTGGGATAATTTAGCTATCTGCTGTAACCCTACAAATGGATGGGGGTAGCAATAAATACACCTACATAAAAGACGTATACTTTCATCTAAGCAAAAATTTATCCCTGTAGATCTCTTCTAAGCAAAAATATTAAAAAAATACTATGCGAGTCTGAAATTTTCTTGGTATTTTCCAACTTAATTAATTATACGAAAAAAATGCTCTGAAAAAAAAATCATCTAAAGCTGGACGGGCGTACCAACGATTATACCACGGGTCCTATCAGGAACGTTCTTCTTTGAATAGCTAGATCTTATTTATCTGCAAATATATTGCAATATTTCTACAAATATTTTTATTCTTATCCGCTAAATACACTAACTGATCACTCGCTTCTCGGGTAAATAAACTTCAAATCACTTCAAAACTTTACCGTTTTCTTCCGAAATATTGGACTCAACAGTGTTCCCTTTATTGCTTCTTGAACTGGGCATTATGTTGCCGAATTTCAGAAATTGTTGCCAAAGGGCAAGACAGAATATTTATATATATTGTAATGTTTTATAGATATGAAATTTTTGAAATTTTATTTTATTATTTTAATTCTTAATTTTTTGACAGAAATTGAGGGTCATGAATCCGGGAATGTCCCTAGACACTCTTTCGGCAGGGGAAAAATTGTTAGATGAGACGTGTTAACGACGAGACGTGAGACAATAATCACCAGGTTTATTGTCCTTCTTCGAACACCTTTTCTTCAATAATATACTATTGAACACACATAGATAAATTTTAAATTTAAATATGTAATCAAAACTATTAAGCTTGGAGGAAATGCTAAGTACAATATGCTTGGACGACAGCTAGACATAAAGTCACAAGTGGTGGTTGTTTTTCACCATTGTTAAATTACATTCGCAATTGTTTTATTCCATTGTCACCTATGATAATTTTTAACCATTTAAAATCTAACTCTTATACGAGTAACGTATGCACTGGAACTTCCTGTAGAAATTTATGACATTAATTTAACGAGAAAAAGAATGACAGATAGAAGTAGTTAATATAAGTCTTCCCCACGATTGTCGTTGGCTGGACTTATACTAATTTTAATATTAATTTTATTATTTTTACTCCCCATAGATATTCGGCTAAACACAGGAATCTTTCTCTAGGTATCGGGCTTCCTACTAACAGATGGACCTTCATACCCGACAGGCAGACAATGTGAAATGCCAAGATGAGAAGTGAATATGGCGCTGGTGGCAGCTAACCTCGTCTGGTCTTATTGGTTAAAACAAATAACACAGATATGACCTTTTCGTAAATGTAGCAATTATACCTTCTGGAATTCTGGAATTTCCTCTCATTATTTTGAGTTATGCATTTAATTCGCATAATCCGACGTGTTCGTTATAAATAAGCGACCTGCCCTAAGATGTTTGTTTTCCTCTTTATTAACAAGCTTATTTGGTCTCACTCAACATAGAGCTTTTTTCGACAGCCTTTGTAAAACGCCAAAGTCGCTACTAAAGTCGAAGTGGCTTCAATATACGGATGCAAGTGCGAAAAATCGGAGGCCACTACGTATGCACGTGTGTAACAGCAATAAACGTTTAGGGACGTTACTAGATGGTACTTTACAAGTTTCTGTGTGGAGGCTATTTTGACGGTTTTCTATTCATATGCTATCTACAAACTAGACTATTGGTACCGACCTCCGCATGTGAATAGCACCAGCACACCTCCAACATTTGGCAACAGAGCATGGAAGCAAGTTAGATGAACGGAATTGGAAATGGAGTAATTTATTTGTATATATGTCGATTTTTTTTCAATGTATAAAATTAATGAATACAAGAACAAAATTAATTCTTCCAAATTTTTAGAATGTATTATATAAAAAAAATATATTTTCTCTGCAATATAATCGGCAAATTGGTTTATAATATATTCAAAATATGAAAAAAAAATATTTCGTATTTTGAAAGGTCATTCAATTTGTGATATGAATATTCCATGTACTACTATTATAACATGTAAAATGTTGTATCTTACATTTATATTTCATATAAAGTATTCTGCATACTAGTACTAAATATTAGGCTAATTTAGAGCCAAAATACACAGATTTAAATGGTTTTCAAATGGTTTATCATACTATTTCGAATTGCTCTCAGCGATTACTTGTCGATTGGTTTTTTCTTTAATGAAATTGAAAATTCTTCTTCAAAATATTAAGGCCCAAGAAAAAAATGTAGAAAACGAGGTTTAATTACTGCTACTAAATACGATAGAGAGAAACTTATCGAATAAGTCTGTATGTGTTGCATAATATCATATTGCTACTTTGAGGCTAGGCTGTATCAAACCAAATGAAACTAACCTACGAAGTAATCTGTAAATACAGCAGCTTGTATCTGTAGTTCTAACTTATTCCATACTTATGTGCGGGAAAGTTTTCCCATGTAGATTATTTATTAAATACGTATTGCCGCACAGCTTCTTTCGTGATCTTCCCGCTTTGTATCGGATGGATACGATTACATGTAACAGTATTAGCTTACTTTACTCCGCACATGCACGGTACTGGTATTCTAAATGTAAATATAGTAATTGTTGTTTATGCGTTGAAGTAGATAAAGATGTTGCTCGTTGATTGAATTTTTCACCAACGATAAAGGAATATCCTTCTTGGAAACATAGAGGCTGACTCGTAATAGTCTAACAACCATAACTCAACATTCAACTACGAACCTAAGCTATCGTGTGCCATCGTGGTTAGGAATAGCTTTGTATTTTAGTTTTTTTTGGATCGTTGGATTCGGCGACTGATGAATTCTCTGTAAAAATAACAGACCTTCGTAACCAAAATATATACGGTCTGGACTGGACTCTCTCGGAAGTACTTCAAATATAGAATACTGTTCTTCATTTAATTCATCAAACATTTTTCTTACAGCTTTCATCCAGATTTTCATATTTAAATCATTTACAAGCAATGTAATTATTTTAGGTTACCGTACTAAGATAAGCCAATTACCACTCGATATATTTACCTTCTCTTTCTCTTCTTACCTTCATTTTAGCGAGCAAAATATAGTTTCGTACTCGATTCTAAAATAATACATTACTAAAATACGATTAAGTGTTCGAAATACGTACGGCTGCGATTGTTGTTAAAAACTCACGTTGATGCGCGAAGTTCGAGGGAATTCTCGGAAAACGACCACTCAGTTTCGTAAAATACCTAGCATTTCCCCTAGAAATACAGCTTTTCTATTTTTCTTGGCTTCTGAAACACGGTAAAGACAATTACAATTGATCAATCTGAGTACGCTAGGACAGCCATTTTGTATTCTATTACGCTGGTAGTAGCTTATCCCTTTGAAATGCGTTAAATTCAAAGTAGGTGGCTCCTTTTCGTATGTAATCATCATACTATCGTTTCCAATACTAATACAATACAATACTTTCGCATTTGGTTATATTTTTCATCAGAAGTTTCACTTGAAAGCTGAAAATTGATTAGCTTTTCGCCGAACTAAATACTGCTGCCAACCTACCTTTCTCGTATGACAGATTCGAAATTATTTTTAATTGTATTTATACTTCTACTTCGCTTGGTCCAAAATTTCAATTTCAAATTCGGAATAAAAGCTCTTTGGATCCAGTGATATCCGCGATAGGGCTTCGACATGGTGGTTCCATCGATTAAAAAGCCGTCTTTCGCCGCGAGAATGCGAGAAATACTCGGTTTTTGTCGCGGAACTCAACAGTCCAACCTTACACGACCACTGTTTATCCCGTTGCTAATTGTTGAATTTTCTGCAATGCAACCTCTACAGGAACGAGTAGTGCTCACTGCTATTATTTTATGAGAGCAGTCACAGCTAGTTAAAGCCAAAGAAATTGAATCAAGCTGTTAATGAGTTTTCGTGTTCGCTGTGTTCATCACCTTTGCGGACAATGGAAGGCACTCGACTAATTGGTTGCTGGATAAGCTTAATGGGTCATATTTTAAGTAAATCTATTAGTTTTATGCCCAACTCTAATCAATATTTGTCTGCTTGTTTCCGCTATTTATTATTTATACGTAGTTTTTGGCTTGCTGGACAATGTATTAGAAATCTTGACTAACTGTAACAAATACATTATGCAAATATTTATTGGAAAATATGCGTTGTTTTATGTTTTTAATTATTAAGAGGCCAAATCAAATAATGTATAACACGAATAGTTAGGCTATTGGAACTAAAACTTACCCGATTGTCTTGCTAGCCACAGATTATCAAAACCTCTATTGCGGCACAAGATGTCCCAACCTTCTGGATGTGTAAAATACGCCTATTGTACAAACAGTAGTAAGTTTCAAAAATACTTCCGCGTATATAGGGCGAATGATAAGTAGCGAACCAGATACTTACTTTGTTATTTCAAATAGAACAGCCTATGTGTTATTCCGTATTTGATATCTCTGTCTACAAATAAACCGATATAATATAAATATGTCTATTTCTAAGAGGTTTCTGGTGTTAGTACTATTTGGCTACAGTGAAAACAGTAAACAAAACACATAGACATTACCGTTCATAACTGTTGAACTTACGTTTCTAGTTTTTGAATTTGTAGAGTTTGGTGTTCTATACTACACATGGTTTATGCATTATGCTAGAATGTATGCGTATCTTGGATTTTTTTAAGAAAATACATATACACCCTACTGAAATCACTATTACATTAGAAAATTGTGAGATAGGCAATTCAAAATATATATGTAAAATTTAAATATTCTTTGACATCCATGTCTAAAATATTATTTTATTGTCTTGTTTAGCTTTAAGAATTAATTATAAGATTCACCTATGATTTTATAGGAAATTAAATAAGAATATACCTGAATGATCAAAATTACCTATTTAAATATTTCCCACTATATCATCAATAGGAAAAAGCGACGCTGTTTGCCTAAACAAATTATCTCGTGTAACGTACCTCTGAACACATTCAAAGAACTTTTACTGTAAGAAATAGACAATTTATTATTAAGATAATAACTTTGTATTCATTCTTTGAATCATCTTTACAAATATTTATTTGTATTTTTATGTGAACAAACTTTTGGAAAACCTGGTAAACTTTCTTCTAGATGACAGTGCGTACGTGCATAATCTGTCGATTCACAATCTCGACTTGTTTTTTTTTGTACCGTACATCATCCAAACGAAGTCTCCACGTCATCATCCAGAATGGTATATAAACCGCTCGAAAGTCTCATCCGGCAGGAGTTTACTCCTACCCCTCCGCATCGCTGTCGGTGCTTGACACTGGCCTGAGCGGACCCCCTCCGTATCACTGTCAGTGCTCGACACTGATCTAGGCGAAACTCTTCTCCGTAACCGTGTTATTCTTGTTTGCAAACATAAATCTAATTTAATTTAATTCAGGATAAAGACCGCACGTTTGTTCATTGTTATTATCAATCTGTACTTTGTCGAATTTTTCGTTTACCTCGTATAGATTGATAACTGAATTTTTATCACGTTTATAATTTTGATACATCCTTTGTTTCTTACTTGTTTTGTACATAATATTGTCACCGACTTTAATTTCTGAATTCTGTTTGATTTGTAAATTGCTTTTGTAAATAAAACAATTATTTTTCTTAAGTGTACTTACCTCTTTTATTTCCGACGAGCCTTAGGCATAAATGCTACCCAAAGGTTGAGTTGCTAATGAATACACAAGCACCGCAATACACTGCTTATGTTGATCTAATAATTACTAAAATTAATTTAAAACTTCAGGAGGTAATTGTATTAATCACCATATGACAGTTACGAAAATACTGTATCCTGTAAGCCTATTAAGTACAGGCGTCATCAATAAGCAATACCAACTTCACAGATATCTTCTCGTTAACGCGAATTTTGTCAAAAGTAATGAAAGGCAAAATAAAGAAATAAAATTATTTTATTCATGAACAAGTTACAAATTTGTTAAAATTAATTAATATTCATTTTAAGCATTTTCAAGAACTGAAAATTTACGAGAACCGATTCATGAATTTCCGACTGAGCTAAACCAAGACAAAAGACACGGCAAGTGCGTTTTTTCCACAGATGTTATCGAGGCAAGCTCTGTGTCGAATGACTCCGTATTTTATAAACAACTTAACTAACTCATTTAAACCGATAGTTATTAGTTTGATTATTACGATCCTAGTAAACGAAATTATCATTTCCAGTTAATTTATTTAAATTATTTTTAAAATTAATTCCTAACTACGAAGAGACTCGAATCAACCGAGTTTTCCGGGTATACAAAAGATCCAGAGCAGTCCGATCCAGTTATTAGCCCGATCCAGACCAGACATTAAAACTCAAAAATTCAAGAAATTAAAAGGAAATATTTTGAAGTTTTCCTCACCTTTGAGATTCTTTTTTCTGTTATTGGTATTATTTTATATGTGCTATATGTTACTTATGTATTTGTTCGCATTTATTGGTATCACAACCAAATACATGCATTAATCATAATACCGTTAATAACCAAAAGCATATTTCGTCAAATAATTTGAACTTACAAAAAGAACGCGAATTTTAAATTAAGTCCAAAAACAGAAATCTGACCACGTTCGCTGTTTTACAAAGGTATTAATATTTTGTATTATTGTATTTGTTACGTTATTAGTTTAATCTTTTTATTTTATTATTTATCATTTAATAAATAATGTTTACATCTATAAGAGTATTGTTAGATTCGAAGGACCTGACATGAAATAAAGTAAAAGCAAAGATAAAGAAAAGCAAAAGCTTACTTCACACAAATTAAGTTGGATTTTGTATTTACGTAACATTATTATATTTTGGCGACCTACGTGTCGGCAATCATAATAATGCATACATCTACATTTCGGCAATTGATAAAAATACATCGAAATTTGCTAGAAATAGACAGATGAAACTTATAGGTTATTGTTTTATTTTTAGAACTCGACCTGGTTCGCTACTTATCGACCACTCTGTATATACGGAAATATTTTAAAAGATACTCCATGGGATCTATTATGTCATTAGAACATTTTAGAATAGGTGCAATTCTACAATTTCAGAAGGCTAATGCACGTGTATGTAATTACGTTGGATTTGTGTTTTCATTAGTTTTCTAAAAACTTAATAATTGTACAGGATATTCTGTTTAATATAAAAAAGTTGGCAACATTTCCGATTACACTAGAAACGCAATTGTGCAGCCGATAGCACACATTTAGAAATCAATCTACTTTTTCTAAAGAAACACTATATTCTATCATTTAAAAGTTAATATGGGAAGGAACGATATTCTGAGACCTTCTTATACCTCAAACAATTTTTAACTTGGATTTAGTCTTGGGAAAAGAAAACCATTTTATTCTGTAATCTTCGTTTAATATGCTACCTACTAATGGAACACTTCAGAAAATGCATAGAAACAATAACCAAATAATGCAACGTGAGAAAACACACACTATGCACGGACACGTTTGTGCCTACGTGGCGTCGTCAACGTGGTACCGAGAGTGTTTTTACTCCACCTTATATCGCTGTCTGTTTCACAGTAAATACCGCAACATCCGAAACGACGCCCTCTAGTGTCTGCCGTTTAGAAAGCAGCGACATAAACCGGGTACTGTTCCCAAGCCATTTTTCGAGAAATTCTTGGACTCCGTCAATACCATGAGCAAGCTATTTTAGCATTACACTTTGGTTATTGTTTCTAGGCATTTTCCGATGTGTCTTATTAATATCTCATCGTAAGACTGTGGGAATCGTTTACATGTGTAGTTTCCCAAAGCGCTTCTGCGCACGCCATTTCGTATAAGTAGTCCAAGAACAGCTCGAAGGATGACTTGGGGAACAGTACCCTTTCTAAACGACAAGCATGTCTTTCTTGGCCTTACAGGGCGCCAAGAAATGTCTGGCTAATCGCTTGTTGTGGTATTAACACTGAGACAAACCGCGATGCAAGGTAGAGTAAAAACATTTTCGGAACCACGCTGATAATGCCGGCTCAGCAGAAACATGCGTAGTTAGTTTTTTCTGTATTTGCATTGTTTTGCCGTAAATGATTTCATAAATACCATGAGGATGCTATTTTAGCATCAATAAAAAGCATCATCTATTGTTATCGATGTATCCGACACATAACAGTTAACAATAACGCCCACTGAATGAAGTGCATTATTCATGATATAGCGGTATTAAATTTTTCAATATTCGGTGAAGCTTCTACAAAGCACGCCATGCCAATGTGTAATCTACATATTGTATGTGTGCATTCGATTTAGTTCCCCGTACTGTAATTGTCATGGGTCATTCAACAAAAAAGAAGCACATTCGAACACAACAATGCTTTTAAAGAATTAATGCATTTAATAATAGTTTTGTACTGCAATAGAGCTGTTGGAAAATAAAAGAATAAAGAACGAAAAAGAGTTACTTTGTATATGACGCTCTCGAAACACGAATGTTGCATAAATATATAAACGATTTTCCGAAAATAACAAGCGGAGGTCGATATTATCTGTATATCTATATTTGATGTTTAAACATTGAGATCTTTGTGTTTGTGTGATATGTTAGTTTTGTGTATCCTCATAAGCGATCAATCAATAGTGCAACCTCCATTTCGGAGGAAAATTTTATATTCTTAAACGGATCGAACTTCATTCGTTGTGGAATTGGTTTACATCCGTTAAAAAAGATTTTTTTACTGTTTGTAGGGTAGTTTCCTTCGTGACGGATGGAAGTGCCACAATTATCACTATTAGTATTATTATATGAGTTACATATGTAATTTTAAGCGCTTGGTAATTCTTCCCTGAAATGCTTCGAAGTAATATTTTTCTATTACATTTAAAACACTCGAACATAATTATTACTACTACTTGAAAGGTATGATCAAATTACGGTAAAGGTAATTATCAAAACCGGTTAATTTGTATTTCGAATTTTGTTCTAAATTTCCACTTAACGTTCGCTTAACAATTTAGATTTAATAATAATACATACCTTGCTTTAAATACAACTGAGTTTGAAGTAATTCATCAAATGCTTCTAATGCAACTTTTGAATTTATGGGTACAAAGTTATTGTCTAAAAGAATGTGACGTGCCACGATACTTCGTTCAGATGCGTTAACTGCAAGTAAATGTGGTTGAATAAGTACGGCTGGTAACTCGTCTTTGATCATTGCAGGTATCTAAAAACATACGAATTTTTAGTTACTTCGATATCACTGGAAGAGACATTTCTTATATCATGAAATACAATGAAATCGATTACCGTCTCGGATATATTCCCTTGTTTTAATCCGGTTGCCTTTTGCTATATGTGGGAGAGAATGGATTAATGCAATTATAGCATTTCCGTTATCCCAATCTATAATTATTTTGTTTGTTTCGGATAAAACAGAGGAAACACTTCCCGTTTTCGACTAATGTATTTCCTTTTGGGTGCAAAATTCATCCGAAGCGGATCCTTCGTATTTTTCTCGGTCAAATTGTTTCATTTTCTAGAGTAAATTCGTAGTATTAGTAACTAGTAGTAAGTATTATCATCAGCTAAGCGCTCTTTCGGCAGTTTAAATGGGCAAATTGAAAGAAAAGGAAATTATGAATGATGAATGACGAAAAACTAATCTTAAGACTATGACGTTTACGCGTCCTCCTTTCAAATAACCGAACTTGAATTTTAAATTGCATTTACCATATTACTAACACTGGAATATAGTTTGGAAATATAACACACAGCAAAACACGTTTTCTCTTACACAGAACTCGACCTGAAAAGCCTCGATTCTTTTTTTTTTATTCTCAATTATGGTCACTTTTCATGTCCACAATATTTAATATTCTGACAATTTCCTATAAACGCATTTGTATCACAGAGTATAATATTCTACTAAAGTTGTCAAACAAACTGACATTGTCAGCAACCGCAAATACGAGAAATTAAGGACCGGAATAATATGGAACAAAGAGGAATCATTTTGTCGTTCTCCTGGAGGTATAATACTACAGAAGTGTTTTAAGTAAGCTTGTAGAAGCGAGTGCTTTCGAGTTGTTAACCTTTCTACATTATCTGTTAGATTTTCTAACGTGCTTTGGGGTCACCTGGTATATTTAGCGCTCCATGTAATGAAAGTTTGGTGTTCTCTAATTTGGAAATAGTACCGAAAAAAATTTAATAATTTTCCGAAATTTTCTCTATTTGAGTATGGATTTCGGTATCTGAAACCGGTCGCTGGCTTACTGAAATTGGTTGGGCTTTTTGTGGATGTAAATTTGGGATACAAGGTCTAATAATGTGAAAAAATTTCTCATAATACAGCTTAAAGCCACGTTTCCCATCTCGTGGTATCTGAAGAATGCCCGGAGAAACCTGTTTAAGCTCACGAATGCGTTTTGGAGATTTAATACAAACTTTTTCGTAGAAACTATTAATTGATCTATTTTTGAATAACTGTTTCTAATAAATTTAGCTTTACACACATGCATGGAACAAACAGTTTATGTTTTTCAATGATGTTTTTCACCTGCGGTAAATGAAACTGTAATTGACCTCTTGTTAGCGATCTCCATTCCAATAAAACAGTGTCTAGCCATGTTCTCCATCTACTAATGATGGGTGCAGGTGGGAAGGAATGCCTTTTTTCACATTTGCCTCCATCTTCATTGGTGCTTCTAAAAAACTATTTCTTACCATTCTTACTACGTAAGGCTGCCCTACCTCCATCACAAGACAATACTTTTTCTCGTTATGTGACTCGTTTCGTTGACGCTTACCCAAATATGTATACTAACGGTAAACTTAATTTTTTTATAGAAATCATTACTTTATCCTAAGTTATCGCGACATGTCTGAGTGAGGTAGTTGCACTTGGAATAGGATCACCAAATATCATCTTGTAGTAGTGAAAATGAGATTAAGTAGTCCTGAATCCATTTTTTATTTTATTCTGTCGCGAAGTTTTCGCTTAAACCATTGTAATTGTAAAATCACAATTAGCTGTAACAAGAATTTAGAACTGTCACAACGAAAAAACACGAAAATACAAGTACAATCAATAGAACGGACACTAAAGGCGCTAATTCAAGGCTAAGGAAAGTTGCTTAAATAATAATTTTATTATTGTTTGAATAAACTGTAATGAATTAAATAAACGATATTTCAATGAGTTTGTATCAAAGTGATGGAATAAAATGGGCATATTGTTATTCTCTTTAGTTTTTAATAAGATTAATATATCTGCATTTCTTTTATCGAGTATTAGTTAGATTAAGTTTAATAAAATTTCAAATTACATATTTGTTTTTTTTACAAAATTGTGAAGACTTTTCTTTTCAAAAGTGCAAATATAAATTTCTAGCATATTTACCGACTGCTATATATTTTAAATGGAAAAATGAAAAATATTTGAATTTTCGGAACATGTACACAGTTGTGTCTTCTAAAATTGTTCTATTTGAAGTCTTCGAGCTTGACATACTGACCTCTACACTGTCTCCGATCTATGACCAAATCCTCCCTGTAGAGATTCCTCTTCAGTGAGGAAACAATTTTCGATGTTTAATTTGGTGGTGAAAATCCAATAATAGTACTTAAATTTTTAATACAGAAATTTAAAAAATTGTCGATGTCGAAAAACTTGTTTTTTTCCTCCCGATTATTTTAAAAATTTTCATCCATAGTTTACTATTTCAAATTCAACCAAATTCTACACTTCACTGCTTAAAAACCATTAAAATGCCTCCCGCCTCCATGGTAAACACGTTGAAGTGTACAAGTACATTGAAAATGGACTGGTTACCATGAGAAAAAGCTCCAATTTTAATTACGCCATACGAACAGGAATATACTTGTCCGAATGCGATATAATAGTAGAATTTTGAAATAAAGAAGCATAATTGTGATTTACGTTCGTAATTTTTGTTTCTCGCATCCACAGTTGTTTACTAGAGTCTTTTTTAACAAAATCCCAATCTAGGGGAAATTTAAGGGAAGAAGCCTTCAACACTGCTTCGCCTCGCAATTTTTGCGAAAACATGTGTAACTTCGGAGCAGGCGTAGGCATCATACATTTGCAGTGATGAGGGTACTGATATCACTTACTTATCGTCGCTCGATGCAAGGTCACCTAAAATATGCGCTTCTTTAATAATTACGTTCTAAAACCCAGAGAACAGAAAGACAGGGGCATCACGTCTACATAAGCTGCTCCAGAATCGGAAAAGCGACACTTTGATAGACGTTGCCGGAGCTTTTGCCGCTGAACAAGATTCGTCGTGGCGCTAATGAGAGTGATTTTGAATGCGATATTTTTAACATTACAGTGCACAAAATTTTAGGTTAAGTTTATAGCTTATGAAGTGTTTTCATCATATTTTACCATTTAAGTAGTGATTCATATTCTCTATATATTCAAAAAATGTTATATCCATAACATTTAAACAAATAAGGGTATTATAAATTAAATGTTAACACAATTAAATGTGGATATCATTTCTTGTAGCATCTTCGGAACGTGCATATGTTACATATCTTACAAATACAGGACTTGTTTAGTTTAAAGCCGTCTATTTCAAATGCCCAATTCGAAACGAATAGTTAATATGTATATATGTTTATTCTATTTGATATAGCACAGCTTCGATTCAAGATTTGCCCGCAAAAAAGGCATAATTCAAATTCCCTCATTCGCAATGTAAACAGGCCAGATCTATTTTAGACTAAACATTTTCAAGCACAACAGCAGGCTGTTTATTTAAATTAGACCGAGCGGAATGGCATAACCTCCCCATATTGTCGGATGGCCCGCTGCTATTGTTAAGGACGATGTAGAAATATGAGCAACTTAATTGTTTCGTTTGGAGAATGTAAACAAATTTTGGCTAACGCATGTATTGAAATATTATCTGCGTTGGAAAGATAATTGAAAGATCGTGTTGAACATTATAGTTGGTTATACAGATATAAAGTAGCTACCGTAATTAATTTAGTAATGTAATAACGAAATTAAGTTCAAATTGCATGAATATAATACACTACCAGTGAATGTAGCCATGATATCTTGAATTTTTTTATAAATTAAATTTATTTTTAGTTGTATTGTTACCGTCAACCAATCTTTTAACAATCTCTCTACAGTAACTGTTATTGTTTATGTCTTTAAATAAGCAGCATGCTTAAACTTTTTAACTGGCTTTATTCAGTACGTTGTGCTGTGTGTGGTCCGTGTCTAGATCGTGACGTGCATCTGAGTTTGATTGTGAGCGTGAAAGTACATGTATTGTAATGTCTTGACGTTATGAATTTTGGGAAAATTTTTGAATTTTAGAAAATTCTTAATTTTTCTCTTCAAAAATTGAGGGTCGTGAATTCGAGAATATCCTTAGACACTCTTTCGCCAGATGAAAAGAGACGTGTTAAGACATAGAAATGAAAATAACTTTTTTATCCTTCAAGGTTTAAAAAAAATCCTTTAAGGTTTATATCCTTCTTCGAACACATTTTCTTCAACAATATACTACTGAACACACTTATGAATAAATTTTAAATTTAAATATTTAATCAAAATATTAAACTTGGAGGAAATGCTAAGTACAATGTGCTTGGAGCTAGACATAAAGTCACAAATAAAATTGGCTTTATGGCGTGCATGTAGGTTTGATTGTGTGCCGGTAAGTATATGTATATAACTAACTTTGTTGGTTATCTACATGTCGGTGTTCAAAATATTCACGTATTAAGGAAGTTTGGAGTTTAATATTATTTGGATGCAGTGTATTCTGGAATGTTACGGCAATAACTTGCACAGCGCATTTGGAACCCATTAACTTGAATAAGTAGCTGTTGGTTTATATTATAATGCCACAGTTGCGAATTATAATTCTTTATATTATTTGAGTTGTTTAATATATTTTTTATATCCCATAAGCTATTATTTTACATCGATTGCTGCACACCCGTATATAAGTTCTTTGTCAGTGTGTAGTAAAAATAGACAAATTTAATATCTTAAACACCTTAATTGCTTTTACCAAGTATATAAACTAATAATTTCGTTTGATATACAATGTTTTTATTAGAGTTCTTATTTTATACATTGAATTAAGAAATTTTTTACATATTTATATAAAGGAATTCAATTTATATTATACATTGTATACGTACAATATAATTTTAATGTAGAATTTAAAATGTTTTATTTACATTCACGTTAGATGTATGACCATTGTTGGCCAAATTCAAGGCTTCCACGATCACCGTTAGTACTCCTGTTTTTCAATTAACCTTCATTTGAAAATGTAATCTATAGTTTAATGCTGTATTGCGACACTGTCACAAGTAACATCTTTTTTATGTAGACGTGAGAGAGTCATCAACAAAAGGAGTATTCGAACTACTGATTGACTGAAATTGGTAGTTTTTTCTAATCTTTGTAAGGCATTGTTTTTGTACATGTAAACTTATTTATTTCGAAGCAAACGACATGATGTGTACGATTTGATTCTAAGAAATGAAAGAAAAAGTAGATAAAATTCATAGCAAAATGCAAGATGGATTAAAGAGAATAGCAAGTAAGCCTACTACTTACAACATTGATGATATGATGTTATTAAGGAAATACTGGATCAGCGATTTTAAAAATAAAAGAGAAAACAAGCCCCTTCCTATTTATGGGGAACCATTCATTATAAATTATATATCCACATGCAAATATAATACGAGACATTTTTTAAATTCTTTTAATACATTAACACATTTTCAACTGAGAAATACAGATAACCTCTAACCGTATTATCCGAATGCGATCACCTAGATAAGATTCGAACCAAGATAAAAACTGTCCCGTAATCTCATAACCGCTTAACGCCCAAGTAGCAAGTGATGATCGACTTGATCAAAGGCTTTGCTAAAATCAGCGAAAATACAATCGACTTGAAACCCGTTCTTCGCCAATTCAGAAAAAAGTGATAGTAAACTGAAAGATTGGCGCTTCTTCCGCAAATAAAACTATGCCATGCGGCAAAAGTGGATATCATTATATGTGTAACAATTGATTGTTACACATATAATTATATAATATAACCAGCACTTTGCCTAAAACGAGAAAAGCGCATATTGGGCGATAATTGCAAATATCTGTCCGATAGTTCAACTTATATGAGAGAGTCCGAAAGTTTTAAGTTTTAACATGAAGATGATTCAAAAATATTACTGTTTTTCCCTATTTTTCTTGTATTTTAATGACCGTTTAGTATCTCGAGAGAACTAATTAGGACAGATACCGTTGCATACATAGTACTCAGATATAAACATGTCATGAATATCCCACAAAATAGCTACGCTCCATTCAATCGAATAAATTAAATAGATTGCAAAACTACCTTCTATGAAATATCTTACAATCTGAACTTATGCGAAAAGATAGAGGTAGTCTAAAGGAATGCGCCATCCACTTAAGAAAATAGGAAAGTCCGATCTGTAAGCCTTGGTCGTGGGACCTAAGGTCTGTTCTGCAAATAATAGCTGTAGGCAACGTTGCAAGAATGAGATGAAGCGATTCATCCGACAAATAAGGCAGTCAAACAGTATGATGTCGTTTATTTCTAAATTAATATAAAGCTTAAACAAAAAAAATGCTTCGAAAGAGAAATAAAGAACCTACGTTGATTACGTTAGTGAATAACCGCGGTTTAACTTAGTCACATTAAAACAATAAAAAAGAGAATAAACCTTGTTCTCTCACGGTTACTTAAACGTATGTAGGTAGATATCCAAAAGTTAAGAGCTATAGTAAGTTTGCATTGAAATCAGTATTCCACAAACAAAATAAAAGATAAAGTCTAATTATAAATTATGAATATAACGGAAGGAGAATTTAAAATTCTTTAAACGTCCTTCTTCAGTTAAAAGGTAAGCGATATACATACTAGATTTACCTAGCCACATAGTTATAAAGTTTCTCCCGACAAAATTTTATTGGTTTACACATGACTTACATTCTATGGTTGTCAGATTTATTTAAAGTCAAATTTAGTGATCAGGTAATCTGATGTGTGGAGAATTATACAGGTACAAACACAATAAAAAAAGGTATGGATTTTTTTATATATAAAATTCAAAACTCTATAAACTTAATGGCTAAATAATTCAATAGCAATACAGAACGTATCTCGGTGCTGTGTCTAAGCGTTTGTCTTAGAATGTAAATAATAAAGAAATGAACGAAAGCTCGCGCTATGTTAACCGGAGTTTCAAAGCTTATCTCACAAATGATTCCCAAAATCTAAGAATAGAGAAAAGGATAAACTTAATAGACGTCGGAGCTTGCGAGACAGTCGGTTGATTTCGATAAAATCTGTAGCTACACGTATTTTCTTGATCTCGATGGTTACCACTACAGAAAATACCGAGACGCTGATTTCCCAGGATGTGAATAGGATAAAAGTTCTCTGAACTCGGTAGCCGGTTTCGTAAAAAGTCTCCTGAAAAATTAAACGCACATAAATCGTACAGCTTTTACGTCGTAGAGCTACATAAATTTAGTTATTAAGAATCCGAAGAAATTAACGTCCAAAAGGTACAAAGCACAAAATTCAACATAGGGTAGAATTAAGACGAGCAACTATCAAACGGAAAAAGAACACGAGTCCAAGAATGTTGCAGAACAACTTTGTCTTTAAACCACCAGAAACCCGAAACCCAACGAAATTCAAAGAAACAACAAGCGATACTCAGGGTGGCCTCTAATAACAAAAGTGGAAAATTGAAAATTTAGATACAAAAAAGCTTCACAAAAAGTACAACCTGCATTAAAAGATGCTACACTTTCAGGTTTTTGAAAGGGGAGAGAAAGTGGCGAGAAAACTATCTAATTTACCAGCAGCAAAAGAAATCTAATCTGTGGAGTTCCCACACAGAAAGAAAAACACTTCACAGGGCTAAGCGTCGAAGTTCGGAACACCAAGCAGTAAAGCGTACGTCGTCTCCAAAACTCAGTTTCCAAGAAAACTGCATTCTAGTAAGCCGCAAAGCTTTCCTAAACATACAAATTATATTTACTACATAGAGAAAACTTCGTACATACACTCAACTCGTATCAAACCATAATGGAAAAGAGCTTCAAAAATTAAGAATCCTGAAGTTAAAGAATAAAACAGTTTTTGTGATAATGCATCACTCAAGTTGACCAATCAAAGAAGTTATTATAAGTACCCAGGATGATACCCAGGGCGTTTACAGGAAGTTTACTACTGTTTTTAAAATATTTCTTGAAAGGTAAAGAAGAATAATTGCAAAAATATCCTGTGAAAAATTTTCCACTAATTATCGCAACCGAGAATATGACAAAATAGTTGCAAAGTCCGTAAAATAGCAAGTTTACGTAAATATTGGCAACAGTGTGCGATATAGGTTGCCTAACTGCGGAAGTAATCCCAAAGGCTGCAAGTGCGTCGGATAAGAAACGATAGCTATCTGCCCGGAGAAAATACGAGACAATAGTGCAATATAGGTGCGCAACAAAGAATATAACAAATCTTGTTGAATGCATCTACAGACGAAAATAATTACAAAGATATAAAATTGCAAATTGAACTAAGATATCTCGAACAATGGGGCACCCATGTGCTCCATATTGCCTAACTATAGGCAAGATTTATTCGAAAGGTACAGAGGGATGACAAAATAGCAAAATGAAGCCGGAGTCAGAGAGATTCGTCCGCACGGTAAATCGGAAGTAATTCTCTGTACCACACAAGTTTAATTAATTAATCCGAGACAGTTGTTACGACGATGCATCGATCCTCGTTTTCAACCGTATGACCGAATAGTTTGAGAAGAAAACTCAAATTCTAACATGCCAACCCCTACTCTCGAGAAAAATACTATTTACAAATACCTACTTTTGCCTTCGAAAAGGAAGATTCACAAATTTCCTACCACTGGTTTCTGCCGAGATTAAGGTTGTGGAACTTCCCTAGATTGGCTAATTTAGTAATTAGGGACAACAAACGCTGGAAATAGACATCTATAAAAGGTAAACAAACATTGATAGATACATTATGCCCGATTCTAACCACTGTAGACAATACGAAATGGCCGCGATTAGTTTTCTAATTAGTAAATTAGTAAAATTCCCTTTAAGTATAAGTAGGTACAATAAAGAACTTAAACTCATAAAAAATGTAGCTATTTACAATGGTTACTTTTCTATAGATGTCGCTCGCATACTTAACAAAGTCCAAAATAGGCGTTATGTGAGAAATTCCACGGCCTTACTCTTAGCATTAGTGGTAAGAAATTTACGAAACTACCTTTCCACAGCATATCAAATGGTATTAGTAAAGAATTTAGGGCTCAAGATACAAACATATGTTTCAGTTCGTGAAATACGCTTAAAAACCTTCTTGGCAATCCGATAGATAAACGCGAAGGAAAGGGCGGGGAATTTATAAAATTACATGTAGTGACTGTGACAAAGCCTATATTAGTCAAACGAAAAATGCGATAGGCACTAGGTTCAAGGAACACATTAGGTCTTAAGGGTACGGTAGAATAGAGTCGTCAATTGTAACGCAGTACATAGACAAAAATCAGAAAGCCTAAAATTAACTAAGAACGTAACTTCACCGCAGAAATTAGACGATTACGAAACTATTTACATAAAAAGCTACGCAAATTTGATGAAATAGGGGAAACGGTCTGTTGTCATTCTCAGTTCTGTTTTATTTGTCTGATTTATTCGGGAAGAGCATACGCATGTTTCGTACTACAATGACAAGAGGCCGTTGCGTCTATCTTTCGGTATTTTTCGCATGTATTAGTTTTAGGGTGTGCAGGCGGTAAAAGTAGATACTTGCAAATAATATTGTTTCCCGAGAATAGGGATAGAGCAGACATGTTAGAATTAGAGTTTTTTCTGGCATCTTTCGGTCATACGGTTGAAAATGTAGAACGACGTATCCTCGAAACAGCTGTCCCGGATTAATTAATTAAAGTTGTGTGGTGCGGAGTGTACCGATACTGCAGTGTTGTTTGCTATACTATCCACAGTGCTTGCTATCATTATTGAGGGATTTAACCCTTCACACATAGGGGTTTGCCTTCGTGGCTGAAAGCAATGGAGCAATTTCGAGCCAAACAGCTACATCTAACGTAATGTAAACTGAATATTCGAACGTGAGCATAAAGAAAAGGATACGACAACACGCCGTTGTTTTAACGGATATATAAACTCACTATTTCTCGCACAAGTAAATCATTGAACACAACGAACATTAACGGTATAGCCTGTAGCCAATGAGATAGACTACGCGACAGTAATCTATAAACTATAGTTAAATCAATTTAAAATGTACTACTCATCAACATGGGAAAAACAAAACACAAGGAATACGGGTGTATATAAAATAAGGTATTTGACAATTATGACATTCTTACGAAGGAATAGGACATTACGTATTGCTTTAAATAATTTGTAGAAGTCTTCAGATGCACCAATTATTACTTATTTTAGGAAACTTGTTTTCTTGATTCTAACGGCTCTTCATTGAATTTATTAGAGATGTTATAACAAAAGACTATTAAACGTTTCCACACATTCTTTTGGCTATTTTGTGTTACACAATTATTTTTATTAGGTTTTATAACACCTAAATTACTTATGTCTCATATTAGCATTAAAAAATTTTCTTTAAAGCATTTATACATTGTACAAGTTTCGAAATTCAACTTTTGTTGTCGAAAGGCGAGTAAACTCCTTATTACTTACTTGAAGCTCCGCATTATCAAAAAACATATTCTCACGGATAGAATACTACATAAACCATTAACAACCTCTGCTTATTTTCGCCAGTGTCTAGGTTCGTCTCATCATAACTCTCTTTTATGCATAACGCGTATATCGTTTAAAAATTATTTAAAAAGGCTTGCTCTTGCTTACGACTTCTTTCTTCTTTTATAATACACACTTATATAATGCAACATACTTTTAGATCTAGAACACCAATTATAAATGTTTGACCATGCATTTTTATTTCAATTCTAAATACTCATGATCTGAATTAATAAGTTTCAACTATGGTAAATTCAATTTTTGCCTCTGAATAGATTCTATGTAGGTGGTGGAGAAATTTCCATAAGAAAGGCGAATATTGTTTCTAGATTGAAATTTATCGTTTGAATTTGGGGCACTTCTGCGCTTTATATTTAAATATGTATGTGTAGGTATGCATTCAGCCTTTTGAATTATTCTCTTCCTTTGTTCTGTCGGGTTACATTGAAATGGTAATATCGATAACGCAGATGACTTTTACCTAAGTTACTCAATGTTATTGATTTTTATGGTTATGGTTATGGATGATTTAAAAGAAGCAATTTTTAGACAATCAAAGAAAACCATTTGGTAATTATTTCACAAATTTTACTAGTACTTGATGTACATTTCGCCTCGTGGGATCAACAGCAGATTAGACACCAATCTCACAATATCTTCTAGATTTTCAACAACTGATACTTATAACTTGTATAAACAATTTAGTTTTCGGTTGTATCTTGTATCTAAAAAGTAAGAATTAAACGAAGTGATGGTTTGTTCTTGGTAAATTATTTCTTACACAATTAAAATAAAAGCACTTGATAATGATTTAATGTTCTAAATTGATCAATTTCTTCATGAACATAATCCCTTAAGCTGCTAAAGGTTCCTTTAAATTAAGCTTTAAGGTCAGTACTTCTAACTTAGGGGCCTGTTTTCTTTATGTATTTCATCCGTACGATTAATTTGTTCCACAAGATACAGAAACATTTCTAATGTAGCTTTATTAATTAGCATCTCTACATTTACGAAAACTTCCTTCGCAGAATAGCGCTCCTTGATTTATTGTCTTAATACGAAACTACTAGTTGCTAACATACTAACTACAGCCATATAAACCCATTTTGTAATTAATTAAAAGCCATCGAAAAAACAAACTAGATTTATAACAAGGCATAATTTTGCATTCGGTCAGTCTGATAAGCTCAAAATTGCTCGATATAGAGTCAAGTTACAGCCAATGCCTTCGTAACTATATACAAGTGTCTTCAGAGAAGCTGTGTGGATCGGTATCCACTGAAAAATTCTGAAAATTTGGAAGTAGGTATATTAAACCTAACATGTACTACTGAACTAAAATATTTTACCGGGAGTAGCTATCAATCTTGTTAGTTTACGGATATGCATTGATATATCCTATATAATGATTTCTTTAGTATTTCCAATGTATTAGGACACATTTCACCGAAGGTGAAAGAACCCAATGAGGCTTTGAATTAATAATATTTAACTTAAACTCAGTGGCAACGTTTTAAAAAATATTGAATGTGTTAGATCTCATTTTGCCAATTTTTTAACAATTACTTAAATTAATCCTTATCCGACGGCTAATTGTGAATTTACTTTGTTTATAATATTTTTCAATTTATACAATTTTGTCCTGGTCAGGTTTCTATTTGGTCTATTTGGACAAATAAAACCAAATGATGACAAAATTCATTATGTATGAATGTTGTACCTGCTCCAATTTTTCAGTAAAAAGTTCCATATTAACTTGAAACTTTTTAAATTTTATAGAGAAATTTTGAAATAGATCTTGTTGTCCAAACGTTTTTTCCATCTCTTTGTAGTTTTCAATTCAGATCCACAGTTTCCTATCTGATTTAAATAACATATTTTTGCTGTTTTCAAAATCTACCAAAAATACCTTTAGCTCCTTTGGAGACGATTATGGTGAAATTGACAGAATGGTTACAATGAATAACATTATAATCTACTGAATACTTATGAGTGGCTATATGTTTATCCATATGTGCAATTTTGAAATTAAGAAATATTTTGTTGTTGTAGACTTCCGCGGGCTTCGTTTAAAAAATTTAGGTTTGCAAGTTGCAACCGCGTCGTCGAATTTCATTCTCCCACAGGGCTAGGCGCTAGCCCTTTGGCCTCCTATTTTTCATTTGCGGCACAGTTTTACTATTGAGGTGTTTTCATTAATATGTCATCCTATGTCATGCGCTTCCACTAAGAGGGTCACTAGTTGGTACTCCCTGGCTCGCTCCCAGGTCGTCTCCGCTGTCCCCTTCAAGAAGTCTTGCAGTTTAGGAAGTCATAGGTCCTCGCGCAGCTATTGATCAACTGAAACAGAACCATGAGGGTGATGACAAGGGCGTCATGGTAGGTCCGCATGACGCCCTTGTCATCATCCTCATGGTTCTGTTTTGCATGACTTCCAGTCATCGTAAATGTAAACCCGTTGCCGTCGACAAGGATAGGGGTGCGTAGGCCAGAATGGGCCTCAGAGTGGAGGTATACGTCACCAGCTCACGTTTCAAGTTGAGAGAGCTGTCCCCGCGTATCAGGGGTAACAGCTTTCTCCTGCCTACTGCGTATCTAGATTTAATGTGCGAAAAGTGCGTTTTCTATGTCAGGCGTTTATCAGTTATGAGGCCAAAGTGTTTTGCTTGTTGCAAGTGGCAATCTAGTTCTTCCGATTGTTGTTATTTGCGGCAGGACTTGCTTTATAGATATACCTGACAGCTGTACACTTCTCTTCGTTTATCTTCAGCCTCCACTTATTTGCCCAATCCAGTAACCCGTCGGTAGCGGTCTGCAGCCTTGCTATCAGGAGTTTCTCACTTCTGCAGGTGAATGCACTATGGCGTCGTTTGTGTATATATCCAATTTAGTCGGGGTCCTCGGTATGTTATGCGTGAAAAGTATGAAAAGCTCCGGTCCCAATATGGAACTCAGTGACACGTCTACCTCCATCATGCACATCCGCGACTTCTTGCCGCCGTCCCTCACCCAGAAGCGCCTGTCCGCTATCAGCTTCAAGTTGCTGTTGAGGGCCTCACTTCCGGATTTTTTTCACCCATATAAGCATATTCGGTAAGTTGTTTACTATATTATGTTTGCGTTTTCATAAATTCTCTTATGGTTTTTTGTTCTAAATAATGCGCACGTTTGTTTCGGTTAACCCAGCGCAGTGACGTTACTGCTAGGCAATCGACTTGTTGCGCTCTACTTATGTCTGTTCTTTCCCGATCTACTATTATGTTTTGTTGGTTGCCTACTCTATGGTATCGTTTTCCGGGTCATGCCCGCATAGCACACAACATGTGTTCGTTGCTAAAATTATTATCTTGGTTAAACCTAATTTGCTAAAAGATGGAAGTACATATGATGTTCTTTATTTTCCTTATCACTGATATCGAACAACTTTAATTATAAGTAACTATTAATTAAGTATATGTCTCTGTTGTTGTATTTATAGCAAATTCGGTATTCTCCAATAAACAGATTTTATATACTACAGAATAAAATCTGCAAAGCAGCTAAATGACTAAAATCGTAAGATGCTTACTTAACACAACAGTTATTAGATAGTATATTGCCTGCTTGTGACCTATATGAGTCGTTCTTTTCGCCATTATATGGGAAGATCTTGGGGAAGACGACAACCTATTCATTATTAACAGGTTCTCCTAAAGAAAACCTTAAAGACACCACTTTCTTCAAAAAGGTAATGTGTTATACACCAACTTTCGATCAAAAATTATTCTATTGAAAAGTTGGTTATAAGATTATGTGGAGAAAAGCAAGCACTACTGGCTGTACTACTGTCTCGATATGAGTTAGACTGCAGGTATTATTTGTAACTTTCGCTTGACAAGATCTTATATATCGTCCCACCTATCACAAATGCCATAGTAGATGTTGCACAGTGTTAAATTTGTCTGATCTATGTGATATTAACTCGAAAAATTTATTCAATTAGTTTTGTCCTTTTTTAGAAAACATCGCTAACAGATACAAATAATTTTCTTATAGGGACTGAAATCGGAACTAACTCGAGACCCTGCTTTGTTCATTTGCCACCTGAATTTCCAGCTATGCCCTTTTCAAGTGTCAAACATCCTTTGCGATTGTCCAATGTTTACAACAGATATTTTGATTGACTAAATGGTTGGATTATTTGTCATTAAGACTCACATGATAAATTTCAAATATATGCATACACAAAAAAGAACAAAGGGAAGGTAAAAAACTGAACCAGTGATATTCAAAAGCATTTTAGCGGATATGTACAAAATAATATAAATGTGCATATACATACATATAAAATAAGTAAATAAATAAGTACGTATAGCAAAATAAAAATAGATTCTCGATTATTTTAATGTTAGAAATGGATAAGAACGTCTCATTATTCAATTGTAACAATATATGCGAGGAGAACCCTAAACATTTCTGGAAAAAGAAAAACAGATATTTTATCGAAAAGAAACTTTGTTTCTCAAAATATTCGCCTTTAAGTTTTAAACATTTTTGCATTCGAAGAAACCAGTTGTAAATTTTTATTTTAATCTGATGTGGGTATCTCCGAAACATGTCTTTTAAATCCTTCATTGCCCTCTTTAGGTGTCGAAAATTGCTCATCACGTAATTTGTTTTTGACAAAAGGGAACAAAAAAAGGACAAACAGGAAGAAGTCATTGGGTGACAAGTCAGGCGAATACGGACAATGATCCATTCATTCAATGTTATTCTCCTTTAAATAATCGACTGTTCGATGTGCTGTGCAAGAGCTGGCGTTGTGGTAGTGAAGGATGATGCGCCGTTGTCTGCTGTTTTTTTCTGATTTCATATAAGACTTGAGACAAACAACTGTTTTTTGATCCTCAAGAGTAACGGTAGCAATAGGCTCAGTTTCGCGGAAGAATATTTTTTTTGAGGCACGAACTTTTGTTGGTTTTGGTTCACTTTGGAACACCCAAACAGTGGATCGTTATTTTGTTTCTAGTACGCATGGATATATCCAGGTTTCGTTACCTCTTACAATACTGTATATATTGGCAAAAGCACCGCGATTGAATTTTTGAAGCATTTTCTTGCACCAACTCACCATTTTTTGAGCTTTGGTTATTTTGTGTGGAATCCAACGACTGCAGTTTCTTCACTACTAAATGCGCATGTAAAATCGTTTATATTTGACTTTTGCCAATGCCCAAGGATACCCCTAGCTCTCGATATGTCACGGCATTGAGGTTTGCCGGAGCAACCGCAGTTGATGGACGACTTTCGACCGAAATTCGTCACTGACACTAGTACGTCCACGCTTAAATTCCGCAAATTAGTTATAAAGTTTGGCTTTGGATGGTGCTTCATTACCAAAAGCAGAATTAAGTTGATCGATGTATTGTTGTTAAATTGATCTCTTTGAAACACTATCAATACTAAACTACGCAGTCGATAGTTTTTCTGTCAATGGTGTTTGTCATACTAAATGTCAAAGTTTAAGGTATAAATACACAGATAAAAATTTCTCGGAGTAAACGGGGACGGTGGCAATAATGTAATGATACACCGCAGTTTAGCTAGGTCGTCACCTATTTTATGTTAAAGTATCACAATTGTGATGAAAAGTAACTAACTAGCAAGTAGTTGCTTTTTTTCATATCCCAAACGGTGAGTTTTAAAATGATTTTGACATCGCTAAGGATATAATTTTGTATCTATCGATAGTTAATATTTTATACTTTGTGTAGTCTGTAACATCGGATTTTCTTATTTACATGTCTCATTGTTTGGATTCTTGCCGTATTTAGTATATTTACTTATTCTTACTGTTGCATGTCATATTACTCACATATCTAAAATACATGCAATTTGAATAACGTTAATAATATTCTTTGTTGGCTATACCATACACTGTTATTCAAATTAAATTTGCTTTCTATTAAATGCGTCCTTATATACGGAATGTAAAAGGAAGAGCGTTCTACATATGTGAACTCACCCGTCATATAACCGGTTTTCCAGTTATTTTTTTTTGCAGCGTGATATCGGTCGCTAGCGTCTGCCATAATTGTCACAATTTTTTTGTTTATTTGAGTTACTGCAAAATCACTCACACTGTTTAGCTGATCAATTTTATATTGCTTTGTGAAAACAAAATATCTGTACTTACATTATTTTTGCATATATTTGCATTGCAATTAATATATTTTTCTCCTGTTTGATTTGATTAATTCACTCCATGTTAGTATTTTGCTTATGTGCAATGTCGCTTACTAGTTTTTGATTTTTTTTAATGATAGATTCATTTCCACTTCAATTTCACTTTCAATTTTAAATTCATTTAACTACTTACATTTTAAATATTATTGTTTTGCTTAAATTGTAGTTTCAATTGTTTATGAATCTGATCACCCATTTTCTGGAAATCTTATTTTAAATAAACTTACAACCTCATTAACTTTTTTATTTTAAATAAGGATTAACCTTAGCACTTGAACAGGGATCCAAGCTGATTTTCAGTCAGCTGATACTAACTTAGGCAAAGCCCATCATAATCAACCTACCAGATCACCATTTTCTTATTATAAATCAAATGTTATCAATATTCAATCATCTGTTATTATGTTTTTGTTGTTTATATTTTATTTACTGTTAATATACTTTGGTTTGAAAGTGCTCACCTTTTTTTATTTTTTATCGAGCTCCTAGCTTCTGTATTTTTATTTCTTAGATTAGATAATTTTATCACTGAGCAGTGTCCAGAGCTATCTGCCATTTTGGTTTAGACATAACATGGTTTTTGAGGAAGATCGATAAAAAGCCGATTCTATGTTATTGTTGCATCTGGTTTCACCTGTCCTTGCCCAACTGCAATCTTCGTTACGATCCTGCGCTGCGTTAGAGTACCTGTTGTTCGTCTACCTTTTTCACAAACTTTTACCAACCACAAGATCATCGCCTTCACGTAGGCCTACAACACGTTCACTTTCAAATTCGCATACTCGTTGTTTTCTTTGTCGACGACATAGCACTTTTACACAAGAAACTAAGAACATTATATCTTCTCGGATCTCATTTTCACGAAGCGATAGTACCAGAGCTCAGATAAACAATACCATACCGCTGCAATAGTTTTCCAATAATCCCGATACAATTTGCACAAGAATCAATTGGAAATAGAAATGCAATTGCTTTTTGTGGTTTTACCAATTTAATCTAGAAAAGAAGTCGTGTCAGTATTTAGTGCTAGCATGGTATCAATGGGAATTTCAATGATATTAGTTCACGAATACTGAATATATAATTAAATGAATTGTTAAAGATACTATGTCATTTTAGAAAAAATTTGTAAACCTACTTTGACTATTACAATCGTGGGCATAAGTTGTTAAAATTTTCAATAACGTACGATGCAATAGGTTTTAAAGTTGACAGCAGAGAGCACTAAAATCGACGGACTTTTATGGAGCGAGTCGGTTCTTCTATATACCCACAGAAATAGAGGCAAAATTGAATTGTCTTAAGCTTTCTGATTTCTCTTTGCCGCTGGTCACACATTATATCTTTCTCCGCTGAATGTCCGAAAAAGCGTCTACATGTGTATAAACACCGAAAAATAACGGATAAATCGAATTTAGTTCTATAAACTTTCCTCATATAACAAATCATTCGACTTGCCCATTGTTGCGATGATTTTGTCCGAAAGTTCCTCCCGTTCTTTATATCGTTGATAATTTAATATTTTTCTGCCAGTGCTCGCAAAGATGTAACATCGAAAGATTTCTCAAGTAAGTTTATACATTTAGCGAAAGACGTTATAGGGTTGCAGAGTAGAATACATGGAGCTACATATTCTTTTATATTGTGTAACGAAATAAAGTAGAGTCTCTGAAATATAACATAAAATGTAAACTAAGAGAAAATCGATGATCATATGATCTAGGGGTTAGTTACTTGGTGTTATCCAATATGTATTCTATACTTACCCAAACTAACGATTTAGTATAGCAGCACTACCTAATCTGAAACGATTTTTGCGTGTATCTTTAAACTTTAACTATAAAAATCTGTTTTATTTTTAACATTGCTGAACTGAAGGAATTAATGAATTAAACATATGCAGTTCGGGATGTGCCGAACCCACAGTCCTCGGTCTTTCTAAGAAAATGTTATTTCCATATCCTGCAAATTCAAAAAAACTCACAATTAAATCAATATCATCGACTGAATCAGAGTGTGATACAGTTTCGTTTTGTTGTTGGTTCATGACATTTCTAGTGACGTCACATGCTGCGATCGGTCATGGTTCCATATCGAAACAGCCGCCAGTTTAGTTTTTATTCTATGCTTTTATGTGATGTTACATTAGCGTGTCTTTTTCTGCAGTTTCTTTTTTTCTTAAGTTGCGAAGTTTTTAGGACCATTTATCTATTAGGTGAGTTGTTTGAGTTATATGGAATTGATTTGTTAAAAATGTGGCGTATTTTACGAATTTTTAGAGAGTTAGAAGTGATATCTTACTTAACGTTTGTGAGCGCACCTGACAAGAGTTGATAATTACACAAATATTTACTATTTCACGGTATTTCAGATATTTATTATGCCTGTATCTATAATAAAATTAACTTTCTGTCCGTTTAGTAAAATAGTTGTTGTAGGTACGTTGTACCAATAGGTTCATCTGAACTGACTTCATCACTTGATTTGATGTTCAAATTTACATGGTGGATATTATGGTTTCGATTCGGAGTATGTGTTTGTGTATTCGTGTTTGAAGTACCTGGTTGTTGAGGAGTTTGTTCCTGTCGTTACTTGGCTGTGCAGACTTTTGCAAAATGTCCGTGTTTGTGACACGACATGATTATTTGCCGTTGTTATGCCAGTTGTTACCACAATCTTTGCACTTTTTTTGTTTTCGTTATATCTTTTGTTACTGGCTTTTGTTTGTTGTGTAGGTCTTCTTTTAATTTTTGTTACTATTTCATTCTGATTTTTCATTTGTTCAGATTGTTTTTTTATGACTTCATATGCTTTTCCTTGCGATAATAAACTGTGCTAGAGAAGGATTTTCTGCAAGAGCATACTTACGTAACTTCGTAGTTGTAGTGATGATTTGAAATTTTATTTCTCTATTTTTTTGAGAAAATTCACAATTGTTGCTAAGTTTTAACAATCGAGCATAGTATTCATCTATTGTTTCTTTTTCTAGCTGTTTAGCTTGACGGAAATTATAAATTTCAAATTAAGTGTTTATTTTAGGAACAAAATAATTGTTTCTTATTTAGCCTTTTCATATTTGGATAGATCACATTGGGAAGTTGTAGGAGGATCAGGAAGAGAGCAGTATATGCCAAATGTTTCGTCACCTATATAATGGTGTAGCATTGCTTCCATCCTGTTGTTGAATCGCTTTATTCTTTTGCCATCTAAACCACAATTTTTCTTCGTTAAACGCGATAAGCTGACAGCATGGTCAGCGAAACGTCAAGTAAAATATTAACTACGCGACATCACCCGAAAGACATTTCTACTATGGTAAGCTTATTTTTGTTTGTATAATGTTCTCGGGTTCACTTACACTTATTTCTCAGTGTTTTCTCGTCGCCAGATGTAGCATTTATGATACGGACTTTGTTGTATTTAAAAACATTTATTGACAACTAAAGAAATACAGGTACATTTTAAACTTTACTCTGTTGAGATTCTGTCAACTAACTTTTTTTTTAGTAGTAACTTTTTTATTTTACAGTTTAGTATCAACTAACATATATCTCATTGATTATCTATCAGAACGACAAAATCTTCACCGATTGGATTAGTTGTATCCGAATCTACAGAAGCTGAAGCTGTCCGCTTCATAGGAAACGAGGTACTAGAATCTTGTATACACTGTTGGAACGTGTTGCCATTAGTAACTTCGCAATTGATATTATTACATTCAAAAACTTCGAAAGTTAGCTATGAACGTCCGTCACAGATTTAGCGTTCGATAGTGTATTAGTAAGCTTCCTGGTATATCCCACATTTAATAGCATAGTATTTTATAACGTATAAGAAATTGTCACGTGAACAGTTTAGGAAAACAATAATAAAAAACAAATCAATTGATGATGAAATTGTTGGGATTGAATTTGCCAACCCAACTGTATCTCTTCAGGAAGCAATAATATTAGGAATCTCGCGAATGTCCAATGAAAGAGTGTTAAAATAACATAAATGGAGACCTTTTCATACCAGCAAGTACAAAACTTGTACCCACAGAATTTTCTTTTATTTTGCGAATTTTTCACATCTTGTTAGGAAGGCGAAAACTTTACGACAAAAATATATGGGCAGATGGAGCAAAATTTCCGAAATAAACGCAACAGTCGCTTTTGGGCCGCCAAAAGTTCTCATAAAATTAGATAGAGGAAATTTTAAAAAAGTTGGCAATCCAATGTATTTTGCGTAATTAACGCTAATTTTTACCTACACTTTTATAATGAAAATATAAATGGTGATAGGTATTTAGATATGTTAGGCAATATTGTCGAAAGGAAATTTAGTACATTACAAGTTATTTAGTCTGCTGGCGCTTGATATGAAACGAATGGTGCACTGCCTCATAACCTAACAAATATCCACATATCTTTGGAGAGACTATTTGAGGGAAATGACGGTCCATAGTGTGGCCTTCACATTCCCTAGAGTCGACGCCTGTGGATTTTTCTGATCTGGGGCTACGTTAAAAATAAGGTTTATGGTACTCCAATGATAACTGTTAAAGAAGCCAAAAAAGGAATATGAGTAACACTGAACACTCTGATAGAAGCGCAAATACGAAATGTCACTAGCAGTCAAGTACTAAAACGAATTAATAAGTTTTAGAAGTAAAGGGTGCTAATTTTGAACATGTATTAAAATAGTTGGCTGTTAATCTTTTAGTACATTCAATATACATTTGTTGACTCTTTTCAATAACAGACACGTCAGCGCTGGGAGAACCATATTTCGAAACAACTTCGTGGACATTCTTTTTTTATTTCTCAAATAAATTCTTACAGTAATTTTAACTACGAGACTACAAAAGGTAGTTCTCGGTGTATAATAATATTTGAATTTACTACGTCACGTTTGCTAAACATTTGACGTATTGATGGTTTTATTAGTGAATTTACTTGCATTTTTGAAGAATTCACTTCTTTTCAAAAGAATCTCATTACTGTGTAATAGATAAACGAAAATTTATTTCTTCAAAACGAATTACTCAATTTCTCATAAAAATGTACGGCGAATCGATCTTGGAATAGATTATGTTCCAAGACATAGCCTCGTTTGTGTCTCATGTACATTATGTATTAACAATAAATACAAAACACAATCCTAGAATTCTTGCAGCGAGATCTGGTGGAAAATCGCTGGACGAACATGGTACATTGGCTCCGGGAAAATTACACCGACTCACTTACATTTTCCGAATTGAATCAGAGGTGGCGCTAGTACACCGTATGAAAATATGACGTCAAATTGACACGCTGTCGCAAATTAGAAGAACATGGAAAACTTGGAAATATAAAATAAAATTGCTTCAGTATTATTTTTGTTTAATTTTGAGATCGATGATTGGTCTCCTTGAGGAAAAGGATATTTTTTATATACTAAGAGATTTTTCCAAAGTATTTGTACGATTCCTTTTTCATTTGGTGTAATGTTCCTTTTTAACTTTTAAAAATGTTAAAAGATTGAAAATCTATTGTTCAAATCGAGTTCGGATTTTTGAATTTCTTATAAATAAACATCGTAGTAATTTATTAAAATTTCCAATGAAAAAGGGAAATATGCAAAATGTAAATATCGATTCGATACTGCGTTGCCTTGCCTCTCTCGTCGTGACGAGACCTCTATATTGCGTTTCTCTCGTGGAGTGTACATCCAGCTGATCGATTTTCACATAGAGTCGAGGTGGTGGGAAGCAGAGCTTACAGTATCGGGTCCTTCATATCTAATACACTTTTGTTATTGTAGTACATTTTTAATACAGAATCATCTTGTGCAAAGAGAAAACGCTTTCCAATTTTCCAACGACAATATCCGAACCGTGCATCAATTGTGGTCTACGACAAGCTTTAGTATCTTAACTTGGTGAACGTTTTACAGTAAGTAACTTCTGAATTTCTTCCTAGTAATTTAGTTTAGACCATAGCATAGAATCGAATCGAAATATTTGAATTGAAATTTTTCCATGAAAATTTTGTGCTTTTTCTAACTACCAGCTTGTGAAACAGTTACATCATCGCCAACTACATATTTAACCTTCTTTCCATGTTAAAATATTTCACCAATGTCATTCATATGCCATAATGCCATTCATGCCGTGAAAAAGCTCTTAGATTAACTTTTGCAAGAAAGGCGAATTCACCTTCTTTATATATACACGGTGAGCTCTAGCAATTTCCAAAATAACTCTAGGCTAATGAATCCACACTTTCGACTGATCTGATAAAATGACGGCGAAAAAAACAGGTCCGTAATGTGTGTACTCGGGATACCGTACAGATATGCTTTTATTTTAATAATTAATTAAGCTTGGATACGCATTTTTCACTTGTACTTAGCCTTGGTATTATTCAAAGAGCAAAAACGCCCCTATCTTTGCATAGGTGTAAAAAAACTAGAACAAAGTAAAGTGTTCTTCTTGGTGAGGAGGTCCCAAGTTTCCGGTTTTTAATTGACATCCGCGTTGTTCGCTCAAACTTTGCAGGAAGGGAAGGTGGGAGGGCTTGTCGTTTTATTTTAACGAAAGATTCTAGCCTAGTAATTTTAGCAGATAAAAAAGGAATGTATGACAATCAAGTTGTATAGAAAATAGGGGAAGGTCAAGCAAGAAAGTCATGTCAAAAAGCGACTTTTGCGTGTCAATTAATTAAACTCATTATTCCCAAACATCAATCATAAAAATAAAAATTGCATACCGTTACGAGGCGCGTCAAACAATAGTAACGGTTTAACCTCTATACGACGTTTAATTGTATTCCTTCAACACTTGGAATGTAAAAGTGTTATTGTAGACCTATAGGTCTTGGTAATGGAGATAATTGCTAAGCAAACAACTATTAGTAGAAAAGAACGCTTTATTGAATAAAACGTACCTAAACATTGTCTAAATTTAAAAGGGGGCGGTGATAAGTTTTTTTACTAGGCGAGGTCAGCAATTCACTGATCTTATTTTTTTGATTGGCATGTTGACCAGTTCAAATTTCTAAAGCAAATTGCTGCAACGATAAGAAAAACACTAGCGTGCTATGCTTCGTAAAAAAAGATATCTGTTCAATTTTTTCTTAACATGTCAAAAGAAGAAGTCACGTACCAAAATTCGCACATATTTTATTGAATCTTTACTACTAATACTCCACACCTACACGAACCAAGATCGAATGTAGTATTTTCAATTGTTATTTCTATTCAATTTCCACCTCACTAAATTTTAAACGTGAGATAATAACACCTGTTATTGCATTTCACCAATGAAATGGGGCTTCAAAATAAGATACCACTTATTTTTGTTTGTATTATATCGCCTCCTTGTTCTAATTGTAAGTTTTTAGACAAAACGCGTAAGGCGACTAAGCTGTTCATTCATGATGATGGTACTAATATTAAATACCTATTTAGGATATTCTTTGTTCATCCTACCATACAATAAAGTTCAATGTGAGTATTAGCACATGCACTTAACCCTTTCGAGCCTATTGGGTCATATGTAACCCAGCTGGGCAAAACATGTTTCACTCCTTTCCATTTAAAATGATATACTACATTTGATTTTTTTTTCAATAAAGTTGCATTTCGACGACTAATGGGTTATATTTTTCCCACTAAAAAAGTCTGACTGGGATATATATGTCCCATACAAAATGGCGGACTTTTTTTTCGAATAACATTTTAAGGTGTTTATTTCACTTACCTTCATCTTGTTGTTGTTTAAAAAAATTACAATCTAATCAGGATTTAATAATAAAAAATCCGGCTCGAAAGGGTTAAATGTTATCCCGTTGAAAAATTGTCAGAGGTAATGTTTGAAGGATGGATGGTAATACAGGTTGTAAGAGTGTTTTAGTGTAGATCAGGTATATGAGGAAATATTCGTTCCGGCTAAAGGAGTTTTCTATTAAAACTGATCACGGCTGGTATCGATATGGTCTTCGCCTTTCTTTACTCGGTATATATGGTGTATTGATATCTGTCTATTATTCATCGGAATAGACGATACATCGCCGTTGCTTTATCCCCAGTTAAAATCGATCGCCAGTGTGACATTGAAGCAGCTATTAAAGGTTTTCATCCCAGGTTGTGGCTCTAAACTGCTTATTGGTTTCATTTACGTCCTTTTCTTTAAATGAGAATGTGATAGTTACCAACTCCTAGATTTCGAGACGATTTTATCTTCTTTTTAAAGACCATTACCATAAGTGCTGGCTTTGTTCACCTGCATTTTTGCATTGATTAAGTTCTTTTTGCAACTACTTTTAATTCTTATAATAATATAAAGTAAATATTAAGTAAATACTTCGCAAATACTTTCAATTTGTTTTCCATGTTTAACAGTCCCTTGGTTCCCACTAATACTTTTCCTTTAAATGTCTTAAATCTTTACAACGGGGAAGAATAAATAAAAATGTCTTTCACATTAACAGATCGGTCCGAGATGCTTTTGAATATCTCCTTTCGAGAATTCCAGGTTCTGCCTTGTGGAACTGTTCAAATTTCACTAGAAACCGTGGAAATCTCTTCTACGATGACCATTTCTTCTTAAAGTCTCGTCGCGAAGTATTTTCTCGTTACATTAAATACATAAATTAGAAATAGTAAAATTGTTATTGCTTTTTCTCTTTTTATTAAAGAAGATGGTTTAATAATTGGAAAAAAGTTAGTCTTGTAAGTTTAAGAAAATCTGTCTTTAAATTAGGTAACTAGCAGAAATTAAATATTTGGATAAGATCATTTAAACTTGAAATTAAAAAAGTTGATAATAATTGCCCTTGCCGGAAGATAACATTCATCTCGAAACAGTTACGGTATATAAATTGTACCGAACATTGAAATTATACATGAATCGCCTGCATTCCACCGTCATATTTCACTTGATATGGCTGCTATAAATCTAATTTAACCCCTGTAGTTTATTTCTACGACCGACGCGAGAAGGAGTGTTATGTGGGTTATGTGTATCACTAAAAAGGTTATGGTTGCTGTTTTGTGAAGTTTTGAAACGGAGTGCTAGCTTTCATACTTCTTTATTACGTTCCATTTTTAAGAAAGTAGACATTGAAGTGTAAGGAACAGTATATTTTCGACTAATCTAAAATTCACCATATTAGTCTTTTCTGTTTCTAGCGATTCTTTCAAACGATGCAGTAAAATATAAACGAAGTATAACAGTTCCTACAGTCCACACAGTCAACGTTCTTTATAAAATTGTTAGTCGCCCATATTTGCCTGTTTTCCTGTACTTTCAGGAGGCACTTGAACCATGTTGGAATGTGCAGCAATTAAGGATATCACAAGAATATACAGGAATGTAAAAAACAGAACCTATTTAACAACAGAAGTACTATGTTGCCATATGTACTGCTTATGATGGGAAATGTTGAGGTAAAGAGCAAGACATCTAAAGAAAAATCACTTCAGCGTTCTTGTTTGTTCTGTAATCTACATTTTCCTTGCAGTTAATCAAATAATACTGTTTCTTAATCGACTGCACGCTCAAACTTTCCAGATCTTGTCCTTTTTTACGGGGTTTAGCGCATTTCAGTATTCCAATTTATGATTGTTTTACCAAGGTTTTGTTCTGAATTTTCTAATCAACGGAGGAACAATCTGTAGTTTATGGATCCATCATAATTAACATAATTTGGAATTCTTACGAAATATCCCCTATCTTTAAGGGTCTTTAACACCTAAATCGTCGTCACGTTTGATTCGTGCCATTTCATTTTTCTTTAACGGAAAGTAACTATGCAGATAATTTTTCTGTTAAAATCCGCAGCAGTACTGCGAAGATATAATGTAATTTTTGTTTCTCTAAGCATATCAATTAAAAATAATTTGTAAAATTTCATTTATCATTATCTATTCGTACAAATTGTAAGGCGACTCCTAATATTTTGTTGAACATTTACTAACATTTCGGGAGTAACATTTGTGTAGTGTCCACGTTATGCATACTACTTGATTCATTTTCATCAAGTCATCAAGAAGGTTTTCTCATAAACATTTTCATTCAGCTGAATTAGGAACATTTTTAAACAGCTTTCAGCACGTTCTTATATTATATATATTGTATTTATTTTACTATTGGGAAGTTATTCATTTTATGTTGAATTCCAATCAACATTTGTCTAATTATTTTCGGTATTTATTATTTATAATGCTGGTTAACTAACTAGACAATTTGTATAGGAAAGTGATGGTTATTTAAGGTAGATGATGGAATTACACCAAAAGAGAATGAGTACCTTTAGTGAAACAAAAGTTTATAATATCTAGTTACAGCACATCTTTTTAAATGAAAAATTGATCTGCATAGCTTAATATTTAATTTACTGCATACATTGCAGGTATGTATATGTGGTGGGTGATAATGTAACGGAGGGCCGCGCACGGCAATTCGACTTCTTCGTGTATTTCAAGGAAAATATAGAAGGAAGTTGAGAAAGCGCCGTCACTGAGGTCTCACAAGAGAAGAACTTTGTAAAAATATGCAGAGTGCTCCATTAAAAAATTGAAATAACATGAATCAAACACGATAAAGATATCGATGACCTGTGGTTGGAATAAAAAGATCTTCGAAAACTATCTTCATACGAGAACCTGCATGCACAATCCCGCTGGACCACTTGTTCAGCTAAAAGGAAACAGATTATTCATTCAATCCAGATGTATTTCTTTTGTTTTCCTAATCATTATCCTTCTTTAATCTCTAATGATTACCTAATTGCAGCTTTCATCTTTGCGCAATCATTTACATTTGCTTATAAATGGTTTTTCCGCAATTTTTAAACTAGTACGAAACAGCAATATATCATGTGCACCTCTAAAATTACACAGCTAACAACTACTTGGTATCACACACACTAAGTTCCATACACGTATTAATTATCTCCGACTAAAGTTATTAATAATTTAGAACAGGAAACGAGATTGTTATCATTATGCCCCTGCTAGACGATTTATTATTAACAGATTAATTAGTTTGCGCTTAGAATTTCGCCCGAAACAGGGCGCCAAATATATGGCAATAAAACAATATTGCTTCGGTGTTAAATAGAATCTATTATCAATTGAAGACTTTGGGACTTTTAAGGTAAGAGATCTGCTATGTAGAAATAGGTACCTTTCATAAATAAGTGAATTTGTAATCTCAGAATAATTTACCAGCGATTTCTAACCTCGTTATCGAACAACCATATCTAATTGCACCTTCGCACGAATCTGTCGGAAGCAATTAGAAACCTTTTTGCGAGGAACAACCACACTTCTTATCTGTTGTGGTGTTTTATGTATATCCGATATTTTACTAAGCTTTTAACGGACGTTGCAATTATTTGATTCTCTTTTAAGCGGTTTCTGTGTCGATAAAATTGACAACTACATAGGTGCGGTGAAATTTAAATTCAGTTATACGTAGGATGTACATGTAATATATGTAGGTACTTGATACGTATAATAGTGAAGTAACAGTTGCCGTTGGCGAAATGGGAAAATCTATGATTTACTTGGTTTTTTGATGTAGGAAAAACCAAGGAAATCACGGATTTTCTATTAATCTACAGCGGAACCTCATAAAGTGTTTCATAGCGATTTGAAGGAATCAGGCACCAAACCAAGTGGTTTTGTTATATTCATTTTAAATACATGTTTGCATATTGAGGAAGATGCTAAACGGGAGGATATTTTCAGAAAGTCGAAATAAGAAAAACATACCATACCCAGTTCGATTCTCAACCATTACGCAGATAATTACTAGTAATTTGCTAATTTTTTTCACACTGCACTGTTGCCAGGACAGTAATATTTAAAGTAAGATGGGTGAAAATAAAGTTAAAAATGGAATATCTATCTACTCGACCATTTTCTAATTAAAACTGCATGGTGGTGCAGTACACCATGCAGTTCATTATATATAATAAGTAAATCAAATTTTATTAGTAATCCTTGACCTGTGTAGATGCATGAATGTTGAGCCTATCGCAACTCAATTTAAAACTCGCGCAAAAACTATCACATTTGGCAACACCATCAGCTAGGTATTCCTTCTAGATATTAAACAGTTCTGGTTGCTATGTTAGTTATAGATAATCTAACGAGGATCATTGCAAATTACAATCGGAATGATTCCTGTTATAGTATCATAATATTAGTGCTTCCTTTAAATTTTATAATTGTTATAATTTTGTTATTTATAGTATTATTTATTATAGCCTAATTTGGCGTGGTAATATATGAATGAGCTAGCCTAAGGTAAAATGCATTCTGAGCACATTTTGTTTCGTAGAAAGCTCTTAAGCGTTCGTTGTTTTCTAGAATAACATTGAAACGCAAACTAATATTTTGTCCAATGAATGAAGAAGCTGCAATAATTAATTTATTGTCCTCGGTCAAAGACAATTTTGTGATTATTGTTAAGTTCTTTGAAAGTAAGTTGACAGTAAGTAAGGGAAAAGAACAGCTACTTCAGGCATGCGCAAAAGTGAAGGCAAGTAAATGTTAACGTTTTGCACTCAGCAAAATTTTTACATTTACTTACCTTCACTTTTCCCAAATTTCGAGCATTTACAATCATTTACATTCAATCATAAATGTAAGGATAAAATATTCTCTTTTTAATAACAATAATAGTAATCCATTCCCAAACAGCTATCGCCAATTACAGGGAATGTCAGCTGGCCATGAGTTATTACTCATGTACCCGTCGAGCGTCTTGAGATGTTTACCCTCAGCGTTTGACCAAATTTGGGGCAACAGTGACGAGACTGGAGTTCGAATCCAGCACTCCGAGACACAGCGCGTTTTGTTACTTTGACACTCTTATCACACAATGCCACTCAAGCTTACTTAGTAGATAAACAAAGTAGTTTGTCATGAATTGGAATTAAATGCAGTGTGTTCAGCACATTTTTGAGTTTGTTCAAATAGATTTTTGGAACATGAATTAACATATGGATATAGAAAATTATTCTTCAAGAAATTTTTGGTAATAAATTATGAATATTTTAAATGTAACAATTTTCTGTCTCCATTTATCCAGGGACACACTATAAACACGATGATCAGCGATCGCACGTGAGTTTCATAAATGTGTGTTTAGCGACTTGCAATTACAAAAGGAGTCAAATTATACCTACATAGGCATTAAAGCGTTGACGTAGGTGATAGTGATTTTCTTAACTGACATGGCAAACTCATTTCACATTTTGAGTTAAATAATTTGTGTAATTTATACCGGGTACCTTCTGGACACATTTGTAACGTGCACTGCAGGAAGTCATTCTAAATATCCTTTGAAATACTCTTAAATGTAGTAGCAAGCAACTTATAAATGTTCCCAAAATATGTTATCAAGCTGTGTACTAAAAATTTATTAAACCACGCAATAAACTAGTTTTATCACATTCACTAGATTTATGTTCTCGAAAGGCTGGTTCAAAAACTCCTCAGAATGTTATACGCGGTTTATAAATCGCGATAGCAAGTATTGATTTCCATTATCTTGTTCATTACATTTCTACACATTAAACTAGTAAGCAGAATCCAACTGCTTTTAAATATTTTGATTTCTTAATGAAACAAGATTTACCTCGTTTAATAAACGTTTTATTTCGTGTTGCTTTATATCTTCACTTAAGTTGCTTATGTCTATAACACCAATGACTATCTAGCTCGTACCACCTCCAAATAACACGCGGAGAAAACAATATAACGCATTTTTCTCATCACAATCGCAAATCCACTTTGTACATAGGATAAACACTGTTATAGAATTGACATTCATAATTTATATTTCTGCTAGAAGTAGCAACTTCATGTTTTATTTCCGGTGCCGGTCTGCCCAATTCTTTAATTTTAGTTTTGTCTTCGTAACTTAAAGAACTAAAATTATGTTGTTGTAAGTGTTTGTGCTATCCGGCTCGAAGAACCAGATGTTTGTGCGTGGACTGTATTTATTGTTTTGTTGTGTTTTGCGAATGAATTTTACACCTTACTATGCCTATTTGTTATGTGAACTACACCGGTGCTTGTTTTGTTACTATTTTTATTGCATGATATCTCTTGCGTTGCTTCTTGCAATATGTACAGTTACTACATTACAACTACATGAAAAAACGTTACAGCTAGCGCCAATAGTTCCAAAATATAACGGGAAATTAATGGCGCGAAACTCAAATATTATTACATGAAACAGTAAGTACGATATCTCATTAATATCGCAGCACCATTGAACGTTAATGAGTAATCATTTATGGTTGCATCGACTACAGCATGAGGCTACAAAATCACTACACTTGCAATGGTTAGTTGCGTGCAGCGTTGGACAATGAAAAAAACGTCTTTCAAAAATATTGAACTGTGAATTTATTCGATATCCTTTCGTATACGCTCACGTTGCATGTAACTTACATAGCTTGCCCTTTTAGTCCAATTAGAGCCTGTAATACCTTAAACGTTATTATAATCCACATATCAGTTAGGAGGTAATAACTAAACAAAATGAATACAATGCATTGATCAACAAAGGTACTGAAGTCAGCACGTTTCAAAGCTTTAAGAATTATTTCGTTGTGACATTGTAATCGTCCCTTAACATTGCTGAAATCTCCAGTGCGATAATTTTACGTTTGATTTTCACTTTACTATTACTAACTTAATGTTAGTAGCGAAGTAGAAAAAGAATTAGTAAACAAAGAATGGTACGAGGCATTCTTAAAACGCGTTTCGAATATTTCTCAGCGCAGATCACGGCAACTAAATCCAGCACGAGGTCAGAAACTGAACCAGTGGCTTCTGAGCAACCAGCGAACAGTTGCAATTAATTAGAAACATGATTGAGCATCTAATGTCACCATATTTATCAGTGACATGATCAAAAAGGACGTGAGTTCATTGAGAACCCAATTACCTAAAAATAATGGTGTAGAGTGCTACAATTTATCACATAATTGGATACATTACATTAATATTATTAGTTCGTATCATTTAATCTGCATGCGCGAACTTCACCTATTCTCCCTTATTGCTTGCTATAGGTTTTGTTTCTTTACACATTTTGCCTTTCCTCTGTAATATATCGTCTACAACAACATCCCATGTTTATCTTCGTCCTCCTCTTTTCTTCCTTTTCAGTTGTCGCTTCAGTTGTTTTGTGGCATTCTTTGTAGGTGTCCCCACCAACTTAGTTGGTGTTGATTGTATTTCCAGGTCTTCTCTGATTTTTCAATTTCTCGGTTCATACTTTTTTGTGAGCCCTCTAACTCTTCTAAGGTATTCCATTTCTACAGCTTGAATTTTACTTTCTTGTTTCATAGTGAGAGTCCAGGACTCGGAACCAAAAGTTAATAATGGCTTGTAGATGGTCTTATATTAATATATTAAGCTTTGTCTTTTTTGATATTTCTCTTTAATTTATGAAAGTTCTATTTATTGCAAAGAGCAGTTTTAATATCTTTTCTATTCTATTGTTTATTTCCTTTCCTCGTCTTCCATTTCTTTCTAATTCTGCTCCTAAATATTTGAAACTTGTAACTTGTTCTATTTGCGCATTATCTATTTTTATTTGCATTCCTTTCAGTTTATTTCATTTTATTTTCTTCCAAAATGTTGTTCCAAATCATTAAATTCTTTTGTAAATCTTTCTCCTTCTCTGCAATGATGACTATATCGTCGACAAGACCTCCTTCTGATATGTCTCCTTTCTCATGTATTTATAACCTTATTTTTTAACTCTTGGTCTACATTTCTTTATTATGTCATCGATAAAAGCTGTAAGCAGCACCGGAATTAATCCACTCTGTCGTAATCCATCCTTGGTTGTAAAAAAGGTTGAAGTTTGGTTTTGACGTATCACTTTGTTAATATTTTCTTTAACAATATTTTTCAATACTTTAATCATTTTACTTTTCATTATCCTTCCAGATAGTATTCTCCACAACTTCTCTTGGTACCCATACCGAAAGCTTTTTCCAAATCAATCAAGCCTAAATATACTTCATTGCGTTGGTCCATCGTTTTCTCAGTTATTTGTTTCTTTGCGAATATATGATCTTGTATACTATCTTATGTATCTTGTATCATCCCTTCCTAAATGCACTCTGATATCTTTCTAGCGCGTTTTCTATTGTTGGTTTTACTTTACTGTTCAGAATTTATTCTTATATTTACATAACTATGTTTAATAAGGTTACTCCTCTATAATTACTACAATCCTATTTATCACCGTTTTTATATATTGGTGTTATTAAGGCTACTTTCCTTTCTTGAGATACACGTTCGTCATTCCATACTTTATGGTATAGTTCGACAACGATTTCTAATCCATTTTCATCAATGCTTTTAAACATTTCGTTTGTTAACCTGCGCTTTCCTTGTGCTTTCCCATTTTTGAGTTCTTTTATCGCTTGCTGTAATTCTTCTGCGTATATATAGTGATCATTTCTATTGCCTCGGTGGTCTACTTGCAGGTGGTCTTCTGGCATTTCCTCTTCCGTTGTGACATCGTTTGATTCCAGAAGTTTATGAAATATTCTTTCCATCATTCATTATTTGTCTGTCTTCTGTCAGCATAAGTCTATTTTTACCTATCATTCGCGATATGTCTCGAAATGATTTTAGTGTTCTACATGAGTTTACAATATTTTTTATTAACAACATTTTTCTATCTATTTTTGTTGTCATTAACAAATTGGTGTTTTGCGGGATAGCTTAGTGTATTATTCTAAGGAAGTTATACTATCACCCAACCACTTATGTATCGACTAAAATTAAATTATTATTATTCATTGTTATCTACGAATGCATATAAAACAGTCCTTCTAGATAATACAATTCTTACATCCTGGTAGTGAATTGTATTTTCCGTGGACTAGAATACTTTATGGCATTGTACGTTAAACCAAGGTAGTCGATTTAAAAAATGAGTTGAGAAGAAAATTTTTATAATCCATACAAAATACTTGGACAACTTACTGCTTCAGTTGTTACAAGAAAATTAATAGAAGCCAATTTACGCGCTAAAACACCAAGAAAAGGGTTACTTCTTAATAGAAAGCACATTACAAATAAAGTGACTCTCACAGGGGAGCATCTTGCTCGGACGACATCTAAGTGGCGTAATATATTGTAGTCCGATGAGACGAAGATGTAATAAAATATACAAACACTACGTTCTACGGCCTGTAAACATAGATTTCTTCCACAGTACACCAAAAAGACGATGAAACATGGTGGCGCTAATTCACTAATGATGCGGGGATGCTTCTTTTGGTATGAAATAGGGTCAATTTATAAAATAGATGGAATTGTGATAGCAGATATTTATCCTACCATACTGAGAGACGGATAGACGCTAGGAGACGTGTACAGGTGTACATCTGTACGACTGTGTATAAACAATTTTGAACCTTCTTCTAAAATCAGATAACTGTAAAAATGCTACATGGATATTTTCATCAGTACGGGACCACTGCACATACAGCAACTATTGTACCCGCATATTTACAGCAATTTTTCTCCAAGGGGTAGTAAGTAGATGAACATGGTCGGCCAGATTACCTCACTCACCAGATTTTTATTTATCTGAATCATTGAAAAGTGACATATTTCACAGTGGGCTCTACAATATTGAACAATTAGCGTAATAAATACCGAAACGCCACATAATGTGTTTGAAAATTTAATGCGGAGTTCGGACGTGGTTGAGTAATGACTGACACCGTTTTTTAACGTAACTCGTAAAGTATGTTTAAAGTTGTTAATTTAATCAAGTTCATTAGTCACACAGAATGTATTTTATTATTATTATTTTTGTTGTGTTATTTTAAAACACTTTTTTTTATAATAATAATAAAGTGCTTAACTTTTTTTTTTAAATATGTCACTGAAAGTGCTAAAATAGCTGGGAACTTCGTCAACAATGCTAATTTCTACCATACTTTAACTAGAGAGAAAAATGAAAAAAATGCAAATGTCCAGTAATACGTATTTGGATAGATCTCAGATACCTGCAGAAATAACTTTCATTTCATTTTAAATACTGACTACTGTTTAAATGTTGGTTAATTTTCTAAATACACGAAAGAGTAAGATGAATATCGTGCCTGTACACATTACGAGAACGTGACGTAGTCGCTGTGACTTGATAAGACAGCCGGCGTTATCGTTGAACTTGCGGTTGTTCGTATTAAAATTCATACGTTCCTAAAACAGCATCGACTTCCTTTTCTACTTCCAGTGAAAATCGCTTGTGCAATGACTGGACATCCAGGTAAATATGCTCGTATCGATGTTGGTCTATTATAATCGATATTTTCGCCCGGAGAATACCCGCAGATGTTATCTATTATCTTCTATTCGAGTCAAATGCAATAACAGCAACAGCAACAACGACAAAATAATAACATGTTCTATTGTATTGTGCGTCTATGTGTTGTAAATGCGCGCTTTGAAAGTTCTGGGTTCAGCGCTGTACATATGGTTCGTTCGGTGTTGACCTACTTTCAACGGGAAAAACGGGTTGATTTTACCTCGAGATCTGAGCTTTCTACAATTTGTTTCACGCTACCAATCGGACTGGAACCGTGGGCGCGATCCGTTTGAGTTTTGTGAGGACTATCAATGCAATCGACGAAAGGGAGCCGTGGAAAGGCAAAGAAACAGGTTATCACAGTCCCTTTTATGAAAAAAGATAGGAAAAGTTCCGCCATGTCACGCCGTGTGCAATAATGTTACGTTTTTATTAGTACAATTTTGTATTTTAAGTAAGTACCATTGAAGTTGGAAATTTGAGGAAAAATAATAGAACACATATCCACCCTTTGTCTACATGCATATCTAACGGTTTGTAAACTTGGCGTTTGTTAATTTTAAAGCTTGTAAATAAAATATCCCGTTGACGAATACGCTATCCCGTGATAACAAGGAAATCACCATAATTCCCTTGGTGAGTGTATTTACTTATTAATTATTAATAAAATATCAAATATCTACACAAATTGACGAGATACAATTATAGCTATGGAAAAGTAATATACATGTCGTGATGTTATGTGAAATACATAATATACTACGGGATTTCAAGCTTACTTTGACTCGATAATACAATACATCGTTCCAGATGTGGCTCCAAAGCTAGATATAACATAATATAATAAGTGATGCATTGCTGTAATATATCTGTATACGGTTTTTTGTGAATTTTATTGGTAGGAAACTATGGAAGTTATTTCTTCATACTTTCGTATATGTATGGTGTAATATAATCTGTGGTACTGACAATCTGTTTCTACCTTATGTTTCTATGCCCTGTTCCAATCTACAACGTAAAAACGTAAAAAGAACCTTTTACAATTATTGTAATGAAAGCATTAATTTTTTTTCAAATTTTATTGTGTTGTATCAGTGTTACATTGTAAACTAACGCCCGCCCCAGATTTACTGAATACTGAATTAAGTTAACTTTTATTAATTTTTAATTCCCAATTACATTAATTACTGTTTTTGTTACAATCTGTATTTCGATGATTTTCTGTTCTATTTTAAACAAATTCTTCCTAGATTTGTACAAATACCTATCAAATCTGACGTTTGGTTTTAATCACGAATGAATTAGTCAATTATTAAAGTTGTATGATCGTGATTAGTTACGTCATAAAATTAAGTTAATCAGAGATTAATATGGTGACTAAATGGTTACTTAATTTTCTATATGCCGGGAGGTAAAAGTACGATTATAATTGTCAATATTGGTCATTTCTGTTTTTAATTTTAACACAAAATTAAACAAACGCACTAGGTTGGTAAATAATTTGATTTCTTGTAAAATTTCAGATTGTTTGTCACTTTTTTTTAACAAACACTTTATTACAGATAGCTAAACAACGAGTTGTACAAACAGCAACTATATTTAATTATAACAAACAGCCGGTTGATTTGGGACTTGTATTTAATAGAACCGCAGAAAATTTGTTGTTGCATTTATTAAGATAAAATAAAACGATTTAACCAAGCTTATCTTACTTCTAAAATTGAGCGTTCGACATAAGGGATGTTCTTACGAATATATTCCAGTTTTTATTGAATAACTTCTGCGCTAATTAAAATATTTATAAACGTTGTAACTCTTGTGTCGATACTCATTTAGTAGAGTATACGTCGATTCTCATTTTCAACCGAAGACCGAATGTCCTAGAAACAGGTGTCCCGGGCTAATCAATTAAACTTGTGTGGTGTGGACTGTCTCGATATCTTTGTGTAGAGAAAAATTATATGCTGTAATTTACAACTTTACAGGGTTCAACCTTAGTTAAATTAAGAGGTCTGATGCTGTAACTACCTATTCCAAAATTTCAAAGTTTCATTCATAATAACGTAATTACAAGTTTCGACTAACCAGTTTCGTGAAATATCTTGTATATAAAAAGATGCATTTCTGTTAGACGGGTTTTACAAATTTAATATTAAATCCAGGCCTGTGTATTTTGCAAACTACACATTTCATAAATATTGAAAAATTTCTGTTGTAAAATCATATTATTAATATGTAAACATCGTTATATTTTAGTTTCAGAAGTTTATATTTGTATGTTGTACATATCCTTTTGAAACGAATCAGAAAGAACGTTATATTTTGAAATGATAATTTCGAATAGCGGGATTGAATTTCTGCTTTATCTCGATGTTAATCTAATCCATTGTACGTGATCGCGGAAGTGTTATAGCGGCAAAATCCTAGCCCCTATAGAAGATAGAAAGTAAACCCAGCGATCGACGTGCGAGTAGTGTTACTAATTAAAATTTGTGTTGTTTGCATGCAGGTGATCACCACTGTTCAGAGTTCAGGAAATTAACGAGATTACTGTCGTTTGTTGAAATCCCGCTCGGGTACTTTCCGCACGATGTAAGTATAATATGAAGAGTAATAATTATTTTTTCGCCAGAGATGGGATGGTAAACATGTCAAACAAATATCTAGCTTAACACATCCTAAAATCACCTACTAAATTACACAAAGAACTTATTTGGCAACTCTTCACCAGCAGCAAAGTGTTCTCTTCGATATGTTCAAATTAGATCTAGATTTTACCTTCCTCGGCAGCACATTAAGATCCTATGCTATATAAATATTTACTCTATTTTGCTGTCCGTTATTTAACCGGTAATTGTATATATTTGTTTGGCTTCACGTATTTGTATACTGATATAACTTAATTCCCACAAAATCCCAACGTCACACTTTTGCATAATTAAAATTCTATATATTGTAGTTAAATTTCCCTATTTAATAAAATCATAACAAAGCAACGAATGAAAATGTATAGGTTAAGAAATGTTAAATCGCAATGTACTTTTACCAATCGTTGACAAAGACTGTCATGACACTCAAGCTAGAGTAAAAACTTACACCCAGTATAGCTGTATGAGACACTTAATCCAGAGAAGGTCCTTTCTTGAATCAAAATAATAAGATTTACTAAACTTTACAAAATACGCCTCTGTTTCGGCATGATCTCTTCATTTGATGCGAAGCGTAGAATCCGTCTAATAAATCTGCATAGTACTGTCCCGTGTTTGTCCTTCCCTTCTGCAAATAATCAATTAGGATTATGCCTTGCAAATCCTAAAATCGTCCCCATAACTGTTCCGGCTTACGGAATCGTCTTCGCTTTCTTCTGTGCGCGTTCCCTGGGAAAAAGACCTGTTTTGTCAACTGTCCTTTGATTTCTAGCGTGTAGTGATTACATAATGTCACAAAAACTCACTAATAATGCTCTTAAACATCTTCAAACATTGTTTTGAAGTTATCACGTGATTCCGTTTTCAATGAATCACTCTGATACTCAATTTTTCTGGAAGGGTGTTTTGCGCGCGTTCATTTGAGATGTTTACCATATTCGAAATCTTTCCAATTTTTACCCGGCGGTCTACTAACGCAATATGCTGAACTTTATTGATCATATTCTCCGTAATAACCTAAGTGGGATGCCCTGGCCGCTCCTCATCAAAGGCGGATATTCTGCCACCTTTAAATTCTCTATACCAGTATGTGTATTTCTGCACACATTTTCCCCTTCAAAACCTCCCTTTAAAACAGAAATCGAATCACTGACCAGTATTGCTCTTTTCCCATGACTTGACAAATACGTCAAGTTGCTTACTTTTAACAATTCTTAGAACAACACTGCTCCGTAAATCTCTCCGAAATTGTAATTTGTTATAATTATTAGAACACAATTGTTCATTTATTGATAGTTATTTTTTTTTCTAGAATTTTTAAACAGTTTTCCTGATAATTAAAATCCTTTAGATTTTATTGCAACTATTATAATACATTATCCCCTTTAGATTTACTGATTTACATTTATGACGCTAAATCATCACACTTAAATGCGCGATAGACTATAAAAAACAGTCAACAAAACAGCAACAAGGAATCGCTTACATGTGGCGCTGGGTGGACTGCTCAGGTGCACGCGCCCTTTCTAGATCAGCAGCCCAAGAACTGCTCGGAAGCTAGCGAACTGTACCCGCATTTTGCCGCTGTTTTCTAGTCAGCAGGCGCCTGTACGTCTTAGCACTAGATGACGCCAAGAAATATTCCTGTCATTTCGAAGGAGAGTGGTATAAGCCGAGAGAAAAATAGCAATGAGATAGAGAATACTCGGAATAACGCTGATGACGCCGGGTAGACAGAAACATGTCCTCTGGTTAGCGTTGCCGTGAGTGATTCAACCAATACCATGAGTATCTGTATCAGTATCAGTATTTTGGTTGTTAAAGCTGCGGCATAAGCTTTGGAAGTATGAAAAACTTATATCTATCAGTTTATTCAAGAAGGTTGCAATAATTGAAATAAAGTTGAGTTTTCCTTTGTAGAACAAGTTATACACAATAATCTATGCCTTTCTGATTTTATTGTGTTTAAAATAATTCTTCTTTTGAGAATTTTCTGATGATTTAAGGCTCATGGGTGAAAGGAAGGAAAGAATTTAAAGAAAAAGTTTTGTGATAAACTAAACTCTAAATAAACTAAAGAGAAGCATCCATGGATGCGGTAATATACCAGACGTTCTGTTTGCCGAATCAGAACTTTTATTGATTTTATTATTTTGCCACTTTAAAATGTTTCCCTTTGGCTAACAATTCTAGCAGCATATCGAACGACACTGCTCTATTTTAGATAAAAGTCACGTTTGGATTTTGGTAAATTTGCAGACTCTTGCGCGTATCACATCCAGATATGTTCAATTGAAGAATTCGGAGTAATGGGAGCGTTTCTTTATATTAAAAACATTCACATCGAGTCCTATAAAAGTGACAGAATTAAGTACCATTTGGTAGCTCCTAATCATGTTTTATCCAATTGCAAATTGAAATACGTTGGATTCCATACTTCCAATCAATTTTTTATAATCATTTCGAATGTTGTTGAGGTATAGATAAGAGCTTTACTTTAAAAATAGGCGATAAATCGTTAGCGAACGTTGTATATAATTACGTAAAATAATTTCCCGGTGAAGTGGACGGCGGTATGTAAAATTTAGTAGTAATCTTTAGTTACCTAACAGTACTGAGAGTCCCTGTTTCAAATTTTGTTTTGCAATGGAAAAAAGTCATCCATACCCTTTTTAAAATGCCCACCGCTGATAAATTTGTAGCTTGACCTTCCCTATAACAATTTTATTGTCGGGTTTGGCTGGAATCTCATGCTCGCATATTTAATACCAGCCCATGTGCTAACGATGAGTGCCAGGAGCACTTGTTTTTCCACGACCGACTATTAAAACTTATCTCTATCTATCTTTTGCATTTATCGCTGATTGTGTTTGGCGTACATACAATACCGTGAATGTAAATGATTCCTGTTGATGCCTAGCTTTATCAGTACGAATTAACCTTCATTCGTCGCCAAGTCGGCAACGAGATCAACAACAAAGCATCGTAAAAAAACAGAAGAAAAACGAATTTTTCCGTGGTACCAATGCCGTTTTACGTATTCAAGAAGAAAAAAAGCGCTAAAAAGAAAAAGACTGAATTCTATATAAGTGCTAAAGAGGTGCTGGTTGGTACTTCTTACGGTTTTTTACTAATGTCTTCTAATTGTACTTTCAGATGTCTCCACCAGATAATAAATGGCAGAAGGATGCCGCCGACCAGAACTTTGACTACATGTTTAAGTTGCTGATAATCGGAAACAGTTCCGTTGGCAAGACGTCTTTCCTTTTCCGCTACGCGGACGACAGTTTTACGTCTGCGTTCGTCAGTACGGTGGGAATAGATTTCAAAGTGAAAACTGTGTTTAGACACGATAAGCGTGTCAAGTTACAAATATGGGTAAGTTTTATGTACGAAATCGATATTTTTATGTTTCACGAAGTCCATGGAAAGTATTAATATCACATTTAGTTTTTGTTTGACATTGTTTTGTTTTCATAACGCGAATTCATATGATTCGGAGCAGTTATAATACGTTACGTTGGCGGAAGCTTTCATTTCGCTTGTGTTTGAGTTTTATACAGACTACTTGTATGCTTACTAATCTGGTTAGTAGTCCGTAACGTAAACCAGTTGTTATTAACATTTTGTCGATAGAATATTAGTTAGTAGGTGGACAAACAATGTTTCAAACCTAAATGTTAATTTTGTACTGACGTAGAACACAGAGTGTATTTGGTTATTGAATTTATCATATTATTATACCA
>LR737388.1:11555357-11574156 GCA_902655005.2 Marronus borbonicus
TTTTTCTTAGAATCTTCCTTTCCCATCTTTCCATCCGTTCCTCCGTGGCCTTCGTTAGCACCCAGGTCTCACAAGCATAAGTTAGAGTTGGCCTTATTACTGTTTGGTAAACACGCACTTTGGTGCTGCGTGCTATATCCTTCGACCTTAATATCTCCGCTAGGCTTCCTACACTACGATCTGCTTTCATAATACGCGATCCTATCTCCTCCTCTTCTCTTCCATTGTCTGTTATTTTAACCCCCAGGTACACAAACTGCCTCACTTGCTCTATGCAGATCAACCCACTTTCGTCAGTTCTAAAAATCACTGCTTCTTCCTCACTTTCCTTATTTGCATGTGTCTTCATCCGCATGTACTTCGTCTTTTCCTCGTTTATCTGCAATCCCGTTAATCTCGCCTCTTTTTCGAATACACTTACTATATCTCTCAGCTGCTCCATTGATCTTACCAGTAAAATTACATCATCTGCATACGCCAAGCATTGATGACTTCTATTCAAAACAGTTCCAGACCTGTTTATTCCGCTTTTTCTAATAATGCTCTCCAGAAGGATGTTAAACAGCACAGTTGACAAGGGGTCTCCCTGTCTCAATCCGTTCTTTACTTCAAAGTAGGATGAATTGCTGCCATTTACTCTTACTGCACTTGACGTCTGGTACAGCGTCATCCTGGTCAACCTTACAATTTTTTCCGGGACTCCTATTTCTCTCATAGCTTCGTAAAGTTTATCTCTGAGTACCGAGTCGTACGCTCTTTTAAAATCTACGAAAACTGCGTACAACTCTATATTATTTTCATAGCATTCGGTCTGCACCTCTTTCAAGACAAAGATGTTGTCTGCACATGAGCGGTTCTTCCTAAATCCCGCCTGGTACTCCCCAATTTCATTTTCGGTTACTGCCTGCAATTTTTTGCGTATTGCCGTGGCTAAGATTTTGTAGGCCACATCCAAGAGCGAGATACCCCTATAGTTCCCACATACTGCTCTGTCGCCCTTTTTGTGTAATGGTAAAATAACCGCTCCTCTCCATTGCTTCGGCATATCTTCATTCCTCCAAACCTCCTTTATTAGTTCATAAATGCGTGTAATAAGTTCTTTGCCTCCATATTTTATCAATTCCAAATTTATATTATTCTCCCCTGGGCACGATTTTTCATCCTTTTAATTATGTCCTCCACTTCCTCTCTTGTTGGTTCTTCTACTTCGGACTCATTTCTTCTAATCAACTTTTCATCTGCCACTTGAATTCCGCCATTTTCCTCCAAAGCTTCTTTTGTTTCATTGAGAATTTCGCTAAAATACTCCCTCCACCTCCCCAAGATTTCTGCCTCACTTCCCATCATTTTTCCATTTTTGTCCTTACACACTAAAATCTTTTGTGACACTACATTGCGACTCCTTTTTATTTCCTGGTAGAAGTTTTTGATTTCTTTTCTTCTGTAACTCTCCTCAACCTTCTGCACCTCTGCTTCTTTGTAACTCCTTTTCGATCTTCTACATACCTTCTTCGCACTTTGTCTAGCTTGCTGATACCTCTGCCTTGACATTTGACTGCCATCCTGCAGCATTTGCAACTTTGCATTGCGCTTTTCTTCCAGAGCTGCCCTACAATCCTCATTAAACCATGTTTTCCTTTGAAACCTTGTTTTTTTGCCAATTACCTCCTGCGCTACTTTCCTTAATACTTCCACCATATTATCCCATGCTTCCCGTGATGAATCCCCTGATTGCAGTTCTTTACATTGTTGCTGCACCTTACGCCGATATTCCTCCTGCTTTTCTTCACTCTCTATTAAGGTGTCAACATGAAATCCCAGGCAGCTCCGTTTTAGCTTAGCTTTTTCCTCCCACAACTTTCCGTTGAGTACAACCCGTACCAAATAATGATCACTACCCATATCAGCACCTCTGCAGCTCCTCACCGAGGCTATCAACTTAGTATACTTACTGTGCACTATTACATGATCAATTTGATTCACTTGTTCTCTTCCTGGTACTTTCCAAGTACCTTTGTGAATTTCTTTTTGTTGAAACCATGTGCTAACTATTCGACAGTCCCTTCCAGAGGCAAACCCTATCAACCTTCTCCCATTATCATTGCTAACCTCATGTTTGGTATGCTTTCCAACCACTGGGTAAAATTCTTGCTCCTTACCAACTTTTGCATTCCAGTCTCCCAAAAGTATTATTACTTCATTCTTAGCACACTTTTCATACTCTTCTTCCAGATTTTCATAGAATATATCTTTCTCATGCTCGTCTTTATCTTCTGTGGGCGCGTGCATATTAATTAAGTTGATCATTCCCTTATCACACTGCAACTGAAGCACACAAATTCTCTTGGACACTGGCATAAAGTTTGTTATTGCCCCCTTCCATGCTTTCTTAATGAGAAATCCCACCCCAAAAACACTGCCCTCATCCCCACTATTACAAAATATATGGCTCTCAAGCTCTAAGATACCCGTGTTCTTTTGTTTAGTTTCCTGCACCGCCAGTACATCTATGCCATACCTTTTCGCTTCTAACTCTAAGTTTCTCAACGCACCTGTGTACTTTGTCCCTCGTAAATTCCACGTACCCGCTTTCACGAACTTTTCATTTTGTATCCTTATTCCTCCCTGTACCATGTCCTTTGCCACTGTCGCCTTATACTGATCCACTCCTTTTTTTGCTTTCAGTTTTTTCCCCTCACTACACCTCCCTCGCACTCATCCCATTTATAAACCTCGCCCTCGATAAAGATTTTCTTGTATCCAACCTTCGCTTTCCGCCCCTTATTCTTCTCGTCCCGTGCTATCTTCCTAATCTCCGCCTGTATTTCTCTTTCCCTCTGCGTCAAGTCGTTTTCGATGTAATTATCTGTTCCTCTTAATTTATGCTTATTCTTCATTACCAGCTGTTTATCCTCCCAACTGCGCAATTGCACAACGCTCACTGGTTTTCCGCTTTTACTTTTGATCGTGAAGACCTTAATAACTTCCGCCGACACCTGCAGCTTATTCTCGATATATCTACCTACTGCTTGTTCTTTCTCCGAGTCTTTAAAATCCACACCAGTAACTACTATATTATTTCTTCTTTTCTCCTTTTCCATATCTTCTATTCTATTCTCCAACTTGATCACTCTTGCCACCAATTCTGTTCTCTCCGCTGCCCAACTTTCCTCCCTTCTCGCCATCTCTTCCCTCATTTTTCTAACCTCCTCTGTATTTTTCTTCATTTCGGCGCACATCTCCTCCATCAGTTTCCGCAATCCCCCTATTTCATCCATATTTCCACTATGTTGAACACTTGTTGATCCTGGCGACCGGATTACTTTTTTGCTTCTGCTGAACGCTAACGCTTCACTATCGTCTCCGCTATCTCTGTCACGCCTCTTACTACGATCTTCCGAACTTCCGAACTACGATCAGCTGTTTTGTTCAGCTTATCAATCCTTAACTACTAACCACGATCAGCTTATTAATTCTTAACAGAACTCTTTTGATCACTCGTATGCACTTTCTAAGAACAGCAATTTACTCCTCACCAACTATTCGTAATGCTATTGTGTATGGAGGGTTCATATACTCTACTATTTAACAAAAAGAGTAAACAAAATACAAGGTGTCCCACAACCTAGAGTTGATTTGCCGTAAACTTTTAATACAAAGAGTATATCTTTTTCAAATGTAACGCCCTGTATATCTTTACACCATCTAATGTAGAATTGAATTCTCTATCGAAAAGCTACAAGTGATCTTATGCCTTTTAGGATTAGTGATTTTCAGAAAATGATGTTTTGAATTAGTATTTAATCAACAGTAGGCGGTGAAAAACAATTTTAGTTTTAAAAGCATATAAAAAAACAAAATATAGTATGAGAAAATAAAATTTATTGAATACAAGAAAATCAAAAACGAAATGCTGTATTTATTATGTGTAATAAAATTATAAGTGTTGTATATGACTTCCGTTTGCTTGCAAACACTTTAAAATCCTACTATAAACTCCAGTTGTTGCAGCCTTCAGGATCTATGTTATAAGATACTTCTCTTACTCGTCGCTCTAATTCTGCTTTGATCTGTACTGTGACCGAATACATCAATGATTTTATGTGCATAAGCAAATATCCAAGGGTAGCATATCTTGGTGGCCAAGCCCAAGGTCCGCTGCGTCCAATTATCCAATTATATCCAATTATTATTAATAAACATGTAAACATGTACAATTTATAGGAAGGATGTCAATCGGCGGTATCTTTGAAATAAGAGAACACAGCTTTTGATCTGTAACTTCCAAACTAATACAAAGTATACTAATATTAAGAGAACTTGCAAACCTTATTTCAATAAAAATATAAATCTCTTTCCTTTCATTCTCATTCTACACTGTTTTTGTAATTGTATAGCTAATAACTATACAAAGTTATTGTAACCGACTTCTGAACTTTTCCTCTAGCCAAAATATCTCAAATCGAGCCTTCGCACAAATAAGATCACGACGGAATACTGAAAGGTTTCGCATTATCGTTCGAAAATCATTGAGATTGCTTTTCGTAAAACGTGTTCTAAAGTCCTCTGCGCGCGGCACTGTTTGAACAAGCAATTAACTTGTTTGATTTAGACTACCTCTCGTTAAAAATCCCTAAGCGCTTCCGTTATCTAAACCCAGATTTTAAAGCTCGCACATTACGTTTTACGTTCGAAACTTCGCCGGTTAAAGTTACCCCAGTTTGTATTCGTTCAAATTTCGCTGGAGTGATAAAATTTCCATAGAAGAGTAGCTGTCACCCCACTAGTTATATATAAGCTGTGACTAATTGGTCCGATTTATGGAATAATTAATTCTTTTGGTGTGCGAGCAATACACTTTTCATCCATTAATTTACAATATTAATTAATGGATGAAAACTTTTAATTTACAACCAAAAGAATCGATAGATGGCAAATTTTAAAAAAGTAGTTGGCTTCAAGGAATTTGCTATCATGGCCCCAATTTATTTTAAAAGAGAAACAAAGGCCTGGATCGTTTCAATATTATCCTTTTAGTATCTCAGACGTGTTCAAATACTTCTTTAGAAAAGTAAAAAAATCCTTTCCAAATTTAGAGGCGCTAGAACTTTTGTAATCTACTCGATTCTTGTAATTTTAAGAATGGGATGGTCAATAATGACGGAAGATTCTCATAGAGGACGTTCGACAGCTATTTAATAATCAACTAGATTTCAATTTCTCTAAAATTGTTGATTATCAAATATTGATTGTCGCTGGTATGTTTGATATCATCATTTTTGTAGATGTCAAACGGTTTACAATTTGTTTCTTTCTAAAAGATCAGTTGTATAGTTCTAAGATAAAATACGATAATCAATACCGATGTCGAATGGCAAATTAATATTGCTTTTTCTTGGAAAGACGTCAGTTTTATTAAGAAACGTTTCATTCAAGAATAAACCAATTTCACTTGGTTATAGCCACATAAATGGTGTACCCCTTGTAGTAGCTATAAGAATACAATTATTCAGAAGAAGAATCTACAGTTTTATACTTACACATTTACCACCGGTTTTAAGAAAGTGTTCACTGTTCACTTAAACCAGTTAAACTGTTTAGCAAGTATTCTATACAGTTTTTTTACTTACGCGTGGAAAAGAAAACAAGTCATTAACGTTTGTTACTACAATACTATATTGAAATAATTGTCACTTTAATCTTGAAACTTCGATAAAACAGTTATTTATATGATTTTTTCTATAACTAGGCTGAAATTATGATGTGTAATTGTACAGAATACCTTACTTTTGTAGAGTACAGTTAGCTATAACATTTGTGATATTTTTTAATATACATCCATTTACAAAACTTAATGCACATTGACACATTCATCCTGATTTTTCATATATGGTAATTTAGAAAGTCTTGTAAAGTTAGCAGGCAATTACCAGTGAAATCCTTTTCGTAGTTCGAACAAATAAAATGGGTTGATACAAAATTATTTACTAGGAGTGCCTTTTAATGTGATGCAAACGCAGAACATGGTTGTTTACTCCCGAAATGGATTGAATTGGCTCCTCTAGATATCTTTCTTTCTGCTACAAATTTGTACTGTATTTAATATAACCATTACATAATTCCAGTTTGTACTACAATAAGATAATGTGGATAATGACATGAAACAACATACAATAGAACATACACACTCATTGTTGTGCAACAGCACAAGGCTTCAGGAGTTGGTATGAGTATACAGATGGTTTGTTACTGTTTCTCAAAACATTGTTCTCCCCATTATTTGTATAACTATTACTTAATCTATTACTCACCTTCTTTATCGAATGACAAATGCAATGCTGGAGGAGTTACTTGCTTATATAAATGTCCTTTTGAGTTTATATGCTTAAGAAATGAATGTGACGGACTCGCTTCCGGATCGGGATCCGGGATTTCTATAAGTTGTGGGTTACTATATAACCATCGGACGTACATTCCTCGTTTAATCTTTGGATTTGGAAAACAATGTCTTCTACTTGAGGTAGGTTTGCTTCCCAAAACAGCACAGGGTCTTCGTCCTTTCACAATCTTTATATCAACATATACAAAAATTGATTACTATAATTCTTACACGTCAATGCATTTTATAAGAAGAACGACAATTTTATATGTTCATTTACAATTATTAATTTCTAGATCTGTGCTAAGTACAGCTAAAATCTAAATAAGTACAACGTATTCTCACAAATAATTGTACATGGCTCGTACAAGCACACAGCTCTGTTAATTTCTACATTACTTTCTTACAGTAGTTTTTGAAACACTGCTGTATGCATGAAAGTTACAGAATATTTAAGAAAGCTCACTTCAAGTATGCGAATATGTGGAGGAGCGTTAACTAAAATGTAGCCAATTTTTAGTTATTCCATATTTACATACTCGCTACTATTGTACCCATTTTCACTATTACTGTTCACTAATACACAGTAAATCAAATTGACGACCACGCAGATTATCAAAACTTACCATTCTATTACAATTTTAGAAAATTTTGACCCTCAGACCACCTGTGGCTAGACCTGCATTTGACTAACAAGCTTCGGCGATTGTGTCGGTTTTTAGACAAATACCTTCATGAATTCGCCAAATCTACTATTACTAACTATCCACAAAAATGAAACTATAAAATCTGCAACGCTCACTGCTGCTATACGTTATCATTAAATAAGACAAAACAGGGACGAGGATGTGATGCCTAATGTGCAAATAGGTGAACAAATCTTTATGAATTTAGGCTGCCATAAAATGAAATATTTGCTTGCGCCTAGTATCTTTTGATACTGTTTCATAACAACAGCAATTTAATTTACTTAGCACAACAACACATTTATGGTAAGCTGTTATGTCCACAATACTATTCAGCTTATAATATATAATACTTATATAAATCTATTTTGTTTAAAATATGGATTCAATATTTATTTACTAAGAAAAGTTTTGGAAACAAATAATATACACATCGTTCTCATCTTCAGAATCATTTGATTCTGCTTGATAACTATACCAGTTCACACTCATATGCGTTCGAATTCAAGTTTAAACCATAATACCGTTAGCAACCAGTGCTATTTTTTAACGTAAACTCAAAACTGGTTTAAACGTCTCTATGAGTACTTAAAGTGTTACTTTCTAAGCTAAACCAATTATATCCTCCTTTTCAATTAGACGCAATTTTACTAAATATGTCCCTGACAGATTACCTGTGGTTCTACTTCTTTGCTTAAAGCGCCTCTATGTTACGAAGAGGTCAGCAGCCTTCTATTAATTTTATGTTAGAAAAAAAAAAATAAACAGATTGGTACACTATCGGCAGTAGACGAATTATAACTGCTTCCTCATATTCCTCAAATATTTGGAATAATCTAATTGGCAACAGGTTCATACCTTCAACAATTCTTTATGAGAGGTAAAAACGATATGGTACCTAAAAGAGAAAATAAGTTCTCGTATTTTTAGAACAATCAATATTCCATAAAAATAAACTCTGAATTAAATCATTTTCAGGATACCGCCGGCCAAGAACGATATAGAACCATAACAACGGCGTATTACAGGGGCGCTATGGGTTTCATCCTCATGTACGATATTACGAACGAAGAGTCCTTCAATAGTGTTCAAGATTGGTTAGTATCGACGAATTTCACCTTTCGATAAATAGATTTCGAATTTTACGTATCTGTCTACTTGTCGTTATTTCGCTGTTTTCCTTTCCTCTTTTTTAGGGTAACGCAAATAAAGACGTACTCGTGGGACAACGCCCAAGTAATCCTCGTCGGTAATAAGTGCGACATGGAGGACGAACGCGTTATCAGTTTCGAGAGGGGTAAACAGCTCGCAGAGCAGTTGGGAGTTGAATTTTTCGAGACCAGCGCCAAGGAAAATATCAACGTTAAGGTAATAGTCAAGTTTATTTCGTTGAAGATTTCGGCATAAAAGATCCATCTGAAGATTGGTTTGTATTGGTTTACAAACATCATCTTTTGTTTCTGTTTTTTCCGTGGTTTCACTTCGACCCTACATATCGTACTTCTCTTGAAAAGGATAAAGACGTTATTTTATCGTTTGAATACTCATTAAATTATATTGAAAAGCCTTCTGAAAAGCGCAATATTAATTAAAATTACTTGTCCTCTATTATCGATTGCTTTCCTACTAATAAGTTTTTGGCTTAAACAAGAACTGTATATGAATTTCTAATGATAGAAATAACTTTTATTTGTGATATCTTCAGTGTATTAATTTCACCGTTTAATGCTTCTGGAAGCAAATTATCTTTCCGATCAAATTAAATAGATTTCACTACGGACATGTACATATATGCTGGGTATAAAACGAAACATATGTTAGGCGTACGATAACAGTACATATATATGTACAGCGTATCCAGCTGCTGCATGGACGGAAGATAATTCTTTGCCTGAGTAATTTAGCGAAAAAAGTTTGGAATAAAAATATTCGGGGACAAGTTTTCTATAACATGACAGAAATGTAAAAATATGCAAGGTGTTTAGTTTTCGCTACAAACGATGCAAATTCCGTTTTTCAAATGGGACACCTATACATGTCTACGTTTTTTGAAGCTTCTCTTTATCTAAAGTCAAGCTTTTCAATACATCCTGTACCAATCTACTTTAGTTTTTGAGATAATTTGAGATTTATGCGAAATATCGCTGTTGCTTTAAAGTCTTGCATACTAGGATTCAACTTTTCTTGGAAATACATTCAAAAATTATTTATATCAACTAGCGTTTGCAACTGTCATGCTACTTCAATCTATTGGAACGCCCATTCAAGAACTTGCTACCAACGTTTTCCTTTATAAAGTATGTTCTTTGGTAAAGTAAATATGAGGCTATGTAGGTAGATTTATCATTTGAAAATAAGGTGCGCTGTGGCGAGGTACTTAAACTTTAGTTTCGCTAAAGATATACTTTTTCAGTGATAATTCGCTAAAGGCTGTGTACTTTTCGCTTGTCAGCTCAAAATTGGTACCCTCATTATCATTATCTTCACCTGGAAATTGAACGTGTTCAGAAAAGATTTCTGAAATATCTATAATTCAAAACCGACGGTACATACCTTCCTCGCGGCACTGATTATGACAGTTTCTCTGTAGACACAGTATTGACTCGCTCTCTCGTCGTAGAGAAATATCTAGTGCCAAGTTCTTGTTGAAGTTGACAACAATATTGTCGATTCCCCTGCTTTACTTTCCAAAAATCGTTTTTTAATCCCACAATGCAACCATAGACCTACTAACACTTTTGAAACCCCTATAGCACATACTAATCTGTTATATAAAGCACCGTTATCGCATATGTGCAGAAATGCCAACATGTTAGTTGATGATCCATTCTTTCGTCATTAGCTCCCTTCCCCTTTCTCATTATTTTTGTTTGTATAGTTTGTTATTTAAGGAATACGATATTAAATAACTGTTTATTGATATATTTTTTGTATTATTTTCATTTTTTAAATATTTTTCTTCATGTACTACATTACATCTTTGTATTTAGCCCTGTTACTGGAGTTTGTATTCTGTTGGGTAATAAAGATTTATTATTATATACATTAACATTAACATGTAAATTGTTATGGTTAACTTCTAAAATTATAGATTTAATAAGTATATTGTAACATGTTTTCAAAGATTTTCAGTTTTCATATAAATTCCAAAGGTTGCAACTAATAAGTCACTGATTCATATGATTATAGTTTTGAGCATATATAAAGAGGTCAAGTTGGAGGACTATAACAAAGCTGTACAATATCTATACCTATTTCAACATAACACATTTCAATATATTCGAAAGGTTTCTACATTCTGTTAAAATTCAGAGAACTACCAAACGATTTTACTTACAACTTCTACCAAATAAATATGAAAAAAATGAAAAAATTTATTTTTTTATTTGATATAGCTAAAATGCGCACCCACTGGATTACATCCTAGTTCTAAACATCCTATGTTAGCTCAACCTTTTCCATTTTTTAACAGTACAACCCTTTTTATTAAACTCATCAAACTCATCAAAAATGTCGACAACTCATTATACATAATTTCCGTCTTTTTTACAGGCTGTTTTTGAAAGACTTGTAGACATAATCTGCGATAAAATGTCAGACAGTTTAGACACAGATCCGACGTTAATGAGTGGAGGAGCCAAAGGTACCCGTCTTACAGATGCTCCGCAGGGCCCACAAGCTGCCAACTGCAACTGCTAATCAACCTTACACTGAAGAACTAAACCAAGTCAAGAAGCCCCCGATATTGAATCTCAAGCTTTTTTTTATTAAACTAAACATAAACAGAAAAGATTTAACAGATTTTAATCGCCAACGACCATGTAATTGTTTTTGTGTTTATATTTTAATATGCAAGAGAACAGAGATAGTTGGCAGTCGATCTGTCTAACCTACAAATTTTTGTGATTATTCGCTGTCAGAAAGAAATATGTAAATTTACAACCATACTTTTTTAGTGAATTCAGTTTTACACAATATTAGTTCTTTCCGATTTACTTTTGTTACAAAATAAAACCAAAAAATCGTTTCAAAATACAATGTCAATAAAACAAGAGAAGATATACATAATAGGTTATATGTAAAACAAGCAGAAAATTTGTTTAGGTATATTTTACTATTATAATATTTAAAAATGAAAAGAAGTATTGTAACAAAAGAAAATAATTAGAGCAGTTCTACTGCAATTATATACGTATTTCAAACGAAAAGGTGTGCAAAATTTAGAATATTTTCTTAGTACTTCCTTTAAATTACGTTGATAAAATTCTTCGAGTGATTGCAACATCATATCTTCGGGCCTATATTGTTTAGTGTTATTGTACTTGTCACAAAATTCGTTGTTTCTATAGAAGATGGTACATTGTTGTATTTGTTGTAGAATGACTGGAGAAAAGTTATAGTCCAGCTTATTCTGAATATATATCTACTGAATACATACTATTACAAATATAGGATACATTAACAATTGGAAAGCAGAATTAAGAAGAAAGATTCACGAAAGAAAAGAAAATTATTGCAACAGAATCTATTATCGATTATTGACTAATATTATATGTGTAATTTGTAAATATATTGTATCTAATACTAACGTTACGTTTGATTATATATTTCTTATTTTATTCTACTGTTGAGAGGTTGTTTTTCAGTTAGTGCTTGTAAAATTTGATACAAGTAGTTATATGTAACCCATAAATACCAGAATGTATTACCTGATCCTCTAAAGCTACGATAATAATGTAATCTATAGACAATCTAGCTTGACAAATAAACTAAGATAGAAATTAATTTAACTAACAGGATTATAAACTCTAGAGGTATTATGATGTTCTGCGCAATTCGAAATAATTGAATGAGCAAGATTTCTTTAGGTAAACAATTTTGAAAATGATGTATAATTGAGGATACTAATCCATACTCAAGATTGTTTTAGCCAAATGTGAAGCTTTTGCTGTCGTTATCCGTTATTATTAGCGCCACAAAATAGCAAATTAGCACAGTTTCTAATGTTGATTAAGATGTAACTGATAAAAAAAAATTGAATAATCTATTATCAAAAAAATTCGAATGTTATTGCTTTTTTAGTGAAATATCTTGTATATTTTAAAAAATGTTAAAAACCAGTTGGTGATTAAGAAATGTTAATGGTTATTGTTGTGGCTCTAAGACATATAATAAAAAATACGACGTATTTTATTTTTCTGAAAAATTGATTCCTATTTGAAACACTAAATTCTCTTATTGGGTAACAGCGGTGTGCACCAGTTTTTTGGATTAGGGATGTGGATAACTGGTCGTCATATAAGGTATTCGGAAACCATAGTGCAAATATATAGGTATTCAACAATATCTTTTAAATAACAATTCCTATTTTTTTGAATCTACATATTCTGCTTTAACAGATAGAAACCACCAAAGTATTTTTTATTTCCCATATTTAAATTCACTTCATGTTCCCGGTTATTTTGAAACACTTTTTAAAGGGGCTATTTTCTAAATTCTTAGCGCGGAAACTGCTAAGTATTATACTTGCCACACTTTGTTTCCATTTAGTGTAGCGCCCACTGTGAGTTTTATAAAACGAAGGCAAATCTAATATAGATTAAAATACGCCATATTTTTTGTTACTCGTTTTAGTACCATATTTTCTATTACAAATTACATTTTTTTTCTACATCCTTGCGCTCATTTAACCCACTTTGCAGCATTATTATAACGGGAATAGCAACGGCGTGGATTAAATTTGGATCACATCATGTATAGTTACTTTCTGTGGTTACATATAACTATCACACTAACAGTCGTGATTACTTAAACATATGAGAAACAAATAATAAGAGAAAAAATTGTTTTAAGTGCGATGAATTCCAAATAACAAATATTGTATATTTTTTATTACAAGTATTAATATTATTAAATTAATAAGAAAAGGAACTATAATTATTATACTCATCAATAACTGATAACAATATTGTATAAATGTTTTATTTTTATCCGAAAGCTCATGTTATATAAAAATAATAATAGATGTATATCTGAATAGATCCAAATAAAAGAAAATACCTGTGTTAATTTTTGTGGTGTAAATATGGAAAATATCTGCTAAAATGCGAAAATCACGCAGTCGTTACGATCACCTGCGATTCTTCATAGAATATAGATTCTTAACCAGTTGCAAGTAGATCAAAATCAAGTTAGAAGCATTCCTGGGTCGTGTACTCTGGAATAAGTACAAACCGTACAAAACCTCGTTTACACTTGCAGTTGTTAAGGATTAGACGTAGCGCCATCTACGCAAATGTCAATTTACGTAATCGCAAAAAGTCAAATCGTAAACGTGTCACGTGATTTTCTAGCTTGTTTTTCGTAATTCATAAATGTGTTTGTTGCTGGTTACTTATAAAATCCATAGTATGAATACATAAATAATGTAATTAAAGAAAAAATCTATTTGTTTATATCGCCTTCTGAAGATCTATTCTATTCTGCTAATGTAACTTCTAACGCAAAACAAATTTAAGAAATAAAAAACATGTATACCTGTGCCTCATTCGTATAGGACATTTTGGAAACAGCGGGCAAAGCATGGAGAACAGCAGAATGATATGTAAGTACATATACATATGCATCTCGAGAAAGTACAGTATTCGCACATTAAATATATATGTATACATATATATATATATTTCATGAAATTTATTTATAAACAAGATGTCTAAATTATGTAGAAACTTCTATCAAAATAAGAACATAAAAGGGATTTTGCGCAGGTTCTTATTGTGGTGGAAGATTCTACAAGTTGCTGTGTAATGTATATGAAACATTGTATTAAAAAAAAAACTAAGAAAACGATACTATTGATTGTACAATACTAAAAACCAAAATAGTTTGTGAATTTAGTGTAAAATAAATTAGTGTACATGCCTAATGTGTTGCTTAGATTTATTGGAAGAGTTTCACCTACTAATATTTCCAATTATAATTCCTTCACATACTGTCCATGCGAGCTAGTAGCTAATATACTCACTTTATCGTTATCACACACGGAGAACAACTCTTTCCCAATGTCCTCTCGTTGCAAGAATTTGTGTGCAACCCTAGCTTTCTACTATATACTTATATAGTTCTTTCTGTTACAATTTTTTTTTATTCTGATGTCAACAACTTTTGCACATATTTTCGATAATGTAGATAAAACAGAAAACAGAACTGCAGACTTATTTGCAAAAAGTTGTAAATGTCAGAATGAAAAAACATTTAGTCACAGAAAAATTACTTTCAGATTGCCAATTTGGCTTCAGTTTCCGCTGTGCATGATACAAGTGTGAGTTTTTAGCTGAGCGCTCTGTATATTATTGTTTTTTTGAATGCCCTTTTCAGGTCGATCTTTTTAAACATTGCTGATACCATCTAGAGTTTTTTAGATTTGTGCAAAATAATCCTGTAGCTTTAATGCTTGATATCTTAAACATCTTACATGCTACAGTGATCAGTTTTTTCAATTTTTGTCTATCTATAATAATAATAATTCTAATACTTAATAATCACTGATCGCCAACTACACGCCACTAGCCGCGTCCTCGGTTAGTGAGGCCAGTCGGTAATGGTCGCGAGACCGGTGAAAACTACCTTTTTCGGAAAAGTTATGCATCGCTAACCGCTATCTAGACCTATCGGAAACGACGCTGGAATAATTCGTACAGCGAGCGACATTGAAGCTTGTAATAAAAGCGGCCGACATATGTACATCTCTCTTCGACATACAAAAGTAAACGGGGTAAAATTTAAGATTAAGTGAGCTATACCAAAAAATGGGTCAAGTTTGCGTGCGTCTATTGTGGCAATTTTCGTTTTATTGAATAAACTTAGGCCAAAAAATTAATTATTTAGTAAACCGTGTCGGCTTAGTTACAAGGTAGATAGAAGAAAAATAGGGAGAACTGCGGAAAACGCTATCCTTTGCTAACACACACTTTAGATAGGTATACGAAACCACCGCCTCGAAATCGCTTGCAGAGTTGAAGGAGAGCGAATGAAGAGGTGCGTTATTAAAGCTTATCGATGTGTTAGTCCATATAAGAATGTTATTTTAAAATTCCACAAATCAAAGATGAAATGGCTTGTATTTATTTATATTAAACATCCTTTTAAATGGACATCTAAATGTAGGTAACATACTAGAATGTGTGTTGGTGAAATAGCGTTTTTGTGTAATTGTTTATTTCTTTAATCTCTTTCGCAGTAAATACACTGAGTTTGGTTAAATAATTATGTGTATAATTAGTAATTATAAAATTTGATTGCACCTTATATCCACATCGCTCCTCCAGCGATCCTTTCACACCTTCAGCTGTCACCTTGGACTGCCAAAACAATTTTTTTGCATAATTCTAAACATTCCCCAGTCACTTAAATAAATAAATAAAATAGTCTACTCCAGAACATTTTGAGATTAGCATATGGACTATTATATTATATGCTATACTAATTTGTATAACTATTCTGATATTCTTGTACATATTATACAGTGTTAAAAGAAAACGGACTAGCATCTAAATGCGTGAAAATACCTCCATGTTGACTCGAAGAGGAGATCTGCATCCTTATAAGCAATATTCAAGGTTGCTGAATCAGCAGTTGTATTTGCATAGACCCCATTCAAGGTCACTATGTCAACACAGCAATGAAATAAAATGTTACAATGATATAAAAAATTATTTTTAATACAAATAGATAAGGGATTTTGTATTTAGTTTGATTAATGAAAAGAATTTAAGTTTAATTTCTCTTTCTCTTTTTTCCAGTTACCACGTATACTAATTTAACTATAGCATAAAAAAAAGGATATGATAAATTGAACCTAAATATCATTTGAATTGAATAAATCTCTAAAACCTACTAAAAACTATTTACATTAAAAATAATTCTTCATTACATTGCAAAATTTCATCAAAATTTGCACATGCGTATATACATGCGTTTGTGTTTAATCACCTACATTAAACTTTCCATTACGTATTTAACTTTTTTGAATATCTTTATAGCTTTATATTTTTCTTAAATACAGAATTTTATGAGATTTGAACCATTTTTCGTTCTGCCTTTAATCTTTAGATAAAAATTAGTTTATAACATATTGTTGCAACACTATATACTTGATAGAAAAACTTGTTTGCACAGCTTGATATTTCATTTACTAAAGAATGATCCAATTTAAGTATAGAGAAGTAATTATAAAAAACGTCCAAAAGAGTTTATTAAACTTTAAACGTAAAAGATGCCGCATTAAAGGGAAATTAGAATAACATTAATCACGCGTGACGATTCCTGTGGCTAGCATGAAAGTCGTTTAAGATATCTAATAGCAAAGATACATTTAAAAGTTATAAATATTCAAAAATGCAACAATATGCAGATTGTCTTGTTTTTTTTTTTATGTGCGGCAGAAACTGAACATCCTATATACCTGAATATCACTTTATGTTATGTCTTGTGTCCCATTAATTTTCGTGTAAAATGTTTTTCACTAAATTGGTCAGAAAAGAAATTATCATCTATCCAGGCAAACAGCCAGATATGCTGTATATAATGTCGTAACAATTTTTTAAAAATGAAGCAGTATCCATCTGACGATAGTACTGTACCACTTATAGTGCGATATGCATAATTGGTTTGATGAATTCAATGATGCCGTTATTAATTTCTATTTTGGTTTCTACATTTTATCACAAATAAAGAAGTTTTACAGATAGCCTACACTATTGCTTGGGCACACCGAATAAGAATTATTGCGCCATCTTTTAAACTGCAAATAAGTTATTAAAATGTTTGGGCAATTCCGGCATATACACTACAACGCTTTGATTCCCTCGCGTATTTCCGTTGCATATCGTGTACATTTTATTATGCAACGAAGACACGAAGAAAACAAAAGGTTGTAATTGACCCTGCACTTACGATTGACATGTATTTTGGAGAATTATTGAAAGATGTCTTCAATATTTACTAAGCTTATTAATTATTAACTTGCATATTTCTTACAATAGCCAAGAAAATCATATTCAATGCAAATATCTATTGCGCACGTTGAAGGAAAAGAACTTATACTTGATTGATAAAGAATTACTCAATTTATTTATTTAACCGCACACAGGCAGGTAAAACATACGCTAGTCGTAAAACTTTTATTAAATTATACAATAAAAATACTTAATAAACCTTATAATCAACATGTACACTTAAAAATAAGCTGCATACGTTATTCCTCTACTTCGTCACATTCTGGTAGTTCTTCCGTTATGCATTCAGTCGTATGTTCAGTTTTCTTTTGCTTTTCATGTTCCATTTTATGTGATGTGGTACGTTTCCTTGCGGTAGTTGTTTTTGTCTTTGGACGCGTTGTAGTTCTTCTAGATGTCCTGTGAGTAGTTGTTGTACTAGGTGTCGTAGTAGGTCTCTCAATTGCTGTAGTAGAGGCTGTCGTAGTACTTTCAGTTGTTGTACTAGTGGTCGTCGTAGTAGAGCTTTCAGTTGCTGTAGGGGTCGTACTTGTAATTTCAATTGTTGTACTGGATGTCGTGGTACTGGTTGTCTTCACTGCTGCGGTAGTTTCAATATGCTTTGCACTTTCAGATTCAATTTCGGTGAGAACAGAAGATTCCACTTCATGCGTGGATACTGATATTTGTTCTTGTGCTGTTGAGGGGCTACTAATGACACTTGTTTCAAATCCCACTCCAGCCGTAGCACTTATTTCTTGAATAGAAAATTTCACTTCATGCGCGGATACTGATATTTGTTCTTGTACTGTTGAAGGGCTACTAATGACACTTGTTTCAACTTCCATTCCAGTCGTAACACTTATTCCTTGAACAGAAGATTCCATTTCATACGTGTATGGTGATATTTGTTCTTGTACTGTTGAAGGGCTACTAATGACATTTGTTTCAACTCCCACTCCGGCCGTCTCACTTATTCCTTGAACGGAAGATTCTTGTTCCTTAATAATCTCTTCGTAAGACTCATTGTGAGATACGATTTGTCCGGATAGGAATCCCATTTTGCCACCTTTTCCGACATTTTGTTGATGTTTAGTATAGTGAGTCTGCTCTTCAGTGCTGCTAATTTGTTGTTGTTGAGTTTCCGACGACAAGAACTCTGTTCCTTCTGTAAAATGCACGATATACGTGGCTTTTTCTTCCGGGGTTTTCCCTTGGGCTTTCTGCGAAGTAAATTCTGTTTTGTTTCCATGCTGTTCTATTTCAACTGTTTCTTCGAATACAGCGTATGATATGGTAGACGGTAATTTCATTTCTTCTGTTTGTGATTCTTTTAAAGGGGTTATTTCTATAAGTGAACTTGCTGAGGTAGTTTCCGTGATTTCCAAACTTGGTTTCTCTTGTACCATTTCCGTTGTTAGTAGATTTTGTTCGACGACCTGCACATTCTGTTGTTGTTCAGTTTGTGCAGACGTGAAACCTTTCTCTTCCGTAAATCGTACGACATAAGTAAATTCTTCCTTTTCAACTTTTGTAACCAGCTCAGTGACGTTCCATTCGGTACAACTGGTAGATTCATTCATCTGTGCTGCCGTGAGCGCTTCAGTAGGTACAACAATTTGAGATGCGGATTTTTGCATGGGAGAATTTGATGATGCTGTTATTTCAGAAGAAGTTTCGATAACACCTTCTGTTACTTCGGGGTTGTATGGTATCTCTGCTGCTTCGGTAAGACCTTG